>CM034151.1:574574806-575174806 GCA_019776745.2 Taxus chinensis
AACCCTTAGTTAAAGGTCATTCCCTTCACCATTAAATTTAATTTTGAGTGCACTAACAATAGAGAAAAATATGAGGCTCTCCTTCTTGGTCTCATTGTAGCCAAAAGGATGGGTGCTTTTAATATTAGGGTGTTAGGTGATTCACAACTAGTCGCAAATCAAGTATATGAAGTATATGAGACTAGGGAAAAACATTTATAGCTCTACAAGACTGTCATCCTCAAGTTAAGTAAAGGTTTTCATTTCATTTCAATCGAAGAAATAACCAGAGAGAAAAACCTCCATGTTGACTCTATAGAAACTTCTACTTCTCCTTTTACCCCAAGCAGCAAGTTAGAAGACACTAGCTTTACAGTTTTGGTTTGTGTCAAACCTTTGGTTTAGAAGATACTAATAACCCCAATTTTGTCTTATGTAGAAGCCGAGAATGAGATTATCACTTTATATTACGCTAAAAATGAATAATAAATCCAATGGTATTTGAATGCTTACACAGGTTTTCATCTGACTCATCATAAGATCAACTTTTCTCTCATCCCACACTCTTCCTCTTACTTTGGAGATTCCATAATAGACCCTTCCTCAATGAAAGGTCTTGAGGTATATGAGGTAGAAGAGGAAGGATACTTATAACCAGCCTGAATTTGAAGAGGGTAACACCTCCTTAATCAAAGGAAAAAAATTTTATAAACATCAAGATGGAGGAGGAACCAAAAATATTGAAGTTGGGATCCTCTCTGACTCCAGAGGAGATAGAAACACACACCCAAATCTTCAAGGATCATGAAAAAGATTTCTCATTTAGCTATAAAGAAATGACGAGAATTGTGCCACTTGTTGTAGTTCACAACCTTGTCACTAAGCCAGATGTTAAGCCAATTAAACAGAAGTCAAGACCCATAAAGCTAAAGGTGGCCCTCATGGTGAAAGAATAAGTGATGAAACTCCTACATGTGGGGTTCATTAAGCCAGTTGACTATTCATAATAGGTATCTAATATCGTCCTCATTCTCAAGAAGATTGGAAAAATCCACATTTACATAGACTTTCAAGATATCAACAAGGCTTGTCCCAAGGATGATTTCCCATTACCATCCATCGATGTTATTTTCAATGTAATAGCTGGTTATGAGTTGTTGTCTCTCATGGATGGGTTTTTTTTATATAACCAAATCAGAATATCTAAGTAGGATCATACTAAAACTACATTTATCACTCCTTGGGGAACATATTGTTATGTTGTCATGTCGTTCGGACTTAAGAACATTGGTGCCACATACCAACGGGTGATGACTTATATATTCCATGATCTTATCCATAATATTGTGGAATCCTATGTGGATGGTCTTCTGGATAAGGCCAGAAACATTTTTCGATCACCCTAAGGTGCTTCGTATCATCCTTTCTCTCTTAATTGAATATGGCATCACACTAAATCTATAAAAATGTGTATTCGGTGTAATGGGAGGCAAGTTGTTGGGATACATCATATCTTCATGAGGGATTTATGTAGACCTAGCCAAAATCTGATCCGTACTAGAAATGATTCCACCATCAGTCGAGTCATGCATCAAATATTTTCTTGAAAAACTTAGTGCAATCCAAAGGTTTATCCCTAATCTAACCTTTGTTATTCACCCAATCAATAATTTATTAAAAAAGGATTGTTGTATTGATTGGATAAGAAGAGTGCAATGATGCATTTGAGTCAGTCAAACGGTTCTTACAGTCTCCTCCCACACTCATTCTGCCTAAGTCATATGGCCCCTTAATTCTATAGTCACGAACTATGGATGTCTCATTAGCATGCATGTTAGCGCAAGAGGATGACAATAAATGAGAACGTCCCATCTATTTTATTAGTCAAAAATTTCTTGACTATGAGATTTGTTACACATAGTAAGAAAAGGAATGCCTTTCCATAGTCTTTGTAACAAAGCGCTTGAGAATTTAGATGCTAAATTAGGAAACAAGGGTCATTGATAAAAGAGATCATCTACGAATGATTCTCACACAAGGGTCCTTATCTAAGAAAGTTGGAAGCTTCATAACTCTGATGGGAAAGTTTGAGTTAACATTTCTTTATCAGAAATATCCATCAAAGGATAAATCATTGTGGACCGATTGGCTGATAACCCATTAGATGGAGGCGATCTAGTAAATTTGGACTTCCCCGACGAATATGTGTATTTTGTTGAAACTAATCCTCCCATTTCTGCATGCCCATGGTACACTGCCATTATTAATTTCATAGTGGATCATACATATTCATAAGGGGTGACATCAAAGCAAAGAATACGGTTACGTGTTATAGCCGACTAATTAAATTATCTTGGAATAGGTGCTCTATCGTAGAGCCTTTAATGGAATGTTGTTAAGATGTGTTGACGAAGAAGAATCCAAGAAGATTCTTTATGAATCACATAGTAGAGTATGTGGAGGCCACTTTAGGGGCCACACCATTGCTTAAATGATACATCAGATGGGATACTTCTGGCCCACATTAGAACATGATGCAGTAGAGTTTGTGTGTAAATGTCGTAAATGTCAAGAGTTCTCCCCTGAGATCCACATACCGAAGAATAGGCTCTACAACCAATTGTAACACCATGGCCCTTTTCCACATGGGGCCTAGATTTGATAGTGATGTTATCTCCCTCTTCAAACAAATGGCCATAAATTCATAATCATGGCCACAGAATACTTAACTAAGTGGGTAGAGGTCATGCCTCTTACCACCATGCCTAGAAGTGTAATCGCTAAGTTCATTCTGAACCAAATCATTTATAGGTACGGGGTCCCACAAGTCATTATCTCTTATAATGGAATGTATTTCAAAAATGAGGAAGTACATGAATTATGTGAAAACTTCAAAACAAATCATCATATGGCACCTCTCTATTATCCTCAGGCCAATGGACATGCTGAGGCTACAAATAAGACGTTAAAATTCATTCTCCTTAATATTTTTAAGGAGAATAAATGATATTTTCATTTAAATCTCTTTCTGGCCTTGTGGGCCTATCGAACATTGGTAAGAAAACCAATGGGGAAAACCCCCTTTTCTTTGGTATTTGGTGCAGAAGTGGTTTTACCACTTGAAGTCAAAATAACTAGTCTTTGTATCTTGCTGCAAGAAATTCTGAGAGAAGAAGGCTATCAAGAGGTGTGAATCTCTCAATTATAAATCCTTGATGAAGCTAGGCTCAATGCTAAATAGTGGCATAGTGTTTACACTGACTGAATGGCTCAGAAATACAACAAGAAATTCTACGAGCCTAAAATATATGAGGGAGATTTGGTTTAAAGACTCGACAACTGAATATATAAAAAGACTAGCAAAGGAAGGAAATTCAGGCCCAAGTAGTTGGGTCCATATCGAGTAATTGAAGACTATAAAAATGGGGCATTTCTCCTGTGTACACTAAAGGATGAGGAACTTAGAAAATCTATAAACTCTCTTCACCTAAAGAGATACTACGCGTGATCTATCAACATTTCCATATGTATATTACTACATCCGCATTACATTTTCATTTCCCAATTCATTTCGTAAATTTTTAATCAAGGGACTTATTATTATAGCAATTATTAAAAAAATCTTAAAACATTGGTAAAACATTCAAATCATATCTCTTCAAATCCTCATGGTATCATCAATTGTATCTAAATCATTTCATTAGTTCAAATAAGATAAGATAAGCTTTGACAGTAACCATTCTAAGGCCTGCATACGGTCTATTCTAGAAGCTTCATGGTGTCACATCTATCCCATATATGTCTCTTTGGAAATAAGAACATTCTAGACATTTTTCCTAGATAATTAAGTCAAATGCAAATCCACAGAAAATTTTGTTTTACACATTTCTTTTCCCTACCAACCTTCGATGTTGATCTTGTGTCTCTAACTAGTGTCGTAGGGTTGGGAAATGAGAGAAATGACCTTACTCACTTATGCGTTGTCCATGGTGATGAGCCCATACTTCCTACTGGTAACATGGGGCAAGGTGTAGGGGGTCTCTTTGACAAATTTGAAAGTTAGAAAGAGTTCATTCCAAAAGAGTTTAAAACCTCAAACCCAGATTTTTTCAACCAAGTGGCCATCTACGGATCTAAGTATAGATAAACTAGAAATCAATTCACATTTTAAACCATGAGGAAAACTTGAGTAGAATGAGGTTGTTGGGTCTCAATTTTATTTTTTTCAAATTCTTGTCTTTCTCTCATCATTACCATTCAACAAATTTATATAGCTTGTGCCCCTTCTAGATCTTGGTTTTGATCCCTTGATTCTTATTGGTTACGTGTATTTAGGAGTGGGGCAAGTTCATTCACTTATCATATCACTCTTTCATCATATCTAGCCAAAATAATATGAAGTATCGAAAATTGCTTAGAGAAACTAAATTTCAGCACTACATTGTATTTGCATTATCATGTATCAGCATTATAAAACACAAAAAAAAAGAAATCATTTTGTTATAATTCATATCCAACGCATACATTCTAAATATCATATAAAAAAAAAATTCTAAACATCTAGAGTACACATGTGACGTGAACCGAGAAGAAGTCAACTCAGATATAATGAATTACTGAACCAAAAAAAAGAGTTCGTATATATATATATATATATATATATATATATATATATATATATATATATATATATATATATCATAATATATTGAGTTTGTGTACAATTCCATCACACTCTAGGCATGGTTAAAATGCTCACAATGAGCCCAAAATATACAAAAATAAAATCATATAAATGCCTGATAAAATGGAAACTAAGAAATAAAAGGCCCAATGGCCTATCAATCCCTATAGGATCCCTAAGATGGTGCACGGTTGCGTCCAGGACTCCTACTATGGCTACGATGTTAAGAATGCACTGAATGGTGGGAGTGGGAGTGATAGTAGCCACTAGCTATGGTCTCACTATGAGAATAGATCTACCTCATCAATCTCTCAATTATCTTGTATTCAGCAACATGAGTGTGGAGAGAAGTCATGATCTATGTTCCCTTCTAGATGGGTGCAAACACATCAGTGTGTCTATCAGCTACTAGTGGTTTTCCTTTGTCCTCAGTCAACTTGGATCAGGTCTTCTCTGAAGGGATCAACAAGGTGTCCATGCACATACCTGACAAATAAGATCTTGCCATCCATGTGCAGTCACTGCAAACAAAGAGAAATGATGAGTTAGAAAGCTACAAAAATGAGAAAAAAAAAAAAAAGAAATACCAACTAACATTTTAGCTAAAAAAGTCAAGAGAAGAGTATCAACATACTCAAATATCCCTACATCCATGTGGGGTTGACTAGTATGGCTGGAGTTGTTATGGTAGGTACCTGGTGTGCCTCCTCTCCTCTTGAGGCTATGCGTTGTCCCATGACAGACCCCTCATCTCCTCCCTCATCTCAAAGGGGTAGATCCTCTAAGACTAAGGTCTCCTTCTCCATGTCTGCATCCTCCCGCTTCACTCTCAGTATATCTTGGGTGTCATGCCACTCATGGTCACTCTCCTCCTCCTCCATATGAGTTGCCTCACGAGTCTCACCACCCAATCCCTCATCATCAGATCCATCATCAATCTCCTCATCACCTGACTCCTCTCCAATATCATCTCATGTATCCTCCTCGGAATCCAAGTCCACATCTATAGGCTCATCATCCTCCTCATTGTGGGTAGGTGCAGCCTCAATATGGAATAAAGGTGCATGAGCGACACCAACTGCCCTTCGGTAATGAACAACTCACCTAGCTGCAATAGGTACTCCTAGAATCACCATTGTCCAACCTAGATCTTTGTGAGGTTCCTTTCGGGCCACCTTGACACTCTTGTATACAGGTGCCACTAGGGGAAGCATATCAATATATGGAAGACCAAATTGCTGAGGAACTGGGCCAAATACGTGAGTCTCAACCTTCCCTGTCTTGTCAACTAACTGGCTAATAGTGGTACAAGCCACCACTTTGGTCCCATCCTATCCCCACAATCATGCCATGTCCTGGTGTTGGTGCCATTTCTGAGCTGGCATAGTGTGCCCTAATTTTTCATGTCCATTTTTTCTCAAAAACATTTTACCCTTTGAATTGGTGACCTATAATTTCTCCCCCCTTGTTGAAATGCTTCAAAAATGCTCACAAACTTGTTGTTTTTCCCTAATTTTGAAAGGAATATTCCAAGTTTTGCCCCTTTTGTGCCCTATTTTTTTCCAAATTCCACGGGCTATGTCATTTTTTCCCTTTGATCCAGATCATGTAAAAAAATCGAATTTGATCAATTTCATACTTGTTTGTAATTGAAAATCCCATCCCGAGGGGACGAAAATGTTGTAAAATCATGCTTCATTTGTTTTAAAATCGATAAATCTGACCATCCTTGGTGAAAAAAATTGAATTCTAGGGCATCCCTGGAATTTTTTTACATTGTTGATGGTCATTAAGGGGTGTCATTTGCCCATAAAATTCATCCTCAAAAGGTATTGGCAATGTGGCGGGGTTTGCATTGGCTGAGGAAAGGCGGGGGAGGCACTCTAACTTTTCATTTTTCACCTTTTCAAGGCAAATGGGGGCATTTTTGGGCCCGAGGCCCCATTTTTTCCAAATTTGCCTACGTGGCATGTTCTGATTGGCAAGCAGGATGGTGGATGGTTAGATTCACTTAAGGTTTTTTCGACCTTAGTCTTGGCAAAGGTTTTTAAAGTCAAAATTTGGTCCAAAGCCCCACAACCAATCGCAAGAGAGAACACGTGTCCTAGAAGTTTCAAAATGGAAGTGCGGGCCGCGGGGGGGACTTAGAGCTTTGTTGGCTCTAATTTTATAAGGTTTCAAAATTAGTTTTTCCCCCGCTCCAATCAGAGGAGGACATGTGGCAGCATAGTGGCACAGATCGGGTCGGTGGGTCCGCAGAGCTAAAATGGGAAATCTTCCCCTTTTTTGCAAAAGGGGTTAACGTAAATTTTTGGCCCGAAACTCTGCAACAAATTAGGAGAGGACACGTGTCGAGGATAGTTTTTGGAGGCTCGGGCCTGCAGAGACAATGTGAAAATTTTTCCCTTGACTTAAAGGAAGTAAAATGAAGATTAAGCCCGCATGGGTCCTCAGCAAATGAGAGATGGACGCGTGTCCAAGAGGGCAAGGTGGGTCGAGTGGGCCAACGGAGGCATGAAGGAATTTTTTCCCTTTTGCCAAAAAATGTTCAAAATCAAAATTTGAAGCACTGCCCACTAGCGAATCACAAGGAGACACATGGCAATGGAAAAAATCAAAGGTGTGGGCCCGCGGGGTAAAAAGTGAAAAATTTCCCAATTTCCAAAAAAGGTCAGAATGCGCAGAATTGAAGCACGATCCTCGATGGGGCCCACCATATGCCACATGTCAACTCTAAATTTCAAGGGTGGAGGGGCAAAGAAAAAAGTCAAAATTTTCCATTTTTTCCAAAAAATGTGGAAAAGTCAAAAAATGATCCCAATTTCAGTCCCAATTGTTTTTGGACACGTGGCGGGCCCAAGAGGTAGGCAGGAGAAAGGTGGCAAAATTTTTTCCAAATTTTCAAAAGGTCACAAATGCATTTTTTTAAAGGCATGGGCCCGATCCAATCATTTTTTTGACACATGTCCTGCCTTATCCAAAGTTTTAAAAAGGTAATATTGAGCGTATTTTTGGATTGCATCTTCCACGTGGAGGGCTGATATTAAAGCTTGATGCTAAGATCAACGGTTACTGTGCATCCATTTCATTTTTTGGCCGCCATGGGAGCTCCAAGAAGTTTGGAAACCACGTTTTTGCATCAAATTTCATCAAGTTTATAGTGATTTTGTGTCCTCTTGGCCTTCCAGGATCATTAGCATCACTTTTCATGGCTTAATTCTTTGACTTGTGATGTTTTTGAAGTAAATTTTTTTCCCGAGCCCGAGCAAGCACGTGAAATGACAAAATCAAAAGTTGTAGAGGTAGTTTAAAAGGGTAAAAAGGTGAAAATGATGAGTAAGAGGTGTCTGTATGCCTTAATGATGAAAAACATGCCTCCAGGATGGATAATGATCCAGATATTTGTAATGATTTTAATCTTTTTGGCACACCTGGGCAACATGCGAGTGTTTTTTTTGTTTAATGGCATTCTCATTAAATCATGAAGAGTTGTTGTAACAGAATTGATCCCATGGCATATTATTTGATTGGGAAAGAAGGCTCCAATGTGGCATGAGGTATATAGTGCATTTTGGAGAAATTTGAAAAGGGAGGAAGTTGAAAATCATGAGTAAATTCTGAGAGAAAGCTCATTTTCTATAAAATCCATCAAAGAACCAGGTTAATGTCTCATGTGTTGGAAATTCATGTATGTGAGTTGGTTACAAGTGTATAGCCATCACACAACTTTGAGATTGTTCATGTAACTCTCCCCCTACTGTTGAATCTAACAAGTTTTGAATTAAATCTATGTTTTCTTTGGGCAATATGACATCTGTTATCATTTTTAAATGCTTGCAAATAGTTTTCATTGTTCTTGTTGCAATCTTGCACTAAAAGTCTTTAGAAATCACACAAAATATCCATTTCTTGTTGATAGTTTAGTGGCATTTGCAATCTCATGTTCAGAAAAGCCTTCATCTGATAAAAAGATAAACAAATTTAAAATCACTTTACCTTCCTTGACTACAAATATTTCTTGTAAGCCTTTGGGGGTACCTTAGGCATGGTTTGATCATGTATTTTTGTGTTTAATTGAGTTGTTTACTTCAATATTTTATGGTGAATTCTTAAAGATTGTGTGAAGGGTTCAACATGGGCTTTCATTTGTGCCTCTTCTGGTTGAAAGAACATCCTGATTATTCTAGGCATTTCATCTGATATTTGTTCAAGTATTGTAGTGGTTGCCAAAAATATGATCTACCCTAGTTTGTCTTGTCAATCCCCCACCAAAAAATCATCTAACAACAAAGATACTATCATGTACTACCCCTGATTTGCATTTGTATACCTACAAAAGATCAAAATCCATTTGTAAAAGTATGCATAACAAATCAAGATTTCCAATGTCTCTAGTAACCTTTGCCTTTTTTTGAGAACATACCCATGTTTTGAGAAGTGACAACTCGCGAGAGTTAAAATCTGGGGTGTTGATCATGTTTTCATCAAGGTCTCCATCATAGAATTCCAAGAAAAGAGAAGGACATTTTCACCTCCTTCACCATTACAAGGTTACAAAATAGGTCCTCTTACCTTGATTGCAAGGCATGACCTAAAACAACTAGGACAAGATCAAGTCCTATTGGAGTGCTATCCATTTCTCCACAAACCTGAGTGCTAGCTAAACCATATCCCTAGCTACCAATGACATATAACATGGTCTGATCTGTCCTTAAGCTCCATGAAATGTCTATGGTGCTGCTCAGACTGAAAAAGAGAAAAAATTTAGATACCAACACCTGGTATGTAGTGGCCACCATGTTTGATGTGGTAATCCACTAGGTAATGTGGCGCTATGAGAACTAACATCGTCATCCATTTAGCAACCCTGATAGCCCCTGGGTCCTATATTGACACTCCCCTCCCATAGGGGATGATCCACTCATACACCCAGCCCATAACCAATGTAGGGTGGCTCAAAGAATGTCCCTATAACATGACAATTTGGTATAATTTGTGATAAGTGTTGTCGAGGATATCATCCCCCATGCATAGATATGATTATGAGCCTCAATATGTGTAATGATGGGATCCTAACAATATAGCAATGTGTCTCCTCCCTTATCCCCTATCAACCGCAAAGCCAGAATACTCATAATGGCCTTGTGGATAGTGGGGATGGGAGCAGTGGCAATAGATCAGACCTTCATTCCCTTCTTCAAACCATCTAACACCATGGCATCTCCCATATAAGTAGTTGACAGAGTCATCGTGGCTCTAGATCCTATTGTCTCAAGATTCATCCTCCTCCCAAGTATCATAACTCCAAGTATCTAATACATGTCCTCCAATGTAATCTTCCACTCACCTCTAACACCCAACAACCAGAAGGTATTCCAGTCTATGTCCCAATAAGAAAACAAGTTGCATAGTATGTGACTTGTGGGAGTGACATGGGGCAACCATTCAATCCTCCAAATGCTTGCTCTCTATAGAATGTCGGTCTCGGCCTAAGTCAACTAATCTAAAATCTCTAGGAGCCAGTCACACTCCCTCTCACAAATCCAATGGATTTACTGTTCCTTGTTCTACATTCACCAAAACATAGAAAATGAGCAATTCAATGACATAATCAATAGGAAATCTCATCAAAATCATGAAAAAGCATAAAAAATACAAGAAAAATAAAGTTTGTGTAAGTTTTAAACGTTATGTTCAGAACCGCTACCCTGTGTAGGGCAGCAGTTTTGCAATTGCCACCCTGACAAGGTGATGGTTCTACAACCGCCTCCCTGGTCATGGTGGAATTCCTAAACTGATTCTTCATATGGATACATGGCCCTAGAAAGCTCCTAAAAATGCAAAAATACACCATGTTGAATGAAATAAATGACTACCCTATAGGCTCCCCCCTTAAAGACTCATTTAAAACAAGAAATTTTAAAAATAACCCCTCGTAGGAAAAGATTTTGACATTTTGACATTTTGAGCTTAAAAACAAACAAGTGAGGAAAACTAACCTGATACCACACTGATCGATCTTCTGGCACTCGTAGAGGCATGATCACTGATCTTGTAGTGAACATGTTTTGACTATTCCTTTGAACGAAAACGGTCAACGTGGGTCTAGAGCTCAAAAATTACCAAGTTAATACATGCACAAACGAATTGAAAAAATGAGTTTGTTTGTTTGATATATATATATGTTGTTATAATTTTGTTTTGAGTGCATATGTTCGTAGGACGTTAGAGCACTAGGTGTAGGTTTTTTTTTTTATGTCCCCACACAAATTGTAAGTCCTCTTATCGTTTTAATTTAGTATCTATTTTTTGATATTTTATATATCTGCACTTGAGTTTTCTTTTTCATTTTTCAGGTACTGGGAGTTTGGATAGAGACATTCCAACACATGGGCATGTCAGATATTAGCTTATAACTCCCCATTTCGGGAACTCCATACTCAGACTCTACGTTTTATGCCTCTTCATGGCTAATATGCTTCTTCGAGGGGGAAATATGTACACACCCAATTTTGCATGTGCTACATTGTCAGAAAATGGTTACAAAAATCCCCAATGATGATTCATGTCCTTTTAGAAGGTGTTCAAGTTCCTAAGCTCATTCGTAGTGTATATTTGTAGCCTAGATACTTGTACTTAGATTTTCCATGCTTTCTTCCAGCTTCCTACTCTTTCTGTGCATGTTTTGGATATTTAGTGTCAAAACTACCGCCCTACCTGGGTGGCAGTTTTGTAAACTGCCGCCTAGGTTAGTGGTGGTTTTGTGACTGCCACCATGACAGGGCGCCGTCCCTGTACAGGGTGGAAAGTCCTTTGCACATTTTTCAAAACTCTTCATGCATGTGATTTAAACACGTGACACTGATTTCACTTAACTTGACTTCTAGGGTGCGTTTGTGAACCAAATTTTGTTAAAATAGTCTTGATTGCATGGTGTTTCCTTCCCTCTTTTATTTTTAAATAGATTTAATTAGATTTAAAAACTACCTCTTCACCCAATGATTTGGCATTCCAAGGCTGTACCTTTTTCATGAAGGCACATCCCAACCAATTCCTATATATTCAATGGTTGTATTCAAGCAAATGCACTTAAGAATTTTTGTGTATCTTGCATAGTATTACTACCTCAATCCTATTAGATAATTACATAGCCAAGCATCTGTTCACTTGTGCATTATCTCTCTTCTACATGCATTGCAACTAGTAACTTCCTTCAAGCTACCATTTCTCAAGCACCTTCTCCTGTTGCCTGCCTTTGCATTCACAATTCCTTGGACTCATATGGAGGACAGCAGAGAAATGAAAGGATAAACTGAGGGGATTAACCAAACAAATGTAGTACAACCAGATTTTCCAAAGCTCTTGCTTATCCAGGTTGGAATTATTTGTACAAGTTTGACTTCACTTGTTCAAGTGATCAATTTTGAGTTATTCATCTCAAATGGCCATATCAAATAGAGTAGTAAAATTGATGTTCATTCCAGTTAATCAACATCGCAATTATCAAGTAGATAAAATCATTAGAAATCTTGCTCTTTAACATTACTGGGGAAGTCCTATAGGGGAATCCCAATACCCCTCTATCACCTGAAGACTGTGATGTGTTCTCTACCTCCTAAGGTAGGGTTTAAAGGGTTTGGATTAAAGTTAGTTTCAAGTATATTTTAGCACCCGTTCTAGATTCACATACTTGCACAGTAATTAGCTACAACTAGTTAGTACTTGTATTTCCTTAGTCAATTGATCTAAAATCTCTTGGATCTAGATAAAAAAATATTTACTTTTGCTAGATTAGAAGTACTCTTCCATTGTTTTAAATCCCATAAACATAGATAAAATAACCAATTTACTTGAGCATAGATTCCAATTTACCTTTCATAGTTAGTTTGACAAAACACTCAAAATTTAAAAAAATTCAAGCAAGTGTTTTGACCATCAATGGTTCACAACAAACCTCTGACCTGGCGCTCTATTCAGGGTGGCAGTTTTGTGATCGCCCGCCTTGTCATGGCATTGGTTTTCCCACTGCCACCCTGCCAAGGAGGCGACGAGTTCTTGCTTACCGACAGTTTATGCACAGAATATGGCACACGAGTTTATTTAAACATGCACACAAAACTAGGTCATTCTGAAGAAGATAGAACAATTACCCTATGCCCCCTCTAAACTGAGTTTAGCATCTGAGAAAATTTACGATTAGAGTATACCCCTCCTACACAAATATCTTTCAAATTTTACGCATTTATGACCATTCAAAGATCCAAACAACTTATGATTTCATGCATTGTGACCGTGCAGGTCAATCTCCACAACCGTGGAGGTCGTGATGAATATTAAACTATAGACCCGTGTTTATACACTTGTCGAAGAGACAGATCATGGGCACCACAATATCGCACCTGGAATTGAGTGCTTCCAAGTTCAATGTTGAACATAGCGAATCGAATGAGGCTAATGATTTTCCTTTCTGTATCAACAGAAAACCTATCGATAGACCTTTCAAACAACCATTCCAAGGTGCCTCTCATTCATACTTCCAAGACCTTGGTAGCAAGTATTGAAATCTATATGAGGCGTCCCCATGTCACTTTGGTTATGTTCCATCCAACCAGTAGACAGAGTCCTGGTAGAGCTCATATAGAATGAAGCCTCTAAGTATTTTATTCTATCTGACCATTCCATTACACCACTTCTCATTCAGGATAGGTTGTCAGGCGTTTGCACTCGTAGGTGACAATATTAGACATGTTGAAGACATAAGGTATAGTTTCATTAGCTCCCCATCACTGGGAACTGTACGCATTTCCAGAATCTACACGGTTTTTGCCTACAACCTCATGGCTAATATGCTTCTCTAAGGTGGGAAGATATGTCAACCCAATTTTGCATGTTTTATTCATGTCAGAAAATGGTATAACCCAATGATGATTCATGGTCCTTTCAGAAGGTGTTCAAGTCTCCTAAGCTCATTTGTAATTGTATACTTTTGTAGACCTAGAAATGTACTTAGCAAATTCCATGCTTACACCTTATGTCTCTTCTACTTCTTTCTCCCTATGCTTTGGCCTTTAGTTCCCAATCCTAACCGCTTGTTATGTTCCTCCTTTTGACCTAATCTCTGCCACAGGGAGAAGTGGCTGTTTAGTGAGTACCTGACTGCAGCAGGACGACAATGTCTGTGATCGTCCGTAAGCACAGGGTAGCCAGTCCTGCAAATTTTTTCTAGAAATATCTTCATGCATAATTTAAACACGTGACATTTTCACTTAACTTGACTTCAAGGTCATGTTTGTGAGATCCAAATTGCCTAAAAATAGTGTTGATTTGCATGGTATTCCTTCCCTCTTCTATTTTTAAATAGATTTAATTATTTTGAACTACCTCTTCACCCAATGATTTGGCACTCCAAGGCTGTGCCTTTGCATGAAGGCACATCCCAGAAATTCCTATATATTCAATGCTTGTATTCAAGAAAATGGCCTGAGAATTTTTTGTATCTTGCATAGTATTACTGCAACAATCCTGCTAGGAAATTGCATAGCCAAGCTCTGTTCACTTGTGTTATCATCTCTTCTACTTGCATTACAACCAGATTTTGCCTTCAAGCTGTCCATTGCTCAAGCACCTTCTCTTGTTGTTGCCTTTACATTCCCAATTCCTTGGACTCATATGGACACATAGAGAAAGAAAGGATAAACTGAGGGGATAAAGCACAGATACAACCAGATTTTCCAAAGCTCTTGCTTTATCCAGGTTTGGAATTACTTGTTTGTTTTACTCTCATTTATTCAAATTGTCAAGTGTTCCCTGAATTTATTAGTTACAAATCCATATCAAATAGAGTAGTGAAATCCTTTCATTTTGATTATTTAAGACAATTGTAAATAAATCAAATCATTAGAAATCTCATTTTTAACATTATCAAGGAAGTTGTGTGGGGGAACAATAGCTTACTGGGGTGTGAAAGCTGTGAATTGTTCCTTACCTCTGAGGTAGTCTTAAGGTTTCCTTTTTATTGAATTAATTAGTTATTTAGATGTAGATTTCACATCCCTTGTACCCTATACAAGCACGTAGTCCACTAGGTTCAGTGGAGTGTCCATGTGTGATCCCCAACCTATTTGTCCAACACACAATATTTAGTTTAGGATTAGATTACGTTACAATTGGGAGCTATTTCCATTCAATGTTAGAGGGTTTTAACCTTGTGAACGTTGATGGAGACACCTATAGACTGGAAAATAGTGCACTTACTAGTATTTATAACACCGTCAAGTATGTTGTTTATGTAGTATGGATCTTACGTAAGAAAAAGTATTTACTGGTGACCCATTCCATAGTTCACTTTTTTGGTAGTCCCATTGGAACCCTATTTATTTTACCTTTCAAACTGGTAATCACTAAATACCAAACCTAGTTGTTCCACTGGTAAGGTCATAGCGATCAAGACCTGTCAGTGAGTCTCCACTCATTTTTAAGTCAATTTGATACTTTGGACACTAGTACCTCAGGATTGGACAACTGGAGATGCAGGTAAACATCCTGAGGTCCATAAACCATTTTAATATTGTTTGAATCAACCTTATTTTTGACTACATTAAGGATGGTATTTTTGGTTTTCCCACTCATAGGTCCTGAGGTACTAGATCAGCATGTCAGGCTTTCATCTAGTGTTAAAATTCAAGCAAGAGAGACCCTGATACTAAACACGAACATTGATACGGGACTCCATCTATAATGGTGGAAATCCTTAATATCAAGGGCCTATATATCTACATATCTTAAGAGAGTACATTTGGGTGCATTATTTTGCATACACATTGCAGCTAGGAAGAGGAGTTCATTTTATTCCATTAGACCACATTTAGCATAGATTATCTAGCTAACCACCCTTGGGCTTATGCTCTTGGTCATTCATAGGTGACCATAGAGGTGACCAAGACTAGAAAGCATTTATGGTTTTGATCCTACAGTTCCCCAACCAAACACATTTGAGAAATGCATTTGGTTCGTAGACACTGGATTGCAGATGAATTAATCATTTGAACCTTTGCATTGCCACTGTGATAGCATTAGGAAATTAAACGTTCTAAAGGAAGCTCGTTTTTCATCTTTCTTTTTTAGGATTTGAACCTGCCAACCACCCCATAGGGTTTTGGTATGGAGGATCTTTGCCTATGTAGGTTTACATTGTAACCTAGTGATCCAAGTGTGACATAGATTTAGGAAACCAAAGGATAACAAGTTGTGAATCCCTAGTGAGTACTATTGGAACCAATAGGTTCATGACCATATTCTGCAAACTCTAATACCCCCATAGAGGTCTTGGGTGACTGCGGGCACCCCTATCAAATTTCTCCATGTTCCTGTTTCCTAGGCATTAGCGAGAATCTCTATCATTCTTGACGATCATATCCACCATTGGAAGTTATGATGGTATGTGTTCATTGTTCCATCACATTCTATAGTCAAGACTCACTTTTGGATAATTATAATTAAGGTAAGTTCACCTATCTCTTGCACTTTCTTTCTATTTCAACTAGATCGACATGACCTTGGGGAGTCGAATGCGGTTCCAAGTCACTTGTTCATTTTCATTATATATCAAGTTATAAAAAATATTCATTCGTTTAGATTTTAACTCACAACGCATCACTAAATTTTACTTCCAAGGTGCATTTTGGTGAACCAAATAGCCTAAAAAATAATCTTGACTTTCCTTAGTATCCACTAAAACCTCTTCTATGGCTAAAAGGATTTAATCTAGTTTTAGCTTCATGCCTCACCCAATGAGTGTTGGCAATCCAAGGATTCCTTATGTATAAAAGGCACATCCCATAGCTGAACTTAGCGCTTTATATTCAAAACACTATGTCTTCCATACAATGGCTCAAAGGAAATTTGTGTAGCTTGTATAGTAATGCTGGAAATGTTCCTAGCCTAGTTTTGATCACTTGTGTTATCCATCTAGCACTTGCATTTTTGCATCCATAGAAGCTTTTCTGGTTGTAACAATTATCTCACACTCCACCTTCTTCTGATTTCTACCTAAGAATTCCAGATGATGTTATTCCTTAGTTTTATGATGGACACACTTGATGAAAGGATGTTTTAGCTGAGGGGAAAAACACAGATGACAAATAAACATGTGCAATGATGTTGCTTATCTCATACTATTCAGGATGATTCTATAGTTTGCATCTCATACTCCTTCCATTTCTGAAAATTGTTTCTAATCATGCATCACATACTATTATCTCCTCCTTCATAATCCATATGTTGATAATACGCTTAATGAAATCCTTTTCATTTTGATTATTCAAACAATTTTAAATAGATCAAATCATTAGAAAGCACACTTTCAACATTATCAGGGAAATTGTGGGGAACAATAACTTCTGAGAAGCAATGATTTGCTCCTTACATCTGAGGTAGGGGTTAAGGGTTTTTTATTGAATTAATTAGTTATTTAGATTTATATTCACAAACTTGCATAAGTAGTTAGCTACATTCAGTTGATTACCTTTTTTAGATTTTATTTATTAGATTAGAAGCATTGTTTAAAATATCAAAAAAATAGTCAAAAAAATATTTCCTTTGTTAGATTAATTGTTTATTTGCTTTGTTCATTTATATTCTTGAAAATACAAAAACATAGTTTATTTTTTATTTGATTTATTAGTTGGATTTAGTTAAATTAGATGCAATCACATTCCATATGACTATTACAGGTCCCCTCGAACTAGTAATACCACAACCAAACCTAGTTGTTCGACTTATAGGCATAGATTAAGGCCTTAGGTACAACATTTTCAAGACAACTAGAGACTTACAAATAATCAACTAAAAACTAGACACATTAAACATTTAAGATGATAAAGCATTTGAGTATTGGTCAAATCAGCCAAATTACATACTACATTGAGCATTTATATGACCATCAAAGGTTCACGGTAAGAGAAAACTTTCAATTGTGATCCACTAGTCCCATAACCAAATTGACCTAAACTGTTCACAAACATTGATATAGGAATCTGTCTTCTTGTCCTCAAGACCCCAGCCCGATACGTCGAGAAGATAGAACAACTCAATGTGCTAAACATTGCAGCCAATTAGGCTTATGATTATTGGACCACTCCTAAGCATAGATTGCCTAATCGCCCTTGGACTTAGGATCTTGATTATTCTTATGACCATATAGGGACCATGACCAGATATAATTTACAGTTGTGATCCTACAGTTCCCCAAACAAATGGAACCAAGAACCAATTGGACATAGGCATCAGATTGAGAGAGTTAGTTTTTCAAACCTCTCCATTCTACCCAATATCATTAGGAAATTGAATGTTCTAAACAAAGAATCTCATCAAGCCCTCTCATTTTGGACCAAACCCACTAGCCGCCCATAGAGATAAATGGAATCATGCCTCTCACTTTTAATTTTTCTATGGCATTGTTTGGATAGATTTACGAGGCCCCATTCAGTTTCCCATGAGTTCCACAACCAATAGACAATATATCTTCGGAGCTTGATATGTAACCTACAAAGATAAAGAGCACCTACAAAACCCCAAAACACATCAAATCATAAAAATAAAAATATGCAAATGGGGATTCAGACTGACCCTAGAGGTCACCCAACTGAGTGAACTTATGACCAAGCATTGCACTACATTTCATACTCTATGTAGTTCTCATGTTTGTGTGCAATAATTGTTCCCTAGTTGGCTCTTGTGTAAGATGCACTTGATAGAAAGCAATAGCTAGATGTAGAAATGAAAATAGATGTGTGGATGTCAAAATAAAATTCCCCTCCTATGCGTGTATGCAGAAAATTTAGTCCATTCTCCCTTGAATGAAGCTAGATGGATTTTTTGATGCTCTTGAAATGCCTTTTGATGTATCCTTAGGTGATAGTGTTAGATTCTTAGAGATTGGTCCTTTATTTTGGTCATATATCTTTGTATTTATATGATTCCCTTGATTTAATTTCATAATTGACAATTAGAAGGATGACCCATAAGAAAACAAGATTCCCAAAAGATAAAAGAAGCCCAAAAATAGCGAGTAAATTAGAAAGAGTTCAAGGGTGCCCAGAAGGATGGGGGTACCTGGGCAGTGGTGTCTTGTATGGAAGCTCATGTACAAAGTCATAAAATATAAAGAAGTAAAGTATCAACTGGGATGTAGGGTGTAAGATGCTAGAAAGAAGACATAAAACATAGAAGAAAGGCCAAAGGTAGTTTTCAATTGCGAGTTTTCTCGCTTGTGAATCATATGAATAGTAGTATGTGATTAGGAACTAGAAATATAACCAAACTGTGTAATTTAGTGTTTACACATTTTGTAATGAATCAATATCATGTAATAGAATAATAAATGAACCTAGATGTTATATGGCCACTAGGTAAGAAGAGAAATCCATCATCTATAGGCATTGTAGAGTTTTATATGCCTTGCATCGTGTTCATGTCCCATGTGAAACACATGTGTAAAGAGTAGAAAAAAATTATCCATTAAATTGTGAGACAATAACATATGTAAAGTAGAGAATTAAGTATATCAACCTGTGTTCAAGTCCTAATTTTATATTTGAAATATTTAGATGTTTTTGGACTATTAACATATTTTATTTTATTTTGTATTTTTAGAATAATTTTTTAGCAAGGGCTATGTTATGATATAATCAAGAGGGCGAGGAGAAGATCCACAAGTGTAGGAGATTTGGGCCTTAAAATTGCATTATATACCATATGAGTAGGATGTACCACACTAATACTAGGTTTTGGGACATGCTTAGGAAATTTCTTTATTGTAGGAGGGTCCCTGAGAGAATGCATGTGCAAGGGAGGACTTATATATTTAACATGAGTTCCCTTGATAGGAATGGGTTTATAAATCATTATTGTCTTGAAGATGAAAGAAGTAAAGGATACTCATAAGGAATTCCCTAAACCATAACAACATGATTTTCGTAAGCCTATTTTACACATTGATGGAGAATAGAATGAATAAACCTAAGATTGTAATCCAAGGGTATCCTAAAATCATGTCACATGTATAAATAATATTTGTAATTGAGAAAGGAATAGGAATTTTAGATAACCCCACTGTTAGGAAATGTGTCATAAGGTTGTCATTGATGTCAAGTTGTACATTTATGTCAAAGCATCCCCAAGGTTTATAGGTAGTTCCATGAAGTATCAAGTCAAGTTAAATCATGAATTCATGGTGTGCAAGCATAAGCTAGGTGCATAGTCAAGAAAGTAAGGTGTGTGGTGAGTGATCCCAAGGTGGTATGCATACTTAAAAAGGTAAAACATGGTCAATTAAATGTGTATCAGGTGTTAACAAGTCTGTAACCAATCTTCATTGTCAAATCATGTAGCTTTAGGTAGATCTAGGCCTAATCCTAGTCCTAGATCAAGCAGGAAGGCATGGAAATATGAGAAATTAATCAAGGGAAAGTTGAAAGATCATGGTTAGAGCAGTATATGCTTGGGGGGATTGTTCGTATGTGCATCCAATGCTCCCCATGAGTTTTATGACATTTACTAACCACCTCTTGTGGATCCTAAATCTAGTGATTGAAGCAGAGATTAACGCCTACAGGTTTTGGTCTAACGGAAATCATGGTCTAACACCCACTTGAAGGGGAATAATAATTTATCCAACATACTTATTAAGATAGTGTACATTACCTTGGATTTTTTCCTTATCATTTCCCAAATGAGTAAATAATTTAAGAGTGCATATATTATACTTTTAGTCATAAAATCACATGTTTTCTATTTACATCAAACCTCTAAGTATTTCATTATATACATGATTCCTAAGTAAGAATAGTAGTAATGACACTTATTTTAAATTTTTCATTGTTTTTATCTTTCTTGCACTCTTTTTATTTTATTATCTAGAATGACCACTTTAATTTTGGATACTGAACAACATGTGACCCAGCTCTGTATTGACCATAACATCTTCTGAGCATCCTGGACACTACCGTCCATTAGGGATAGGAGCTCCCCATGTGCTATTTTCCCCTTTAGGCACTTTTTTCCATTTCCCTCATTTTCATCATTTTAAATTTCCACATCATTCGGTATCTTCTCAAGAGTCTCTTTTATCACTTTGGATTATATTTTTAGTTGTTAATGACAAAATTTAAATAATGGCATCGTATATATACATGACTTAGTCACTATTATTAGGTGTTGGGAAATTATGAGCTAATACTTTGTTGGTGAAATAATTTATTGAATCTCAAATTATGGGTTTCCACCAATGTTCATAGGGTTACACCCCTCCTTTTTTTGTATGGAGATGCTCCCATTAATGAATGTTACTATCCTAATTCTATCTCATTATTGTGGGGTGGAAAAATAGGCTAGGGATCACACATGCACACTTCACTGAACCTATGGAAAAGTTCTTGTATGGAGTACCAGGGAGGAAATTATGATGATGAGGGATAAAGGAGAGGAATTAGGAGGGGGCTTATTATTGTGAGTAGGAATTAACATATTTCACACATGATAACCATAGTGATTCAAAATTCAATTGGAGGGAAAAAACAATGCAATTAGTGATACATATAAACTAGAGACAAGCATTTATTTAGGTTCATCTATCAAGGACACCAAGTTCATTCTTGATCAACATACTTGTAAAGTTGCAGAAAAAAATAATAGAGGACACATGAGAAAAGAAATGAAAGAATGTATCTTTTCTTCCTTGAGTTGGTGATACAAATATCAACATCTAAACAATAATTCAAAATTACTACAAAGTAGAAATCTTCAAAATCTAGGATCTTTTGGAATGGAGAATCCATCCCAATTTATAGCCTTGTGAATTGTCCAAACATTTCATCTCCCCCACATGACTTTTCATGTTCCTATTCCACTTGTGACCTTTCAATTTCCCTTAGTAGAGAAAAATTTAGTATCTCTCTTAGAATTTTGAGAGAATACTTTTACACATTACAAATATTGTCATTTAAGTGAATAGGAAGAAATATAATGATTTTGTATAACGAAGAATTAGAAGAAAGGGAGAGAAGAAAAAAAGGTGAGGGGACTGATAAATATTGTTAAAGAATCTCCTTCTAATTAAGAACTTTTTTTATGATGGTCAAAATCTCCTCCTTTTGCATAATGCATAGATATCTCAGGCTACCAATTGAGTGTTTAGAAACATTTTTGAAAGTTTCCCTAATGTGAGTTCAAGATGACCGCAAGCACTGCTCATGACGATCCTCTTTGAGGATTGATTTATCATCTCCCTTAGCTCAATGAGCTTGGTCCAACTAACTCATTTCAAACCACTCAACTTATCACCTCACCCCCATTGAGATCATGAAGATGCTTCCAAGAATCTGATGGAAGATTAATTTCGGTTTGAGCTATGTAACAATCGTATAACCTTGTTTTCATTCCTTAATGTTTATTTCCTTCCTAGAGGACCATGAATTTTTTGAATTCACATTATTCAACCAGTTAATATTTTTATTCATGCCTCATCATGGGCACATGTTATTTTTAGTAACTATACTTTGGGTGTCAGATTGCAACAAAAGAGGTCTTGAAATTCTGGGGTTTTATTCTTGGGTTCCACACTCTAAATTTTGGATATTTCCTTCATCTAAACAAGTAATAAAATATAATTTTCATTAGAGTTCCAGAATTCTAATAAAAATTCAGTCCTCCATATCTCGAGAAATTGAAAATTTCATCGCACAAAAACTAGTTTAAATGAAACTAGATTTTTTAAAGACCTTTCTCTCTGAAATTCAGATGATTTCACTTGCCATATCTTCGAGAATTTTAGGATTTATTCATGGAGGGAATAATTTTTATGAAAAACACAGTCCTCTATATCCATAAAAAAATAGGGACTTCATGGCATGAAAACTAGTTCACGAGAAACTAGATTTTTCAGGGATCATTTCCTTCAATTTTCATGTGATTTCATTCATTAGAAGCTTTGGAAGTGAAGAGGCACCTTGATTCCCTTTTTATACTACATCATGGCATCTGTTAATGGATTCTTGAAGCTTTAACAATGCTAAAAATCATACAAGTACCTTCACCCTTGGATCAACAAGTGGCATTATTGCATTGGTGAACGGGATGGGTTTGAATGAAATGAAAAGGGCTAAACATACATCACAAAGCTTTACCAAGGTCATATGATGAACTAGATGTCATAAATTGTGATCATAAAAAAAAATTCCCAAGGGGAAGGGACATATGGGACATAAAAATGCACATACTCCAGGAGGTGAAAATTTCTAACTGCGAAAGTATACCTTGAGAGACACCTTGAAGATGACGTTTCCGGAGCTCCAAGAGGTAATTTTTGATCAACCCATATATGATTTTAACTCCCAGTATCCTTTTAATTACAATGGTATGTGTCTAAAGTTCTAACTCTTCTTTCAACCCCCTAAAATTTCTCCTTATTTCTCGAGACAACAGGGTGTGCTTTCCAAAAATGAGTTGTGGAAATAAACGCCTATATATCGTGAAGGATTTGAATATTTCATCATATAGAGAATTAAAAAATATTTCCAGTGAGTATTTTTTTCTTCTTAGCTCCTTACGTAGTTCCCAAAATCATCCGTGAAATATCAGGTACCTATTTTGACTGCTTTCTCCTTACACCTTAGGCACCCGGGGTTGAGACTGGGTTACATTGAGAAACCTGGGAAAGTGGTTGTACATGGGTACATTTTTGTGTCCTAATTTTCCCAAGGGGATGGGATAGATGGGGCAATAAAAAAATTCACTCTCACCTGGGAGTGACAAGTGGCGGAAGGTTGTTTGATGAGGCAGAGAGAGGAGAAGGGGCTGAAAAAATGTCCTACAGAGCCTTCCTCGGGCTCATGTGATGAACCAATGGATAATATGGGCATGAGGTAGACATGTTTTGTGTGTCCTAGACTATCTCTAAAGGGATGGGACAGATGGGATAGAAAATTTTATCTTTCACCCTGAGCATGACAAGTGGCAGAAATGTGATTTCATCGATGGGAAGGGCTCAGAATGAGGTAAGAATGGGGCTTATCTTTCTTCAGCTCAGATCCTTGATCAAGGTCATATGATGGACCATGGGAGCGTCAAATGGGCATGGGAAAAATTTATGTGTCCTAACTATCTCAAGGGGATAGGAGATATGGGACATAAAAGTGTGGCCTTCACAATAGGCTAACATGTGTCCACCTGTACAAAATGATCTAAGTCTCGCAAGAGCTTACCTTGAAGAGAGGACCTTGAAGACGAAGTTTCTGGAGCTTCCAGAAGGAATGTTTTCCATACTTATTTGTATTAAACTTGACTCCAAAAATAATTTCTGAAGATGAATGGGATGGGTCCCATGATTTAATTCTATCCTACAACCCCCTAGAAAATAGTTAATTTTTTCTCAGGACTGCAGGAGGATGTGCCTGTCTGAAAAAAGAGTTATGGTAAGAAATCACCTAGGTCTTGTGAAAAATATAAAAATTTTCAATCATTTATAGGATTTCATTATCTTTCCAAATGGTATATTTTTTTACCTCTAACTCTTTACGGATAGCTCCCAAAATAATCTTATCGTAATCTCATGCTCTTATTTTGAACTGTAAATTCCTTCACCTTCAAAAACCCATTTTCACTTGAACTTGTTCCCTAAACCTTCAAATATTCCATAAATATTACATAAAACCACTTTTAAAAAATTTGATATTATCCCCTCAATACCACTTCCTATGATAAATTTAAGTCCTCCATCTCTATCCTCATAGGATGCACACGTGTCTTGAGAAAGGTTAGAGATAACATTTCTAGGTTCCACTGACGAATCTACCTTGAGAAGCACTGGTCATTGGAATAACTTCATAGAACTTGTTTTTCATATTTCAATCACTTGGGACAATGTTATTACAACACACATGAGAAATTTTAGGATCTGGGGTATAGTGCCTAATATAGTAGGAAAATTCATCTGAAGAAGTTACTTAGGAGGGCTTACAAGCAAATGTTTTTGACATTTAAGGTAAAGTTGTCATGTTTTCAAGTTTGAAGTTTTTCCCTTGAAAAAATACATGACAATAGTTAGCTCTAGTCTTGGGGACATTGTTTTGGATTGATCACAGTGAGGATAGAGCAAGTAGGAATAACCCTAGAATTTCAATACATCAACGTGAACCAGTGCATTATCTCATTGGGCTATACAGAACCACCATAGTAGATAAATGACATAACTTCTTTTATTGAACACACATACACATTCACTCACACACACACACACACAGACACACACACACACATGACAGGAAACAAACACAAATGACAAGAAAAGAAACACACAACATAAGGGAAATATGAAATGAGAAAGAAAACACACAACACCAAAAGGGAAACATCATAAATCACTTATGTACATGCAAGGGAAAACCCGCTTTCATTGAAGTACATGGACTTGAACTAAGGACTTAACCCATAAACTGGTATCACTTGAATGTCATTCTTCCACAAACCTGTTGACAAGTTCACTAAAGTATGAACCCCTCCTCATAGCTTCTTGAGAAATATATCATGATTGCTAGTGATAATTGATAATCGGCATTCATTCATTCCATCGCCTTTGATTTTTTGACACATTCTTTTATGGCTTCTCTTTGGTTCTCAGGTTCATTCCACTTGTTGATTTTTCTCCACTATGCCATGAATATAGTTCTTAATTATGACGTAACTTATCATCTTCATACCAAGATATTTTTCTTAATTTTCATACATCTTCTTCATGACCACTATTTCTTCATGTGTTGATTCTTGGACAGATGTCTTCAAAAACTTTGACATTATTACCCAGTGTCTTGATTTTCTCTATGTTTATCAATTGTTCCGAGAATTCATACTTCCTTATACCTCAAGATATTTCAGCAATATACTACCCTATATAGTGAGGCATGTGCATCACCTCATCCTCTTGGAAATATAATGATCTCAATATTGGGCATACAACATGGAAATTTTCATCTTTCTTTGTCCTTTTCCATTTTGGGCTTCGATCCTCCATTCTGGTGTTGATGGCATTCTTCTATCTTGGGTAAAATGAACATTGAAAGGTTGAAGTATATTGAGAATGTTTTTTTTTCATTTTGAATCAAACTTAGGACAAAACAACATTCCATTTCTCCACTTTTCATTGTAGAATGTTTCCATCCTCATGAAAAGGAATATGAGCACAATATCATGGAGCTGAAATGTTGTCATTGTCATTTTTCCCATTCTTAGTCAGCAAGAACCAAGAAATCCATTTCCAAGATGAAATCATCATCTCCTTGAGTATGTTTCCAAGTTCAAGAGGTGGAAACATGTTTCCATTCTTGCATTTCTTGTCATCTTCTTCCAATGAGAAAGGAGAATCTTTCAAGTTCACTAGCATACTCATCACATGGAAACTCATACTAAGCCTCAAGAAAATGATCGGAAATTATGGGAGTTGCCTATCAATAAATCATTGAGCCATCATTCCTTCTTCTTGATCATGCATTTCTCTTTACTTCAATATTTATTTGTTGCAAGTTCAAGGCTCTCATCACCATCATCAGCATCTAGTGGAGCAAATTCGTTTATGTTCTCATCCCACGGGAAGTACACACCTTTCAAATTTTGATTTCATCAAACTAATCATGATTTTCTTTGAATCAGATCCATGATTCTTGGACATTCCTCTACAAACATGGGGAAGCTATCAAGATCATCCTCAAAGGTCATGAAAAAATTTTGTAAGATTTATAATTTTTACACGAGGATATCTTATGTAGGGTCATTTTGCCTTTGAATAGTAGTACTTCATCTTCCTAATAGAGAAGAAAATTCTTTTCTTTACCATTGACCGGGATAGCGTGACATGTGACCAATATCAGCTTGTATATCTCCATCCAACTTCTTCACATAGATTTTTTTTCGGCCCAAAAACATACCCATATGAGGTAGGCGTGTCTACTACAAGGATTCTCATTTTGATTTTATTGTTAGGGAAATCTACCAATACTACCTCAACATATTTTATCTAACCCATACGAGAGGAAATTCTTTCATTTCCATGGAGAAGAAACTGGTTAGAGGGTAGGGGAAAGGGGAAAGGCCAATGAGAGTTTTAGAAAATTTTTTAGGACATGACATTATACTGAGGTATCAGAGTTAATGATGTAATTGTCTAGCTTATACCTATTAACTAAGCAAGGATATGTAGAAAGGTTCTACCTTCCTAGATGTGCATAGGGTGGTAGAGGTAATAGATAGTTCAGATATGGAGTGGATTGAGATGCATGAGGTGGTTCTTTGGTGATGGTATCATTAAGGACATGAAACAGAACTACTTCCTTTGACATGCTAGAACAAGTTTCTCAAGTTTATTAGGATGAGTTCTCAAGTACTCAAATTTGGAAATTTGGACTTTTGATTTTTTGAAATGGTCAATGATATCAAAGTATGATAGAGGTGGTAAGAACATCAAGTGGTTGTGGAAGCTTTGACATGGATGTTCAAACGATTTACAGAAATTGATTTTTCAAGGAAAGTTAAAGGATACTTCCTTGAAGAGGTAGAAGGATTCTTGGCTAGAGTGATCTCATGCTTCTTCTCAACTAACCCTAATGAAGTCCAACTTTGATGTATCGTCCTTTTCATTGTTTTTTTTCCTCAGATTCACCATTTGAGGATTCAATTTCTTATCTCAGGAAAGTAGAAGAATATCCTTCTTTCTCCTTTTGAGATGGAGTGAAAACCACATATGAGTAACTATTTTGTGGGTTTTTACATCATCAAGTGTGCATTCACAAAAACTGGTCCATGAGCACATTCTCTTTCTCCTTCATCTTCAACTTCTGATTCAAAATTTTCTTCTTCTTCATATTCATTGACTCTCACATCATTATCATTGACCAATGGAGCCTCTAAGGAAAGACTTCGGGGTGATCCTAAAATATTATTTCTATTTTGGTTTAGATGTGGTGTTCATTGAGAAACCTTCCATTTTCAGCATTTTCAATTCATTTACTATCCTCTACAACATCATATCAGTTCTCTCATATTTGTAACTTTGGGTTTTATCTTTCATTGAAGGATGCTTGATCTTACCTGAAAATATGAGGTCATCTTCCACCTCGATGCAATAATTTATTGAGTGTTTTCCAAATCTCATGGTTAACCTCTCTAGAGAAATGAAAATCACTTCATGCAATTGAGCATTCACAAAGTGACATCTTCAGGTTATCTGCAGTCGGAAAAGGGAAATGGTGGGAATTTTGTTCATCAACTTGTTGAATTTTTCCGTGAAGTCTCTCATGGACTCTTGCATGGCTCTTTCTTCATTTGAGTAAGTTGAGCCAAGGAGGGCATGAACATGTTTAGAAGGCTCTTGAATATTTCTTTAAAACTTATTTTTTAAACCATTCCTAATCAGTTATTGAGAATGAAGGAAAATAGTAAGAACCAGTCTGTCATGCCACATCTTGCAATGTTTCCATGAACAACTGCACTACAACAACATCTTCATGTTGCACTCCAAGGATGCCACAGGTTGTGATGAATGTTGTGATATGATCATCAGCGATGTTGTTTTCCATCTCCATATAACTTTCAAAAATGTATTTCTTGATCCTTGTGAGAGTCTCATGGAGTGGTTGGAGCCAACATCCAATGGATCATTTGTTTTGTCCCCATGGTATTTATGCATGTGTTGTCATTTCTTCCTCTTATCATTCTCCTTCTAGTCCTCTCTTTCTTCTTCTTCTCTTGGGAATTCAAATTTCAAAGGTGGGTGAAATATAGGATAAATTTTAAGAGTGTCAGTAGGATTTTAAATAGGGTTACTATGACTACCACTCAATGAATCAGATGGGGATAAAGCTTGAGAGAATTAGTATGGATTATCTATGACTCGCTCTTACTAATTTTACAAAGCTTCAAAAGCAAGGTCAATGATTCCTCTCAACCTATTCAATTTGGTATATCTTCTTTCAGCTAGGTTTTCTCAAGAGGTTTGCAAAAATGCTCTTTGATCATTTAAGTACTTTTTTTTATAGATCTTTACGCATGCACGAGGGAAGATCTCTCCCAGCAGGGCCACTAAAAACTATTGGTGAAAACAATTTTCGTATGGAAAATTATGTGTTTCTGCCAATGTTCATGGGGCTACACCCATCCTTGTGTATGGGGAGGCTCTCATTATTTAATTTGACTATCCTAATTCTATCTAACTTACCTAGGGTGGCCAAATAGGTTGAGGATCACACAAGCACACTTCACTGAACCTATGGCAAAGTGCTTGTACAGAGTACAAGGGAGGAAATTGGAGTGATGAGGGATAAAGGAGAGGATCTAGGAGAGGGGTTATTTTTGGGAGTGGGAAATAGAATATTTCACACATGGTAACCAGAGTGATTCAACATTCAATTGGAGGAAAACAATAATGTAATTAATGATACTCATAAACTAGAGACACACAGTTCTTTAGGTTCATCTATCAAGGACACCAATTTCATTCTTGATCAACATAATTGTAAAGTTGCATAAAAGAAAGAATAGAGGAAACATAAGCAAATAAATGTAAGAATTTATATTTTAGTCCGTGTGTTAGAAATACAAATTTCAACATCCAAATGACAATTCACAATTGCTACAAAGTATAAATCTTCAAAATCTAGGATCTTTTGGAATGGAGGTAGTCCCAATTTATAGCCTTGTGAATTGACCTTTTATCTCCCCTCACGTGTATTTTCATGTTCCTATTCAACTTGTGACCTTTCAATTTACACTAGAAGAGAAAAATATAGTATCCCTCTTATAATTTTGGAGAATGCTTTTACAAATTACAAATATCGTCACTTAAGTGAATAAGATGAAATACAATGATTGTGTACAATGAAAAATTAGAAGAAAGGGGGAGAAGAAAAGAAGGGAAGGGGATTGATAAATATTGTTGAAAAATATCCTCCTAATGAAGACATTTCTGATGCTGATCACAATATCATCCTTTTACATTATGCACAGATATCTCGGCCTTCTAAATGAGTGTTTAGAAACACTATTGGAAGATTCCCTGATATGAGCTCAAGATGACCGCAGGAACTACTCATGATGATACTCTTTGAGTATTAATTGATCAAATCCCTTAGATAACTAAGCTTGATCTAACTAAATCATTTCAAACCACTCATCTTACCAGATCACCCCCACTGAGATCAAGAAGATGCTTCCAAGATTCTAATGGAAGTTTAATTTTTCTGTTTGAGCTATGGGACAATCCTACAACCTTGTTTTCATTCCCTGATGTTTCATACCTATAGGGAGGACCATGAATGTCATGAATTCACATTATTAAACCACTTACTATTTTTTATCCATGCTTCTCCATGGACACATGCTATTTTTAGTAAGTTCATTGTGGGGTTTCAAATTGTAACAAAAGAGGTCTTAAAATTCTAGGTTTTATTACAGGGTTCCACACTCCAAATTTTGGATGATTCCTTCACCTGAATAATAGTAAAATGGAATTTTCATCAGGGGAAAGAATAATGATAAAAAAAATTAGTGCTACATATCTCAAGAAATTGGAAACTTCATCATGCAAAATCTAGTTTAAATGAAACTAATTTTTTTAAAGACCCTTCCCTGCAAATTTTAGATGATTTCACCTTTTGGATATTTGTTAATTTGAGGATTTATTCATGGAGGGAATAATTATGATGAAAAATATACTCCTCCATATCCCTAAAAAATAGGGACTTCATGGCATGAAAACTAGTTCACACGAAATTAGATTTTTCATGAATCATTTCCTCCAATTATCATACGATTCCGCCCATTGGATCCTTGGGAAGTGAAGAGGTGTCTCACTACCCTTTCCCCACTTCATATTGGCATCCATTAATGGATTATTGAATATTTAAAAACAATAAAAATAATCCAAGTGCCTTCATCCTTGGATTGACAAGTGGCATTGTTGCATTGGTGAACAGGATGGGTTGGAATGAGGTGAAAAAGGCTAAATATGCATCACGGAGATTCACCAAATGATGAAATAGATGGAATAACTAGGGTTGGGAACATTTTTTTGTCCCAACTATCATAAGGGGATGGGACGGATGGGATAGAAAAATGTGTTATGCTCCAAAAGGTGAAAATTTCTAATTGTGAAAGCATACCTTAAGAGAGGCCTTCAAGATGGCATTTCCAGAACTCTAGGAGGTTGTTTTTGATGAATACATATATGATTTTGACTCCCAAGATCATTATAAATATAATGGTATGGTTCCTAAGGTATATTTATTCTTTAAACCCCATAAAATTACTCCTTATTTCTCGAGACATCAGGGTGTGCTTGGAAAAAATGAGCTATGGAAAGAAGTGCTTATATCTTATGAAGGATTTGAATATTTCATCTTATATAAAATTCACCAAGATTTACAAAAAGTATTTTTTGCATCTTAACTCCTTATAGAACTCTCAAAATCATCTATTGAAAATTAGGTGCATGTTTTGAGTACCTTTTCCTTACACCTTATGCATCCAGGGTTGAGACTGGGCCGAATGAGAAACATAGGAAAGGGTTGGACATGGGTAAATTTTTGTGTCTTAACTATCCCAAATGGTATGGGGTAGATGGGATAGAAAAATGCACCCTCACTTGGGAGTGACAAGTTGAAGAAGGAGGTTTGACGAGGGGAAGAGGAGAAGGGGCTGAAAAATGGCCTGTGGAGCCTTCTCGAGGTTATGTGGAAAACCAAGGGCTAACATGGGCATGTGACACATTTTTGTGTCCTAAATTTCCCAAGGGAATAGGAAAAATGTGGCAGAAAAATTTTCCCTCACCCTATCTTGACAAGTGGTGGAAAGTGATTGCACGACGGGAAGGGCCAAAAAGAGGTGAGAAGGGGCTTAAATTTCATCATGGAGCATTTTTGGGGTCATATGATGGACCAGGGGGGCTTAAATTGACATAGTTGTAATTTCTTGTCATAATTGTCCTAAAGGGATGGGACAGATGGAACACAAAAATGTACCCTCGCATACAGGTCTAAAATATAAACTAGTTTGACACAAATAAAACACAAAATTATAATATAATTCTTCTATTTAGCACACCCTTAGGAATATTACATTGGCTATTATATAGTCAAAGGAATAGGTAAACAACTTCCTATAAAATAGGAAGTGACAATAACAAATTACCTGGTATAGATACGTGGGTGTAGCAATTAAATATATTGTTATTATAACAATATATTCAATTAAATACATAATAACTATAATTAAATAATAATTCACTGTACGGTAAAACTCATATGCCAAATGTAAACAATAAATTTCCTAACATTCCCGTCCTTAATGTTTACATGGTAAAACATATCTCGTTCTTTGACTGTAGCATGACACCTACGTGTGCTCATGATCAACTTCACAACTGTGCAACATCGGGCATGCACAAAACTCACACACATGCCAATGCAAATTTCTTCCTCCACTGATCATTTTCTCTGGATTCTACCAACAACATTACCCAATTGGTTTTGCAGGTGTACTAATAACATTTCATAATTGGTTTTACAGGTTTACCAAAAAGCTTACACAGTTAGTTTTCTTGGTTTACCAATAACCTTCACATCATGATTTCTACATTACATGAGGAATACTCATAAGTGAATAGGAATTTACATCAGATGTTCTTATTTTTCACGCAAAACTAAAAAAATTATCCTAGTGTGGCCCCATCATTAATGACTAACGAGAGGTCATTGAATGACCTCCATCCTTTGTTACCTCAATCCTCCATCCAAAAAATTATCTATTAGAGATACTCTTCATCACTTTAATTTTTTGTATGAGCAGTATTTCCTTACTCTTCATTCTCTCCTTCTTCATCAGTAGTCATGGCACTATCTTGCAGTTTCTCATCAAGTAAATCTTGTGCTCTTTTCCTGTAATTTGTAGATATATGACTAGTTTCTTTACAATAATAGTAGGTAAGTTGATTCTTTGTACCTTTGGAAGTTGAACCATATTTGGATTTTTTCTTTTAAAATGATTTTTCTTTCTTGTTTCTACCATACATTGCATTTTCCTCTAGCTCAACAATCATAAAAAAATTTCTTCCTCAAGTAAAGAAGAAATGAGATCTAAACTAGGATTAATTTTACTCAATGTAAAACCCATATTAGAATAATTAGCTGGCATATTATTCAATAAAATAGCCTTTTCATCATCATCAGGTACATCTATTTTAATTCTAGCTAACTGATTTGAAATGGATACAAACTTACTAATGTTCTCTACCATGTTGTCACCTTCTTCCATTTTTAGACTAACAATATTTTCTCCAATGTTATCGCTGCACTTCCATCTCGTGAACCAAACAATTTTTTTAATGTTTTCCAAATTATAAGAGGGGATTTAGAAAAATCTATATGATGCAAATAAACATCAGATAGTCCTAATCCAATGATTGTTGTGGCTTTTTAATCTCTTCTCTCCCATTTTGTTTCTTCATCTACATCCGTCAATTTCTTTATTTTCCATCAACAAATATGCCAAAGATTTTTGTTGATTAAAAATAATTGGGTCTGAACTTGCCAAGTATGAAAATATTTTCCCTCAAACTTTTCAATATGACTTAATTTCTCTATGACTAAAATATTTGACAATATGCTTCAATATACAGTACAGACTTCGTACTTACAACTTATATACCACAAATTTAGAATGTTGAATTCACCGATATAAAGGACTTATGAATTTTGTAGGTACTAATAAACATCCATGAAAGTTGTGAATGGCGAAACTGTAAATCATTGTGAGAACTGAGATAAAAAAAATAATGCAGATCCTAATCTGTGTATTGGAAACCGTCTGCGTAAGATTATTTCCAAGTTTTGTGCAAGCATGCACTAAAATAACATGTATGAGGATGTCAATACATGCATTCAATACATGCTCACAGGATTGACAGAGAGTTTGGGAGGTACTGTAAAATGTGTCAATGTATAGAAGGTTGGCTTGATGATATACAACATTTAGGACCATGATTTTAAATAAATCAATCTCAGCCTTTCGCAGCATACACAAAACATTATATATGGAATTCAACAGATGTACCAATCAGTTGTATATGTGAATGGATCCACAGAATTGCACTAATAATGGGAATGACTAGACACACAAATTTTATATTTGGACTCTCTCTAATAGTGATCACTTGGATTTTGAGACCATCAAATATATGTTAAGCATGTATGAGGATCTGAGGATGTAACAATAAACTCCACGTCCGAATTCAAACACATAAAGCTTCACATAAAACCATGCATAATACTGGTAAAGAACACAGATCTACGCATTGGATATGTGTTGATCAAAAATCTATTTTAACCTTGGAGTTGGTTAAACACCATCACCATCATGTTGAGATAAATAAAAAAATAAATAAACATTAGACATTGAGTTGTGTAGATCTTGCCAAAAATATGCTCCCAAGAATACGGGATATGAGTTGACAGATAACTACACTCAAATTTAATGCAAGACTACGAAGTGTACATCATATTATTTTAACTATGGATTTCATCACTCAGGAAAAAGATCATAGGGCTGCCCTTCCACCAATCAACAAACCATATTACAAGGATCCTAGCACGCTTTGATACCAAATCTGAAATATAAACCAGTTTTACACAGATAAAACACAGAATAATAATATAATTTTTCTATTTAGCACACCCTCAGGAATATTACAATAGCTATTATATAGCCAAAGAAATAGGTAAACAACTTCCTATAAAATAGGAAGTGACAATAACAAATTACTCGGTATAGATATGCGGGTATAACAATTGAATATATTGTTGTTATAACAATATATTCAATTAACTACATAATAACCATAAGTAAATAATAATTTAATTTACAGTAAAACTTATATGCCAAATGTAAACAATAAATTTCCTAACAGTAGGTGACATGTGTCCTCTTCAAAAAAAATCTAACTGTGAGAGCATACCTTGAGAGATACCTTGAAGATGAAGTTTTTGGAGCTCTAGGAGGACTTTTTTGGCATTTATTTATATGACTTTGAATCCAGACAGCCTTTTGCAAAGAATGGGATGGGTCCCATGATCTAATTCTTCCTAAAACTCCTTGGAAAATATATTTTTTCTTGGGACCGCAGGGTGTGTCTAATGAAAATGATTTATGGGGAGAAACACCTGTGTCTTATGAAAAATATGAAAGCACCATAATTTAGAGAATTTAATTATATTTCCAAGGGTATATTTTTTTACCTCTAACACTTTAGGTATCTCCCAGAATCATCTTCCAAAGCTCAGGCATTATTTAGAACTATAAGCTCCTTCACCTTCAAAAACCCTCTTTCACTGAAATTGTCCCTAAACCTTAAAATATTCCCTAAAATTTCCTAAATAAATTTCAATATGATATTATCTCCTCAATAACACTTCTTGATGAATCTGGACCTTCAAATCTATCCTGTAGGGTACATACCTGTCCCATAAAGGTCAATAAAGGCCTTTCTAGGTCCAGTGAAGAATTTACCTTAAGAAGCATTATATCGGAAGAACTTCATGGACTTGTTTTCATATTTTGAACACTTAAAAAAGGGTATTGAAACACATATGATAACTTTGAGGATGGGATATTCATGAAACCAAGGGAGAACTGACCCAAGGGAGTGATTAGGATGGTTTCAGGAAGACTCGTGGGAAAAAATTTCAATTTTAGTTAATTTGTCATGCTTGAAAGTTTTAAATTTTATCGTTGCACATTTTCATGAAAACATGCTTACTATATATTACTTAGGAAAAGAGAAACAGTCAAGGACTATATTTGGGCTACATCATTCATTACATAGGAGGGTTTATTCTGAATTCCCTCTCACACATTCATCTTGGGGGAAAAGTAGTTGTATCCTTTTATCTTGGTGCAACTAGCATAAGGGAAATCTAGCTTCAAGGGACACAATTCAAATCACAACATCACAAAATAGCTACATAGAGCCTGAAATGTAGTGTAGTTCATTCAGTGACAATCACATTGGGTTGGTCACTTTGAAGGTCAGTCTAACTCAAGCATATACATTATTTATTTCATATAATGTTTTCTTGTGATCTTTGTGTAGGTAGTCTAGGTTTTGTTTTTTAGGTATAGATGTATGACACAGGAACCCTACAACAAAGTGGATGTAATAGGAAGAAAAAAAAAGGAGGAACTAATTTTAGACCCTGAAAAGATACCATAAGACGGAGCTTTTACGTGGACACTAGCGCCCAAATCAGATACTAGACACCAGTGCTCGAGCGATCCCGTCCTAATCTGGGAGTGCTCCTATCTGAAGAGGTTCTAGATCCTCAGTATTTCTTAGACGGAGCTTATACATTTTAGATCTAACATGTCTCATTTTGTTCAATATCTAGCCAAGATCATTAGCCCAGATCTCCATTGATACAAGCTAAGCCATTCCCATCTTATATTTTGCACATTTGCTTGTACTCTTGCATGTAAGATCTTGTTTATTACGTATTATATTCATTTTATCTTAGTCCCTTGATATACATATTTAATATTTCTATTAAATCATTTGAGTGAACCCATTTATTGATCAAACCCTAGCTTTCCCTAGTAATCACATTCTTCCTTCTATTTAATGGATATATCTATGACTAAATTTTATAAATCCCATCCTGAATGTGTACATGCCTTACGACACAAGTTATGGATCATATTCTCATCCGCTCTGATACTTTCCCCTGTTTACATAAATCATCGAGTATCCACCATTTTTCTGGAAATCAATCATGAACATATTAATTTTACTCCAGCTAATATCCCTTCCCAAGCCATTGTTGATAATGCACCTCCTTTTTATATACAAGTTCATATTAATAATATACTACTTAAGTGTGATCCTTGATTGATAATGGATCTAGTCTCAATATATGCAATATTTATTTTTTACATCAGTTAGGTATTTTTTGTTTCTGATTTAACTCCATATCACTTTATGTATTTCGGGTTTTGAAAATACACCCAAGAAAATATCCTAGGTGAAATTTTCTTTACCCATTACTGTAGGGACATGTACCCTTCAAGGTGTTATGCCATGTCATGCCTAATAATCTCAATTATAATCTCATTCATAGGTCATCCCTAGACTACATCTCTATGCTTGCAGTCCCTTCCACCTTGCACACGAAGACTCAAGTTTCTCCATGAGGGTGTTGTATATGATGTTTTGGATTGATCCATCTCTCCTTCACCTTTTGTGATATTATTGACCACGAGCTCACTCTCCGAGATCACCCTCCTCCACTTACTATCTGCTTACGCAACCTACAACATTGGTTATAAGTATTTATTTGTAACATGGTTTATCTAGATCAGGATTTGGCCACAATGTTCAAGGTATCATTGAGCCTATTCTTATTCCTGAAACAACTTTATAGTGACTAGCATAGGATTTTCCCCTAGCTCATCTACGGTCCTCCCTACATGGACTTCACTTGCTTTCTAGCTAAATAAGTCTGCCTGAGGTTTGTACTGACTTCCCATTCGCATACACTCTAGTTAGTCAATTTTCACCTTAGTAAATGATGTCACCTCACCTAACTTACCATGCTTAGATGAATTTCACAATGATGAGGGCCCTCCTAAAGTACATCGAGACCCTATGTTCCCTTCCCTTCACATCATCACAAGAGGAGATTCCCCCATTCTCTACATGTTATTGCCTACTTTGATGAAAATGTCCCTGATAATGTATATATATTGATGCTCATGATATCATTCCCACCCAGCCATATGTCAAGGATCGATCCAAACTACTTAATGTAGAGACTATTCCATATAACATGGGCATTGATGATGACCCACGCATAGTTCATTTAGCCATCCTCTATTACCGATGTCGAGCGCACTAATATTCAATAATTCCTACATGACTTCTTGGAATTATTTGCCTAGCACTACCATTAACATGTCTTGACATTGATCGTCTTTGTAGCTATGCACAATATCGTCCTTCATGACGGTTGCCAAACTGATGCAACAGAATAAGCCACAAAATGTATTCACGTGTGGCCTTGTTAGACAAAGAATAAATCCAAAGATTTTTAGATGTCAAGTGATTCATTCACAATGTTATCAATTACCCACAATGGGTCTTTAACATTGTACATGTCATAAAACCTAATGGTCAAAGTTCATTATATGGCACTAACTTTCATGATCTTAATAAAGCTTCTCCTAGAAGGACAATTTTCCTTTACCACTTATTGACTCTATTTGATTCCACTGCGGGTCATGACATGCTTTTCATTTATGGATGGATTTTTCTGGTTACAATAAAATTAAAATCAACTTAACCGACCAAGAGAAAAATTCTTTCACAACCCCATGGGGCACATTTTGTATATATTGGCATGCCCTTTGGCCTTAAAAAACATTAGATGCCACATACCAATGCATTATGAATCATATCTTTCATGATTACATCCATAAAATTATCAAAGATTATGTTGATGATATTCTTCACTAAATCAAAATCATGCTCACCATGCTCAAGACCTTCATACCCTCTTCACATGATTATGACAATATAATGTCTTGTCTCAATCCTAAAAAATGTGTTTTTGGTGAAACTACTAGTAAAATTATTAGGATATATTATCTCTTGATGTGGTATTGAAATTGATCCACAAAATATTAGCACTATCATAGACATGCCTTCATCCTTGTAATCTTCATCAACTGCGGTCACTCAATCCAAGGTAAAATTCAGGCTATCCACTGATTCATTGCACAAATAGCTGAAAAAACTCAACCCTTTACATGGCTCATGAAAAAAGATACCAAATTTACATGGGATGACAAATGTCAACAATATTTCAATGATATTAAAGCTTATTTACTTAACATGCTCTTATCTTGACTCCTCATCATTCTTGATAAGCCACTACTACTTATATATCTCAGCTACATTTCATGCATTAGGAGCCTTACTCACTCAACATGATGTGACCCAACATGAACATGCCATTTATTATATTAGTCACACTTTACTTTCTTACAAGTACAATTATAGTTATATTGAAAAATTATGTTTGGGAATTATCTTTGTCACTGACAAGTACGACATTACATGATCAATGCTATGAAATTCATGTCATTACTAAGGTTGATCCTTTATGCTATTTAATTCCTCAAACTCATTTATCTGAGTCATATTTCTCATTGGGTTATGTTACTTACTAAATTTGAGCTTAAATTTGTTCCACAAAAATCCATTAAGAGACATGTCATTTTGATCAATTATCTGAATCTCCTATCAATGATTCTTTCCCCATTTGTGATGATTTTTGATGAACTTCAATTCTTATACCATTGATGCTGATCTTTGTACCATGTATTTTGATGGACTCTCAATGTGCCACTAGAGTTGGAACTGGTATTGTCTTTATCACACCACATGGTGAACTATGCCCTTTGCTTACCATCTTCGGTTTCTCTTGCATAAACAATATTACTGAATATGAAGCCCTCATATTGGGCTTATCTGTTGCTTGCTCCCTTCCTATACATCATCTTCATATTATAGGTGACTCTCAGCTCATTATTCAATCAGTGTCAATGGGTACATACCAAACAAAAGAAGATAAACTCATTCCCTATCATACAATTGTTACTAACATGCTCACTACATTCGATTCCTACACCATCATGGCTGTACCCTGCAAAGACAATCGACATGTTGATGGTATGGCTAGTGTCGCTTCTCTTATCCCCTTAGACATTATTGATGACCACACTACATTCATCATTTATCATTTATGACATCCCTCTATCGATTCTCGTAGCATAGAGGCTTTGCAAGTCCTTGTTGTCACTCGTAGTGCTGACAATTCTGAATGGTATACTAATATATATAATTTCCTTTACCACCAAGCATTACCAGTTGACATATCCTCACATGAGGCATGACAACTGCGCCATGATGCCACATGATATGTCATTGTTGGTGGTGCTTTATTTAAACATGCTATTGATGGTAATCTCCTCCGCTGCTTCGGATTGGACATGATATTCCACTTTATTTATCCTAGATACACGATAACATATGTGGCGGACATTTTAGTGGCAAAGCTATGGCCCAAAAATTATTACACAGGGATATTATTGGCCAACCATGGAACAAGATTGCTTAGACTATGTTAAAGGATGTGACAAATGCCAACACCATAGTAATATTCAACATGCACCAACATATGATTTACAACCATATTGCATCCCCATGGCCTTTCTCCTTGTGGGGACTTTGATCTCATTGGCAAAGTCAATCCCAAGTCAACTGAAGGACACAAAATTTATAATCACTGCTACTGAATATTTTACCAAATGGGTTGAGGTTTCTCCTTTACACACCACTATTGGTGAAGATATTTGTAATTTCTTAATACACATATCATCACCCACTTTGGGGTTCCTTCTGTGATTGTAACTGACAATGGTTCATCTTTCAAAAATCTCGATGTCAAAAAATTATGCACTAAATATAAGATCAAACACACATTTTCTACTCCCTATTATCCCAAGGTAATGACCAAGATGAGGCTACCAATAAAACAATCATTAAAGTTCTATGTAAAACTGTTGATCGATGTGGTGCTGATTGGCATAATCAAATGTTATACGCCCTTTGGGCCTACCTTACAAGTGTGCGCACCCCCACAAATTCCACACCATTTTATTTTCTATATAACTAAAGCAGTTATTCCTTTGGAACTCGAAATCCCATATTTGCATGTTTCTCTTAAACATATCCTCCAAGACAATGAATATCGGGAGTGACGTTTACATGAACTAGAAATACTTGATTCTCGCCAGGTACAAGCTTTAGAACATCTTCATGCTTACCAAACACACATCAAAAGTGTACCTATCATACCAAGGTGAGTTCCATGAGAATTTAACATTGGAGATTTAGTGCTCAAAGAAAATCAAAAGAACACTAATGCAAAACCCTTCTCAAAGGAAAATTCAAACCCAATTGGCTAGGCCCATATGTTTTCACTGAAAAACTTGGCCAAGGTGTCTATCGCCTCGCTACTTTCCTGGGAAAACCTCTTAAAAATCCAATGAACATCATGCATCTTAAGCAATATTTTGCCTAGCTATACCCTTTGTCACACACTTGGGAGCATATTCTCCCCCTTTGCTACTCGATGATGCACTCTTGTTCTAGGTTCAAACATGACTGTTGAGGGCACATTTACTTACATGGACCTCACTTTGACACATATAACTAGGGGAAACCTTTCTCCCTCTTGTAGCTTTTATATTTCATGTTCACATATTTATAAAATAAATTAAAAAATACTAGCTTAGATCTTGATTGGATGTACTCTTGCTAGCTTATCTTATTCTATGTTGCACGTTGTTTATCATGTTACCTTGATTCATAGTATGCTCTATTTTTTCCATACACACATACACGTTTACATGGTACTCTTGAGGTGAATGCAAAACTTACAAGTTCTTACATGATGCATGATGCTTCGCACTGTACCTTACCAGTCCCACTGAGGCTCTTGGGGGAATCTACCTTTCCTATTTTCTCTATATTCAGGTTCTATCATCGCAACATTTAGTACTTTCATTCATATTTCTACGTTGTATACATTTGTGACATACTATCTATTTTTCTAACATGATTAACAAGTGCTTCATGTGTAGCATTTGTCTTACAGGCCTACTTCCAATCATGGTTCTTTGATTTGCTTATATCTTGTCTTCTTTGCTTGTGTCTTGATTGTCATTGTTTGCGGACTATGCCCTATGTTCATTTCTTGTTTGCTTGTACCACCTTGAAGGCTTAGAATAGTCTTGCGACATCTTGAGTGGTGTCCCATGTATTCAACAAGCTACTCGCTGAGTCTTTTGCAATGTTACTGTGTCTTGTGACTTGTTTCTATTACACCATGTATGCTTGTTTGTGACTAACACTTTTGGCTAGCCTTTTTTTCCCATTATTTGCATATGCCATGGTTTTTACCATGCGTATTCCCTATTCCCCCTGTAGGAGTTCTATTTCAGATGTGCACATCAGTTTCAACTTTCCTCGTTTGGGCCATGCTTGCCTTCAATCATCTCACGTACCCCAAATGAGTGGGGGCAATCATCAGGTGACTATTTCACCCTCTTAGCAGTCCATCGACTAGATACAGGTTGACATGAAATAGCAAAATTAGGATAAACAAGAACTAAGTAACATGTTTAAATCAGACTTGAGCCAAAATTCACTGCAGGACAGGAAGCGCCCAACTCAGACAGGAACGGTGGGTGCTAGTGTCCCACCTTGGGTACGCTCCTGTCCTAGGGAAGAAACAGGAACAGTACAGGATCAACAAGATTCCAATGATAGTTTTCTCCAATTCTAGCAGTAAGACATCAGTTACAGATATTCAATCAGTTACCAACATGAATAAAATCAGTGGTAAAGTTACAAGGGAATCTAATTGACTCATTGTTACGACCTTTCTCATTGGGATGAAATAAGGAAGTGATCACATAAGGCATATACAAGACAACGATATGTCTGGAATAATGTGTCACTCATTGGCAAGTTTCAATCGGGTTTGTGCAAATGCATTGACACTTATCCAGTAGGGAAGCATTTAAGGGTTGGTGGGCAAAGTTGACCGCTCTTCCAATACTCTTCCCTTGGCGGCATGGACGCCCAAATCCGTAGTTTAGTAATGGGACGCTCAAATCCTTAGTTTGGTGACAAGATGCCCAAATCCTTAGTACTATTCCAACCATCTCCAAGGCAACAAACATACAAGAACAATTCTATCTCTCTTCCTCACGACACACGTGTATTCTACCCTTGATTCAACTTATTTTTCAATAACATTTCTATTTTGATATGTACTAAGTTAAAGTTCAATTTCATTTACCATGAGTATTACTACACTTATTTTCTTTTGCAAGGTCCGACCTTACTCCGACAAAAGGGTAACACACAAATGGAACAAGGAACAATCTCAAGCACAAGATGCTCCGAAAAAGGAAATATCCAAGGAACACACTCATACATTTTTTACTATGCACATAAAGGTCACCCCTAGGATCCTTATCCTCCTCTAGATTCCACTAATGCACGTTCTACTATGATCCATTGACATGATATCAAATACAACCCTCATTCGGTATGCCATTGGTCACAACTCTTTTTGGCTCTCCATAAGGTATGCTCTTCTTATCTACTTTATGCTACCGAATATTCATTCACCAACATAAAGTGGTGGAAAATGTAGTTCACGAAATCATGCACTTTCTGCTTACATTATGCACCTCTAGGTATTTCAGTTATATACACATGATTCCTAACGTGAGAAGACTAGACATTAACAACGCTTGTTTTACTCTTTCATTTCTTTTATCTTTCCCAACACTCATTATTTGCTTTTTTGGAATGATCACTTTACTTTTGGATACTAGACGACATGTAACCCAACTATGTATTGATCGTTACATCTTTCAAGCATCCTAGACACTACCGCCCATTAGGGACAGGAACGCCCCAGACGCTACTATCCCCTTTGGGTGCATTTTGTCCCTTCCCTCATTTTCTTGATTTTGAATTGCCACATCATTTGGTATCTTTTCTAGAGTCTCTTTTATCACTTTGGGTTGGTTTTTCAGTTGTTAATGATGCAATTAAAAAACAAGGGAATCATATATATACATGACTTGTTACTGCTATTAGCATATAGTTGGGCAATTGGGAGCTAATATTTACTATAATACTACTTGGGCAAAATAGTAACATTCAAAGACTACACTTGGGTTGCATCCATTCACTACATAGGAACACTTATTCTGAATTCCATCTCACAACATTCATCTTGGAGGGAAAATTCTTATAGCCTATTATCTTGATGTGACTGGCACACAGGGCAACCTAGCTTCAAGGGACACAATTCAAATCACACACTCAAAGAACTACATAGAGTATGAAATGTAGTGCAACGCTTGGTGACAATCACATTGGGGTGACCGCTGAGGTCAGTTTGACTCAAGCATATGCATTATTTATTCCATCTAATGTTTTCTTTATATTTGTGTCAATAGCTAGGGTTTGTTTTGTAGTAATTTGTTCGATACAAAAACCCTACGACATATCCAAAGTGATAAATAACATAAGGTAGAAACCAATTTTAGGCCCTGAAAAGAATAGAAGTGGATTTATTGGTAGGACACTAGTGCCCAGATTAGACACTAATACCCGGCATCGGTTTTTTCCTCCTATGATGTCTCATGTCTGAAGAAGTCTCATATCTCAATCTTCCAAACATATCTTACACAGTCCAAATCTTTCTTGTTCTATTCAATTCTCATCGCAGATCACCCAATAGAACCTAAGTCACTCTTATCTCCTATCTTGCACACTTGTTTATTTCTTACATGTTAGATCTTGTTTGTTACTACTATATTCATTTGATCTCAATCCTCTGATAAAATATTAAATATTTTATTAAATCAATACCTAAAATCACTATCAACTAAGACACTATGAAGATGATGTTTATTGACAAAGGCTTGAATATAAAGCACATTACTAGCATCATCATCAAGTATGTCATTATCGTAAAAAGTAACAATAATCCTGAGGAGGAAAATAAGAAGCAAGTGTAGCAATAAAATAATCAAGTGGATGATTATATGTATCAAGAGGTGGATGTGCCTTATATACATGATTTTCCTTTGAGATTCTCTTAAATTTTAAATTGTGATGACAAGGAAGAGTATTATTGAATATCTTAAGCTTAGAATTTTCATTGAATTTTCACTTGAATTATTAAGAAGGAGAATGAAATTCGATAGCATTGATATCACTTACATCTTAGATAACATGTTGAATCTTGAAGCATTTATTATTATATTTCCTAATACATCTATGATAGTACAGTAGTCATTAGAATCAAAATATTTTCCTTGAGGTCTTCTTGTATCAACCTCAACAAGTGGAGGGAGAGATATAAGGTTACACTCAATAAACTTTTGTAAGATCACATATGGAGGACAGGGTAACCATGTGAATTTCCTTTTAAAAAATTCGTGTAGTTCAAGCTTTGTACGTTGAGATATGGCATTAACATTTGTTTTAGCTAAAATTATTTTCTCGTTGGGTTTTCTTTTGTAATTAGACTTTCCTTGTAATTTAGATGTAGGCACATTAGGTTACGTATTGTTGGTTAGATACTTTGTTAAAGAAAAAATATGGTGTTTGACCAAAACACATGGGATGAATTCCCTCCTCGAATAAGGGGAGGAACCTTATTTATTGATCATCTAATATTAAAGAAGTGATATTTATAATATATTCACTAATATAATCTTGGGGGTGGGATCTCATCCCAGTAGATTTCATTTCGGGAAGAAATGAATTTGGGAATTAGATGAAGGAAGGTCTCAGAGGATGTTATAGTGATAACGATGGAGAAAAGAAGAGAAATGAGAGGACTTGTGCTTTTGAATGACAAACACATATCCTAACCCAATCACACAAATTGAGGAAACTAACAATAAACTAGACTACTAATTAGTAGTAAATTATAGAATTACAAGGAAACACAACCCATTGAACATAAAAATTGTGACATAATATCAAGATTAACCTCGATGCAAAGTTTGAAAGTTCAAATATATTTAATCCTTTATTGTCAATAAAACATAATACAAAGCTTATTTTCTTCTCACAAAATTCCAAAAAAAAACACTTTTTACTCCAAATGTAAAAATCCTTATTAACACACATAAAATTCCCTAAAGGATGTAAACATTCTTACATTTATAGATGAAGAGAGAGAGAGATAGAGAGAAAATAGGGACAAGTACACCCTTTGACTAGTTCATAATACTAAAAATAGAAAGTAATAAATCAACTTGATTTACACTTCTAGACTTATTCCACCTTGAAAATTTGACAATTCCAAATACATTTTGACTGATTCTCATGAAAAATGACCAAGTCAATTCACATGTTACACAGCGCGGTGAAAAAATATCTCATAAAATTACATGTTTGAGAAAGATAAGAAATGTACAGAAAGTCTCAAATTTCTTCCTTGTCTTGTTTTTCCTTATATACATCTTCATGAGTTGAGATGCCAATGAACTTAGATTATTTTTTTACATATCTCTATTGATACTCATGATATCTCTCTTTCATTTCTTGGAAAACCTTTTCATATGTTGTATGAATATTGGTTAAGTACTTCACAAGTATCAGCCACACTGATCAATTTTCTTGGAGGCTTTTTAACCTTTTTTACAACTTTTCTCAAACTATATAAAACATTTTGATATAACACAAGCTTGTCAATTGATTGTAAATCAAAAAAATGTTTAGATCTTGAATCCCCCTCAAGAAAACCTTTGAACTCAGAAAAAATGGTGTTATCTGGTAACACATTCAAAGTCTCATCATGAAATTGATAGGGTAGTTTAGTAATTTCATTACTAATATCAAAGGTTGCATTTATCCCTTCTCTTGCCTCTTCTAATTTCTCCATTGTTTCATTCAAAATTTGGATCTAGAACTCAATGGCCTTGTAGTATTCATAGTGCATACCCCATTATTTATATACTTTCTCCTTAATGAGATTATCGACGTCTACCTTATTTGGTTCACTTAATGCTTCTTGAGTGAGCTCCCAGTTATTACATTCATCTTAAAACTCAAGTGTCCATCCTCCTAATTGATAAATTATAAGGTTCAATTTCCTCATGGAATCTGATGACTTCTTTGATCAATCATTATCCATCCTTGGGAATTATTTCGATCTAAGCATTAACAACCATTCCTTGTTGTCCTATTTGTTTAGCTATTGTGATGAATGATGCATCCAAGATCTTTATTGTAAGAGTGGCAGTTTGAGTAAGCTGAGTGATTTCGTATAAAATGGTTTTTAACAGATTTACTTCCTCCCTTAGTTCATTTTTTTTTTCCTTTGCCTTTCCAAACTTACCAAATAGATTTCTAAGGTAAATTTCCATATCATGTTTGACACCTTTTATGGTGGAATTTCCCAAGGCAATATTAGAGATCGGATAGTTTGAAACTATTATGTCCTCCATGTTTTTACCTACATCTAACATAGTAATTTCAGAAAATCTCTCCCGAGAATGATCAATAGTGATATGGGTAAGAAGTTTTGGTGTCTTTGTTTTCCAAGAGGGAGTTAAATCTAATGTGTTGAAATCAAATGTTTTTGAAGAACCACCTTCTATCTTTTCTTAGGGGTTTGGCTAGTCAACTAGGATGGGGTAGAAGAAGGAATTAATTTTTTTGTGAAGAAGATGTGGATGTATCCAGAGAATTTTTATTATCAAAGGATTTACTTATTGAAACCAATTTTTGGTGTAGACGAAATAGCCATAAGAATGGTGTAAGAGGAAATAATAGATGAACTAAGAGGGACACTCAAAATAGGAAGGGAAATGGTTGGTAAAGAAGGATTATTCAGAGGATAACCCATCAAAATACTAATCCCCGTGGAAAAGAGGTGGAAGGGAGGGGAAAAAATGAGCCATAAAAGAAATAGGTGCAAAACAAATTAGAGCAGTGGATATGGGAATGGTAGTCATGAGGAGTGGGATAAAGGTGATACTGGTAGTGTGAGTGGAGAGGAAACATGAGGTAGAGAATATTAACAAGTGCTCTAACTAAAAATAAGGATTATAAGAATAACCCTAGGTAGAGAGGTGGAAAATGAATTTGTGATAAGAGCATTGGTTGGCAACCTTGTAATTTCCAGATGTAGATAAGAATCCATGCTCACCACCGTTGTTGGGACAAAAGAAGTAGGATCCTTTTCACATTTGCTGACAAACTAAAAATTTATATGCTTAATGGGAGCCTTTCCTTTATCCTGAGGGTCCAAAAAAGGGCCCACTTCTAACTAATTCGCCATGCTTATTTAAATTAAAGGGATAATGTCCACATGCTTGGCCTAGATTCCCAATAATATGATCCAATGAATGGTACAATTAAGAATATTGGTAGCATGTTATTTGATGGAAATGTATTATTTAATTAACCTATTTATTTGGGGAAAACCAAGGTTTTAACCTTCATCCAGACATATATATCATCCAAGATCTCCCCATCATCATATGTGCCCTTAAGTCTTAGGAACATCAACAATTGCATACTTCTCAAACTCCTCGAGATTTAATATGTAGTAATCTATTTTTCTTACAACAACTTTATCTTTGTAATTGATCCATATATCTTCCAATTTAGACATATGTATATGTAAGGATCCAAGACCTTTTATTACCCCCTATAATCAAAACTGAGCCCTAGGTGAAAATATTTCAATATTACCCTTTGCATCTCATCTGCAACATTCTCAACTTTAATGGCAGATGAGCATGTGTACTAACCAATAGGAATGGGGAAGAAAATTCCCACCTTGTTTCACTTATTGAAACTTGTGTAGATCTAATGAATATCTCACCAATTCCATGAGAATATATTTATCACTTGGGTACCTAGGGAGCATATATGGAGATTCCTATAACCCTCCTATCCATATATAAGTGAAGGTAGGACGCTGAAAGAATATGCATCCCCATTTTAAAATTATACTCCAAGCCATATTTGTACACCTCCATTTGATGAATTCTTTATCGAATTTGTATATGATGTTATTAGAGTTTCTAGATCTCTGATGAAAAACTAATGCACAAGTAATTGTAGAAATCAAAATAACTAACAATAAGATGCAATATGATCAAGAACTCACAAGACAACAATGGCTCCAAATCAACTCAATGCTCCATATATTCCATAATCCATGGGACGGAGTGATACAATTCATGTACATATAGGAGGTTAATGTGCAACCTCCTCCTAGATCAGTGGAGAATAACTCTCATTAACGGATACTGTAAGTAGAGTTAACTCCACACAACTAGTAGGTTAACTCAACAGACTTGGTAAGCTAACTGAACACAATTACAACAACTAAGAAAGCATATCCCATGAGTGTAGGAAAGATCTCAATAAATAAACAAATACAAGGAAAATAAATATCCTACACTAACACCCCCCCATAAGCACAGATTAGGTGGGAAATGAAAAAAGAAAGTGGGTCCTGGTAACAAGGCCTGATGAGATACCTATGTACTATGCAAATCTCTCATAAAATGGAGAAAATGAGAAAACCAAGTGGAAAAAACTCCCCCCCAAAAGAGACAAACAAAGAAGTTAAGAAGGCTAGAAGCCCCCCCGAAGATGATGAAGTTGTTCATGTGGATAGAAGAATTGGATCCTGATAACAAGGACATGTTAGGTACCCAAGTACATAAAAAGATGAAACAGGAAAAATAAGACAACCCAATAGGAATCCAAAATTAGATGAGGCACTGATAAAGAATCTCTAACAAGTAGAACTTTCTCCAAATATCACCCTTTAATAAGCATAATTTACATGAAAAAATATGTTGAATATTGTTTTAAAAACCATCAGTTGGCCAAGAGGGCACAAAAAAACAAAGGAAAAAGTCATAATTACATAGGAATGGAGAAGTTGTGTGAATATGCCATGCTCAAACATTACTATGGGAATTCACAACTACTACAAGGAAGACACAATGATCCTCAATATGGGTTCCAGCAATAGGCACCTTTTTACATGCCCATTTACAATACATGTACAAAATTATTCTCAAGAGAAACACATGCGCTAAATGTGCTTATTGCAGAAATAAGAAATGAAACAAACAATTCATAATGGGGGGTTTGGTCTCCTACCAAACTAGGTACCATCCTTCGATATTTAAAATATATTTCCAAAAAATGAACCAAGTGATCATCATCTTCTTCATCATCCATTGCAAAAATCCTCCCAAAATGTGGCATCTTATAACTTAGTGTATTTTACAAACAATAAATAGGTCCAATTATTTAGGAAATGAAAGGTATTTAACTTTTACAAAAAAATGGAACTCGATATTGAGCTACCAATTAAAAATTTTACAATAATTATTTCCCATAAATAACCCTTATTTTAAATGAATTTTCAAAATTCCATAGATTAGAGTATAGTGAACAAATATGTCGCGGGACTCAAAAAACGACGACTGAAACTAGATCTGCAATGTGTGTTTGGGTCGTTTTAAACATTCACTGGAGCAAGGAAAGGTTGGAAAACATGCAAGGGTGAGAACAGATATTAGCAACTATATGGGATGTCAAAACACCTTCCGAGGTCTATAAAACGCTTGTGAGAGCTACATAACTCTTCCAAATATCCTGCAACAATGTTAAAGGGTTTTCAAAACACCTTAGAAACCTATAATAAACAATCTCCATGATTGTATATGTAGTATGTTAGCCTAAAAAACCTCAGAAGCCTACAAATAGGCTATATTCCCACAAACCAAAAAAACCAAAAAATACAATAAAACACCCAAATATCACAACCATAAATAACCAAGATGGAGTCAGATCTATTTGCACATGAACTATTAGTTTCACAAATGAAGTATTCAAAAACTACAAATAACTCAGTAATGACAAATGTATTACTAGAATCGTTCTAATACCATATTATATTTTCTATATCTCTGATGAAAAACAAATGCATGAGTAATTATAGAAATCAAAATAACTAACAATAATATGCAATATGATCAAGAACTCACAAAACAACAATGGATCCAAATCAACTCAATGTTTTATATATTCCATATTCCATATGATGGAATGATACAAGTTGTGTACATATAGGAGGTGAATGTGCAACCTCCTCCTAGATCAGTGGAGAATAACTATCACTAACTGATACTAGAAGTAGAATTGACTCCACATAACTAGTAGGCTAACTCAACAAAACTAGTAAGTTAATTCAAGACAACTACGACAACTAAGGAAGCATATCCCATGAGTGTAGGAAATCTCCAAGTAAATAAACAAATACAAGGAAAATAAATATCCTACACTAGCATATGTTGTAGAAAAAGGTAACATTTAGCCTCCAAAAGTATTTAAAACTTTCTTTTAAGATCAATTGAGGGTAGAAATCATATACTCTGGTTTGATTCCTTAGCCCGATAGTTGTTGACGAGAGATATGATTTCATCTCATTTGTAACATAGGAAATACATGAGGTCAGATAAAATAATCATGTTGTGTGCACCTCTTTAATCTACATATATAAGGAATCACTTATCTTCTCTCTCAACTGATGAATTGTTGATTTTCCTTATAATATAGATGTATTGATACATCCATTCTTGGAATTCATTAGTGTAGACACCCTAAAAATACATACCTATTTCTAGCTTATTTTCATCCCATTAGAATTCATTAAATTAATTCCATTATACTTCCAAAATTAATTAAATTAATTCCCACACCCTTTAGCTAATTTAATTAATCATTTATTTAATTAAATGGTTTATTTATTAGATAAGGCAAAAAAACAGGGATCGGCTCCCAGGGGGCCATACAAGAGAGTGGAGAAAAAAGAGACAAACCAATAGGAGTTACCACACTAAAAGAGTCCCATAAAATGAGTTAAGACATCTTAACTCTTACAATGCAAACTAGTACCCCATAGACGAAACCTCTAGAGAAGGAGAGAAGAAAAAATAGCTAAGAACCAAAAGTTTTACAAAGTTCCGTTCATAGTTTAGAGAGGGCACCCGCAACCTAGTAAAACGTGACCAAGAAGCACCAACCAAAACACAGTAAAAACCAGGGTATCAAGACCCACCATGACCACCATTATCCATATCCTCCTCAGAGCTACTGATCCTGAGGTTGAATTTCCTTCTTTTGTTTCCTGATTCCATCATATCCACCCTATCCAGAAAAACCTTCACTCGATTTTCCAAGGTCATTAACTCTAAGTTTAGTCTGAACTTGATCAGTGACCATTTTCTTGGAGATATTGATGATATCCACCATAGAATCTCTTTGGCCAGCGCTGGTAACCTCTATGGCCTTCAGGACACCCTCCAGGTACAAGCATTTTCGTACTCCATTCATCAAAGACATTAGGATCACCCACACAAGTCGTATTTCTGGAAGCACTAGTCTCCCTAGGGTCACCATCTCTACTAAATTTTTCCTAGTCCTTTTTCACATCGATACCCTTTCCCACCTTCATATTTGTGAGGAAAATAACAAGAGTGACATTGTCCTCCTCAGCATACTCATTCATCACTGACCTCAAAGGAGGGACTAGGGTTGGAATACCATTCTCAACTAGAAAGAGAATCAAATCTTCATGCAAGGGAACCTCAGTATTTTCTTGTTGAAAGGCTATCAAAGAATTCCTGAGAGAGGTAGTAAGGAAGAAAGGAATAATGATCATCACCTTGTGCCAAAAAATATTGAGCAGGGTCATATGGTGGGTATAGATCTTCCTATACTTTCCCTCCAAAGTGATATATTTCATGAGTTGGAGGCAGACGTCCTTCCACACACCGGGGATGCAAGAGCGATGTGATACCATCTGTGAAAAACTGGCACCTCTCTTTGCCAACAAAAAACCTGTCAATCTCCAAATCCCTACATTTTATATCATTATAGAGCTTCAATCCTTCCATTTTCATTTCAGCAATCCTGGTAATGTTGGTTTCCAAGACCTTGACATCCATGCCACGAATATGAAAAACCCTCTCCTTCCAAGAAATGCCAAAATATTTTGATAGACTTGAGTCATGACCATGTAATTTGGTAATGAAATTGTCTAAAACCTACTACCTGAAGCTTATTCCATAGAATCAGATTGTTCTCCTCAATGTTTTGGCTAGCAGGATCCACCCTAATTCTGTCACCTCCCATTTTTTAGCTTTACCAAACTTCCCTCTTCAACAAACAACACCCCACAACCAGAAACAAATTCACCCTTTCAAAAAATGATCAGCGAATATGATTAATTTGAAATTTCCCAGGGTACTTGAAATACTTACGCCCCTCTCATGCCACCATTATGAAACTTAGTGCCCCTTTTCCTTAATGATTTCATCATTAATGCTAGAGGGAAGCTTATCTTTGATGCCCCATATCTTATACTCATGGCTTCGGACACCTATATTTTCCATCTTGTCCGCACAAATATTTCCATGTCTCCATGTGTGATTAATAGAAACTTTATCAAAATATTTAAAAATTTCCTTGATATCTTGGATGATACTTCTTAAATCCCAATTGACCTTGCACCTGTTATTGAGAGAACTTCTGATTATTAGGGAGCCACCTTCAATCTGTATATCCTTAATGCATTTTTCCTTGGCTATTAAAATTCCCCATAGGAGGGCTCTGGCTTCTACCATATTGTTGGTTTGTTTTCCTAAAGGGCCAGCATATGCAAACAACCAATCTCCCTCTTTATTTCTTAAGATACCACCTCCCCCAGCTTGACCAGGATTTCCTTTAGAAGCTTCATCAAAATTGATCTTGATAGTAGATCCCACTAGCTTGTTCAAGTTCACAATCTTGTCAGGGTTTTGGATCATGACCGAACTATAGGCGAACTTTTCCAACACAGCCTGTTCCCCTTTCGGACAACGCTTGTTAGTTTTAATTTTAAAGAGTTTGAGATTTTCCTTTATCGTTGCTAGGATCTTCCTCTTTATCACCACATTCTATGGTATCTAGTCTCTAAATACACTATTATTCCTTGCTTTCCAAATCCCCCATAAGAAGTGAGGTAAAGCAATCCTCCAGGCCCAATTCAAAAAGGGAAACCTAAAGGGACTTTCCCATTGAATGCTGCAATATTCTATATTAGAAGGTATGGTCCATTGGATATTGAACAACTCCAAAATCATCATGAAAACACATTTAGTGAAAGGACAGTGTAAGAAAAGGTGATTCACATTTTCCTCCCTTTTCCTGCATAAAGAACACCTATTAGGAATCATCATCCCTCTCTTTTTAAGGTTATCAATCGATAGGATTCTATTTTGGACAGCCAACCAGAAAAAAATATTGATCTTTGGGATCAGATCTTTAATCCATAACTTGCCCCAATAGTCTCTTTATTGATCCTTCTTGAAATGAGAGCTATAGGCATATTTAACAGAGAAGTTTCATGAATCCTCCTTTGTCTGGAAGTTGGGGATGTGAAATTCCCTGAGTTTCTTGTTGAGATCTTGAAATGGTTCGAGGTCACCAAGGTAGTCCAAAGGAGGGGTTATGGTTTCCTAATGAAACTTCTCCTCAAAATACCAGAAATCCTTAATCCAAATTTTACCTTTATCTTCATAGAACTAAGCAACCTCCTTCCGAATTTCTTGATCAACTAAGGGAGCCTCTTCAATCCAGCTGTCCCACCAAAATCTGATCCTATTCCCCTTCCCAATATCCCAGGAGGCACCTTTGGAGAGGATTTATTTGGAGTCCATTAGGGAATTCTAGAAATAAGATCCTTCAGGAAGGTTATTGTGGAAGAAAAAGGAGTCAATGCTGCCATAATTTCACAGATATTTCTTTGTTATTATCTCAACCCATAGGCCTTCCTCTCTAGCTATTCTCCAACTAGCTTTGGCTAAAAGAGCTTTTTTCATAATAGGAATGTTCTTTAGACCCAAACCACCACATAGCTTTGGCTTAGTAACTTTGTCCCTACACCACCAGGGGGAATTTAAAATCTTCTGAAGCACCAGCCCAGAGAAATATTTTCTGAATTCTTTCCAAAATAGTTCTTATTTTAGCCGCAAGTTTAAAGAGAGACATAATATATATGGGAACTCCTTGGAGGGAAATCTGAAGAAGTTGAATCTTACCAGCTTGTGACAGGAGGAGAGTTTTTTGTTAACTCTTTCCAGCAGGGTATTCCAAACAGAACTGTCGGGCTTTTTGAGGAGAAGAGGCATACCGAGGTACAAATCCGGGAAGCTTTTGATTCTGCAGCCAAGGATGCGAGAAAGCCTAGCTTGAATATGTTTATCCACATTAATAAAATAGACTGCACTTTTAAGGAAATTGACCATCTGCCCTGAAACCTGTTCATACTCGTTGAGAGAAAACTTGAAGTTGGTGGCTTCTTGGATAGAGGTCTTTCCCATTAGGAAGTTGTCATCAACAAATTGATTGAGGTAAATAGGAGGGAGCCCATTTGAAATCTTAATACCTTGGATATTCTTAGAAATCATAACCTACTTACAAATTCTACTCAAGGATTCAGCCATGATAACATAAAGGAAATGGGATAGGGGATCACCCTGTCTTAATCCTCTACCAGATCTAAAGAATCCTTTCGGACTACCATTAACCAACACCGAGTAACTAGCAGTGGAAATACAGCTCATAATCATGCTAACCATAGTATTATCGAACCCCACTTTTTCTAGAATAGCCCAAAGGAAAGACCAGTTAATCCTATCATAGGCCTTGTGCATGTCCAACTTAAGGAACATAGCTGATCTAGTAGAGTTATCAATGGAGTGAATGGCACCCTGGATCACTACAATGCTATCAGTGATCTGTCTCCCCAGGACAAAGGCTCCTTGGTTCTCAGAGATAAAATGGGTGAGCACCGTCTTGATCCTGCCGGCTATTATTTTGGTAAGAATTTTATAACTCATGTTACACAGGCTGATCAATCTAAAGTCCTTGACCTCGTTGGCTCCAGTAATTTTGGGAGCAAGGACCAAAAACGTATTGTTGAGTTGTCTTAGAAGCTTCCAATTTTTGACAAATTCTTGGACCATATCAATAACTTCATTCTTTATCACCTCCCAAAATTTTTGGTAAAAAAAGGCCTGAAAGCCATCAGGGCCAAGAGACTTATCAGGTTCCATATCAAAGATCACACACCTAATTTTCTCTTCAGAAGGGATCTTTAAGGGCTCACTCCTCCAAGGATATTACTTTCTGGAAAAGACTCAAAATATTATTTTGTCTCTGCTCGTTAACACTCTGACCCTGTTGAAAGATATCCTTAAAATAATTTAAAATGACTTGGTTGATATCCTTATTTTCTGATAGGATCTCTCCTTTCTCATTCTTGATTTCAGATATCTTTAGGAGGTTTTTCTGAGAGGTCACCGAGAAATGGAAAAAATTGGTGTTCTTATCCCCCTCCTTGAGCCATTTCACTCTCAATTTATGTTTCCAGTACACTTCTTCTTTCGCCAGGATGTTATGATAATCAATCAAGAGATTTTGTTCTTGTTCTTTTAAAATCAGATTGAGACCATCAATTTCAATAAGTTCCTCAATATTCCTTATATCTTCTGCCACTCTACTTTTTTCCTAGAAAATGTTTCCAAAAACCTCTTTATTCCATCTTTTGAGATAGTTTTTGAGATGCTTTAATTTAAAACTAAGTTTGTAACTGGCCACCCCAAAAACCTTGATACTCCACCACTCTTTGATTCTGGTAGGAAGATCAGGATGATCTAACCAAATCTTTTCAAACTGGAAAGGCCTAGCTTTCTTTATCTGAATACCCAATTTAAGGAGGATAGGGTTATGGTCAACTCCGATTCTGGGAAGAGTCTTGAGGGAGTAGAGCTGATTCATCATAAAGAGGTGGCTCACCACAAACCTGTCCAATCTGATTTGAAAAAGTTCTGACTCAGTTCTCCTATTGACCCATGTGAACTTTGATCCTTCCAGTTATAAATCCACCATCCCATTGATGTTGAGGAAATTAGCCAGATCTTCCATACTATTAGTGAAAGAATCTATACCCCTTTTTTTTCCCCCAGAGAAAGGGGGGTATTGAAATTTCCTCCAATAATCCAATCTTTATCTTTGAATAACTTCCTAAAAGACATGAGATCCCTCCATAGATTCCTTCTCTCACTTGCATTGTTAGGTGCATAAATATTAGAAACATACCAGGATTTCTTTGAGGACAAGTTTGTAAAACACATAGCCACATGACCTGGAGCTGACAAGATGTGAACACCAAGCACAATACTGAGGGAAACAAACCTACATTAATAACTAATTAAATTATTTATTTAAATAATCATATTTATCTACTCACACTCGGCTCAACTCTACTTCTAGAATCCTACAATGGTGAGGGAAACAAACCTACATGTATAACCATCTTCCCACACAAAATTCAAACATTCATTGCCCCTACAAAGCAGCAACTACACAAACTAAATTCAATGGCTATTTTAGGAAATTACAATTATGAACATGTAACCCATTCATTCATTAATCCAATATTCATGGCCTCGCCCTCGATATAAAAACAAATTCAATCCTCTGTAAATCATCCTTATAAGATTTGTGTAATTGTAGCCAACTTTTGCCAAAATTTTCATATGCATCCTCATGTCTATTTTCTCATAGCATTTTCCATTTCTATATTTGGAGATTGATTTCAATAGCATTCACAATCCAACAACCTACAAGGTTCTACAAGTTCAAATGCTTCAAGCAATACTTGAGGTTTACAAGGAAAATCTTTAAGGAAAGGCTTGTTGTCATATTTGTTTATCTTTCATGTTTCTACAAAAAAATTCACTACTCACATTCTAGCATGCCTGTTGCGGCCACCCAAACTATTTTATAGTTTTTAATCGATCATTTATTTGTTTTCCTTGTGTTATTTTACCTTGTTATTTGAGTTTCAAGATTTTAGGTGCAACAGAGAAGGATAAAATCCAAAAAAAACTAGGTCTCTAGCCATTTTTATCACATTATGTCCATTTCTATATTCGGTGCACTAGTGTTACATGCAAAACACGCTAGTGTGTAACTGTAGTTCCCACTCTCCTTTGACATTGTTTAGATGTTGATTTTGACACTACTGATCATATTTTGGATATTATTGTGTTTTGATATAGCAGGATGTGTATATGCTAGCTCATTGATTATTATGGACATTACTATGTTTTGTTCAGTATGATGGTTAGATACTAGATTTTGGATTAGTATTGATATGGATTCATTCAGTATGCTCGATGATATTTGAGACATAATTATTATTACTATGTGGATGATGATGTACTAATTGACATGGACAGGTTATTGATGTTGATTTTAGACATGTGACCTTGATATTATGAATATTTCTAGCATAGAAATCTATTGGATGATGACATATTTACCAATTGAATTTGAAATGATAATGTTAAATATCTTGATATTGTTATGATTTGGATTTGATATTTATATATATACGTTGATTTTATATCTTCTTGGATGTTCTGGTATGGCCACGAGGCCGAAGTAGGTATTGTTATTTTTCATGTAAAATTCACAACAATGTCGGGGGATTAGAGACTAACCATATTGAAATTCAATGTGAGATCAACAAGGTCACCATGGCAATTGTGTTTGATTTGTGTGTTGAGTTATGTTAGAATTTCCCATGGAGGGGATTTTCATTATTGTGACCATGGCGCATATATGTGTTTTAATTATGTGTTTCTTTTACTTATTATTCTGTGTGTTTTATTTGTAAGGTGATTCTTATTTTTAAGTATACAAGTGTGATAGTATAATGCAGGAGTCATATAGTTAAATTTTAATTAAATTAATTGGGGAGTGGAATATAAGGAAAATAATATTGTTGTCTTGATTAATAACTAAATTTGATTTATATTATGTGCAACCATAAGATAAATAAATAAATCTTATGTCAAAACTTGTAATAAATGGAGTCATAAACTTTAATGCATGTGTAAAAGGATGTAAGAGTTGTGTAAGTGAAATGATAGATTGTATAAAGCAAATTTTGGAGTATAGAAAACTCCATCATCTTTGAAACTCGGATTTAGTCTTGGGAGCCTAAATTGGAGGCTTGTGGGACAAGTTAAACTTGTCCCACACCTCCTAAAATCCTCTACCAGCCATGCATATGTCTTGGGATTATATTTTAGCCTTTCTTATTTAGTTTTGAAATGATTGTTGTGTAAGAATTGATTGCAGTTCTCTTCTAAATTTTAATGCATTCTTTTTTTTAAGTATGGGTTGAGTTTGTGTATGTAAGTAATTTTGTCATTCACATTTATTGTGATTTTATTGTAATTGATTTTGATTACTTTTAGAATGAGGAAAAATGATGTGGCATCCCACTTGCAATCCACATCATCCCCTCCCTCCCTCTCCTTTAAAAAAAACAAAATCCCCGCTCATTTTGGAGGTTTTTGAAAACTTTTTCTTGCTTCCTTGGGTCGAACTTTTGTTGTGGGAGATAGTTTTTAAGGAAAGAGTCTTTGGAAATCTGGTGTATGCATTTATCTTGTTATTTTTGGGACTGGGTTTGAGCACCAAAGAACTACTGTGTTGGAAATCAAGTCTACATTATGGAGAGGTAGGCTTCTTCCTTTTTATTTGGTTGTTTTTCCTTCTTCTTGCATGCATTGTTGAATGATAGTTGTGTTGCATTCTTGCTTGGATGGGTAGAATGCTTAGGGCATGGTGCAAAGAGAAGACTATGAGGTTATATCAGAGGAGGGATAAGGGATTTTGCATTAGCACTTGTCTTGAGGAGGGAGTGTTGGTTTGGGATCCTCCTAGGAAAATAATATGCATGCATTTATTACTTTGGGGGAGGTATAAGGGATAAATTTAGAGGAGGGATAAGGAGGGGTTGAGAAGGGATAAGATTTATGGGATGGTTATGTTTCTTGGTGGTTTATTTTAGGTGGATGCCTAATTTCAACATGGGAGGCAAAAGGAGACCTCCATAGTTCTTGTTCTTGTTTATCTTGCTTGCTCAAGCCTTTATGTTGTATGACTGTTTTCAAATGCAGTTGAGAACTACTGCATTGGTTTGGATTTGTGCCTTCATTGATTTTTATAATATATGAGTGTTGCTTGCATGTGAAAGAATTCCATGTTGCCATGAGTTGAATTATCATGCTCCATTTCAATATGGTTGGGGCTCGGGGGCCAATGCGAAAATATGGCTTCTCTTTTCCCATTAGGTATCTTGGTTGGGTGGAGAGCGTTGTCTTTCCCCATTCCTTCTGTCATGATCAAAAGATAAAAGATGAAGAAATCAGCATGTTGTTGTTTGGAGCTTGAAGAATTTCAAAGTTTGATAGTCATTCCCTTTGAGAAAATTTCATTGTAACCTTTCCCACTTCGTAGTTAATGATTGTAATTGATATTGAAATATAAAGTGTTCACCTTGTAGTTGGAAGATGAAATTGATTTGATAAATGTAAAGAAGAATTATACTTCTCTGTTTTATTTGGAAAAGAAAATGTGAATGATATTCTGTAATTGTATTTGAAATGTGGAAATAAATTCAAATTGGGAAGGAATTAAATTGTAGAGTTATTTGAGTTATCAATAAAGGATGGCATTGATTCCTTTGAACTTGTATTGATGTCAAAGAATGACACTCTGTGTTAAAAGAGATTAAGAGATAGCATTGTTGGTAAATGTACTATGTTTTAAATCAAATAGAAGGAGTTAAATTGTTTATTGTTATTGGAAATCAAAGAAAGAATTGTGTTCTTTCTCAATTGCATTTTTGTATTAGAAAATGAATGATTGTTATATCTTAGGAAATTCTGTTTTGGAAAAGAGAAACAGTTAAAGGAAATGATAGAAAATTGATCATTTGAAATGAGATGATAAAAATTAGAAATTAACATTGCATACTATATATATGTGTTTTTTGGATCAATGGAGTGTTTGAGAAAGTAATTTTGCATGTTTTCCATACTTTAATGTTGCACATTAATTATGCAACTCGTGAAAGGAAGAATTCATGTTATTTGTATAACTCTAACATTTGAAATTAATGCAACTAATGTACAGTTTATATTTATGAATAAAATTAATAAGGGAGACCAAGTATTTTAGATGTATTGGGTCCTATTGAACCCACATTAAACTTCACATTTAAGAAAATATCTCTAAAACTCTATCAAATCCAATTTAAGCTTCTCAATCCAACTCCCTGTCATTGGACTGTAAAGTTATATCAATTCCAACTTAATCTCCAAATTGGACCTTGAAAATATACTTAAACTTACCCAATACCAATTCCCCATGATAAATTTAAATGCTCAAAAGAATAAATATCAAAATTGAATTAAATCTTATAAGTTGAAATTTGCCAGTTTTAAAATTCTAAACACTGCAGATTGTTTCTTAAAAATTTACCCTAAAAAATTCATTTAAAAACCAAAATTGATGATTCTTGTGCAAAGAGGACTCCAAGATCTTTCCGATAAAGTCCTTATTTTCCTAAAATGGAGCTTCCTATCAAAATTTATGGCTATTTGAAGTTTTACTTCGAAATGGCCATCCCAAACCAAAAATGAAATAATTCAACCTTAGAAAATTTAAATTTTGAACTTTATAAAAATTTGCTAAAAGTTTCCGCAGCCCCCGCCACCCTCTTATCCTATTAGATGATGCCATGTGGCATCCTAAGGGGCAAAGCTCTTCGAAAAACTTATTTTTTTTGAAAATTTAGTCTCGGAGAAAAATTTTCCAAATTTTCCCTGTAACCCCGTGGTCCTGAACCAATCATGTGTTGACATGTGGCAGGGAGGTGTGCGGGTTAAAATTGAAAACTTAACCATTTTTGGTCTTTGGGAAAATTTTCAAATTTTTCCCCACGGACCCACAGCCAATAGGGTGTTGACACGTGTCCCCTTGGAGGCACAGGCCCGCGCAAGTCTTGTTTTTACCTTTTTATCCCTTTGGTGAAAAAAATCCAAATCTTCTCTGCCGCTCCGCCAGCTCGCAGCCAATCACAAGGTGCCACATGGCCATTTGAACAAGCGCGGAGGCACAGAGGAAAATTTTCCTTCAAAAAATTGAATTTTGACTTCGGGAAAAAATTTCCAAATTTTCCTAGCGACCCGCTGAGCCCCATCCAACCACGTGCTGACACGTGGCACTTGGGGCATCGGTGGGGGGGTGCGGAGATATTTTCTCCCTTGGGATTTTAATCCCCAAAATCTCCTTGTCCATTTTTCTTTGTCGACCCGTGACCCTCGCGATGAGTAAGAGTTTGACACGTGGCATGGGAAGTGCCACGTGGTGTGAGTTTTCTCCTTGGTGGAGGCGCACGAGAAATTTTTCCGTTTGGTTTTTCATCCAAACCTCCAACTCCTTCTTTTCCCTACTAGTCTATGCCAATCAGGATGTGCCATATGTCCTATTTCATTGGCCAAACGGGTGCACAAAGATGTTTTGTGCTTTGCGCCAATGTGAGGGAAAAAAATTCTTCCCCTAAGCCCGCAGACTTCCAAGGGAAAATTTTCCCCTAAAACTCCACCCAGCCATATCTTGAGATCTATAAGGAGTTAGGACTTCTTTATATGGTTGGAAAGGTGAGGAAATTTCCTATCCAATGAGCCTAATTTAAGAAATTTTTGATGACTCTAAATTTTAGAAAAATCTAGTTGAACTTCTGGGCCTGTTTGAGAGCAGGCATGTGGGTAAATTGCTCCCTAAACCTAAACAAAACATGTAACCCTAACATTTAAAAAAACCTAGTGCACTTGTATTAGGTTAAACCATGATAGGTCTTGTGTTTTTGGAAATTAGGTTTTGTCCTGGAGCCGTTTGTTCAAACTGAAGCCTTGTAAACGTAGTTGTAGACACTTTTAATCAAAAAGAAAAATTATTCCATAATTTTTCCTAGTTTGTTTCTTGGTCTCAAGTGGTAGTTGAAACAGGCATTACAGTAACTGCATGTGTTAGTGTATACTACGTGTTTTATCTTAGTTTAACACATTTTTCTATAACATTACATTTTTTAAATTATATTTTACACATATTTGTGTATCATTATGCATGCTACCATAATAATAAAAAATTGTTGCACTAATGCATCTACTTTCATGCTAGCACACTCTATGATAGGACAAGGATATATTAACCAACCATATTAATAAATATTTTCATCAAACATAAATGTGAATATGCAACACATAAATAAATATCAAAGTAAGTTACATGGAAAACCCTTGAGGGGTAAAAACCACAACAAAAAGTGAGATATTCCATTTAATGAGAAACAATTTACAGTCCAGTAAATCCCCTTCCTTCACTTCTCTTTAAACAATTCACCTGAGGTGAAAAAAAATATGATCTATGATCATATTTAAATTACCCCAAGGGTCACGAACAATTAAGTGACGAGGTGTGTACACCGGTTTAAATTAATTAGTTATTTAAATAACTAATAAAACATAATATAAAGTATATATTAAATACTAAGAATATATGATATATTCTAAACTAATATTATAAGCAAGAATATTATAATTAAGAATATTTACTTATAAACTAAACATTATAAGCAATTAATATTATGCTCTAACACTCCCCCTTAATATTGAGTGGGGAACCATATGCCACCATTACCTATTTTTACAACAGGATTTACAAATCCATAAACCATTAGTGAAGGTTTAGGCTAGCATATAAGTTTTGAAGGATTTATAACACCTTCATCATGCTCAACTTACCTTTTGGTATAAAAGGATTTGGAATTCATAAATCAGAAGTTATGATTTAGGCTAAGCATGATTTGTGAGACTACATTTCACAGTTTCTCATGGAAAATTCTCAAACCGCATCTCTAGGATCCTTTTATAACACAAGGACATCATTTAAAAACAGATGCAACTCACTAGACTGTACACCGTAAACTTAGAGTTATAAGTTTACAAAGATCATAAAAGATATTTTTACAATGCTTTACAATGGAGCAAGATTATATAGGAGAAGGAGATATCAACGGGTCAACCATTAGGAGGTGACACTGCCATGCACAATCCCCCTCAATGGTAACTATGAAAGGCCAAGCATAGCACGAAACTTACAGAAATTTATAGCACACAATGGCTTCATAAACATATCTGCAACTTGATCTTCATATAAGCAATACTAGATATATATATCACCACAGAGAATCTTCTCTCAGATAAATATCATATGAACATATATATGTTTTGATCTCTGATGTTGAACTGGATTCTTTAGCAAGAGCAATACAACTATGGCCATCACATAGAAGAGGAATACTTCCTTTAACTTCTGTGTATCTCTTCCAACATTCACTTCAGCCACATGGCTTCTTTGCTTCTTCCATTGCACTTCTATACTCTGCCACAGTAGAAGAAATGGAGACTGTTGGTTATTTTTTGTTGTTCAAAGTAATGACACTTGCACCAAAAAAATTGGACAAAAATCCAGATGTATAAATTATATCCAATACAACATCAGCATGGTTAGAGTCATAATATCCATATAGACATCATAATAAGCATAATATAAATCATTATTTATTTATTTTATTGATAAAGTGAGTTAATGGAACCCGTACCTTGTACATAAAGTTGAGGCTAAATCCTGAGGATTAAAAAAGACTACATTAGCCAATAGTAAATAGTTGGCCACAACTAATTTCCAGCTTATAGGAAATTATGGATAGACTATAAACTAAACACACCAAATACTGTTTAAGCCAAATTTACTTCCCACCCTGTGATGGAAAATAGTCTTCAATGTTTCCCATTCGTCCCTTTTTTATTTTCCACTTCTTTAATTCTTGCCACTTGCCATGATCAGATGAAATAACTAATGCAAGGTCACTAGGATTTTCTGTTACAATCAAATTCTTTGACACAGAATCTCTGTCTGATTCCAAACTTTCCAAAGTATGCCCCCTTTCCGTTCCACCTACTACTAGGTGATTTTCCTGTATTCCCATATTTGTACCTACTTTTCCCTCAGTGTTAGGATTGTTTGAGTCATCCTTAAAATTTTAGGTAGACATCAAATCTGAGTTCAAAGTACCCCATCCACTAGAAGAATTTGATCCATTCTTTTTTGTAGATTTCTAGTTTTTATTGAAGGGACAAGAAGCTTGCAAATGACCCATATTTCTACATATTCTACACCGAAATGCAACATTCTCATAGTCTAAAACTTGGGTATGCTAAAAATTACCAAATTTAAGATTAATTCGATCTGGTAATCATTTACTCAAATCAATTTCAATGCATATTTGGGCATAATTACATAGACCCAAAGGTGTTCTATCCAAGTCTTCTTTTATAAACTTTCCCAAAACGTTACCAAAATCCTCTAAGGCATACCACAGATGCAAAGGGAGGTTAGCGAGCATGACCCAAATAGGTGTTTTGGTAAACGAATAAGTATTTGGATCGAAATCTGGAAACCATGGAGTTACAAATAAACCATCATGTCCCCAAAACCATGGACCATCTATTAAGCAGCATTGATAATCCTCAGATTCCCTAAAATGGACAACAAAAAATCCCTTGGAACAAAGAAATAATTCACACTTATTGGTCCAGTTCTTGAAATCCTGTTGATACAATGTGGATGAGGAAGGCCAAAAACAATTGAACTGTCCAATCACTGCATCCCGTGATTAAAAAATTTAGTATTCCTCCACTTCAAGGTTCTCGATGATTAATGACGGAATATCCTCAGCCATATCGATCAGGTAGGCCTAATTGTTTGGTGAATGTTTTCTTGGGGAACAGACACCTCAATTTTCCATCATATATTTGAATGAAGTTATCTTATGGGAGTGATCCAAGCCCCAACTACTTGTAGCACCAACCCCATTATTCCTGTTAAAATATTTTCCTTGCCCACCGGCCCCAGAAAAAGTCCCGACCAATTCTAAAGCCCTAGGGTTAGGGCACAGATCTTCCATAGTCTTTACCCGACCTCCATTACCATGTGCTCCTCCACTAGCCCGTAATCCCCCCGGAGACCAGTTCATGACCATTTTTATCCCCTTTCGAAGCCTGCAAATCTTCACGGTTACAGAAACTGATTTCTCCATTGTTTGATAATTTCACACTTTTTTGCTCCATCTCACTAAATTTCACAATTATTATGTATAGCCTAATATAAATCATTATTGATATCACTTTTAACCATCTATAAAACTTACATTGATAGGTTAAACACAAGTTGTATAATAACGTAAATAATAATATGCTTAACAATTAACCATGTTATATTACCAATATGTTGAACAATTTCAACATATTACTTATGTAAAATATATATTAGATGCAATTAGTATTGGACATCTCCAATACAAACACAAAGACGTCCCCAAGTGTCTTTTGATATGCATATAATAATATTTTTAGTAATTAAATATTAATTTAATCAAATTAAAATATATATATATAATTCATATATGTTTTTCTATAGAGACTTTTTGCCTAAAATGAAAAATTCAATATAACATTATCCATTAACACTTCTTGCATACATAAAGGTGAGGTTCTATTCACAAAAATGACTGAACACAAAATCAGGGAGTGAGATTTTGGGGGCAGAAGCCCCCAGGGGGTCGAGGGGCAACACCCACCAAGCACAATTGAAAAAAATCAACTCTTTGTAAGAAAAAACCATTATTATTATAACAATTTTTATGATCAACTTTTCAATAATAAATTAGGTTTTACATAGGAAAAATTTTGCAAAAAGACTTTATAAACAATCCACCTGTCGTTCAAGTGCATATGTTGATCATATTTCAATGGATTTTCATTTTTCACATCGAGAATAGACCTGTAAAATAAGTACTCAAGATATATAATATATTAGTTTGACAATAATATTGATTCGTTGAAATGTGAGTGAATTGTTTTTTAGTTTTTCTAAAAAATGACATACTCAACTTGTCATAAAAAAAATGTATTACTTCTTTTTTTAGATTAAATTATTATTTAAAAAGTAATAATTTTTCTTATCTAATACAAAGGAAAAATACTTTTAAAAATCGTTAATATTAGATAGGAAAAAAAATATTTAAATAACATGATAAAGAAAATATATATATCTTATGTGTAGAAAAAAATGGAAGATAGCTCCTTGAAGGGTTATAAAGAGACCCAGCAAGGACCAAACTGGATACGAGTTTGGCGAGCTACGAACCAAGCTAGGTCCCAAGCTAGGTTTCTAAGTTTCATTCAACTTGTCATACATTCCAACTTCCTTAACCATTTCCATCAGCTTGGTTGAGTAAGTGTTAATTACACCGGAGGTGTCTTCTTTGAAGAGAGCCCTGCTGGAAAACGTCGAATTCCGGCATGCTCTTTTCCAGCGGGATAACATAGGCCATGAAAAACACAAAGGATTACTTCAAATCTCTCCACGACAAACTCTTCACGCAATCCTTTGTACCCCTGGAAGCCCCTGTTCTGAAAGGGATCATCTGCATGACACACGGCTATGACAGCGGCACGAGATGGATGTTCCAGAAAATTTCCATCACTTATGCACAGTCGGTCTACACAGTTTTCACTGCGTATCCACTCAGCCACGGCTGATCAGACGACATCTGCTGGACAAAAACACCACGACCTTGCTTTGTTTCTTTAAATTTATGGGAGACAGTGGACTCTACAGGGGCCTCCCGAGGTATCCCTTTGACGAATCCATGTGTTGCGTCATCGGGATGCTCATGCATTTCCAAGATCTCGATGGCTAGGATGACCTATTTTCTCCATGCTGCTCTTCATCATGTCAGAGTCAATGAAACCCTTGTGGTGGAATCTCACGACCTATGGGCTCCTCGTCGGCCTCGCGGACACATAGGTTGTCATGCATGACGATAAAATGGTGAAGAATGCCATCAAGGACTCGGAGAAGCTCAAGATGATCGCTAAATACCCTAGGAGATGCACAAGGAAACACCGAGTCGGAAGCATGCAAGAGCTTTATAGGGTTTGTGCATTTTTCTAGGATAATTTTGAGAAGATGAGCACGTTGTTTCTGACACGTCATGGCACATCAGAGGAAGTTACGGCCCTCAAGTCGACTACAATGATGTATGAGTCGAATCTTTTACCCAAATTTCCCAGGTATTTGAGATTAGAAATGTTATTTAGGTATGTATGGATGAAAGAAGATATTCGTATGTAATTTGACAAGCCATGATTAAGGAATTGTATGTAATTTGATAGCTGAAAATGATGTAGAGTGAAATGTGGCATGAAACATATGCAGGTTGATCTTGCATATGCTACTTTTGTTGAAAGATATCTGATTGTGTATCCAATCTTAAAGAACTTCGACATAACAACTGGCAGGCCAAAAATATTCAAATGGATTCAGGTATGTGCAAATTCTACTTTATCTGTTTTAGGATTTATATGGGTGTAAAAGAAATGAAAGATACCATATTTATTCAAACTACGATGATAGTTACAATCCTTGCAAGTGTTTGCGTTACAATCAGTTACCATGTTCTGTGACATCAAATACTGGTTTCAATACAGGAAGTGTATAAAATTTATGGGTATGCAGAAACAAAATGAGACCCAGAGGAAATTTTTGCAATGTACAAGAGGCTATTGGTATTTTATCTACGATCTTAACAAAGTTTGAACGAAAATTGATTCATGGTCTATATTTCCGCATCGTTAAAAGAACATAATACTTATTGTTTTGTTTTCTACTCTATTGCAGGATAAGTACCAGAAGTAGCTGTAGATTGGTGGATAAAGATATAAGCTAGCACTGGATAGAGAAGTTTCGAGTTTCTGTATACAATATCTTTTGGGTGGCTCACTATGGTGTGAGGAGAAGTATTAAATGGTCTATAAGGTTAAATTCATTGAATTGCAATAGAACTTTCATGGAATTCAGTAGGTGGAATTCATTGAATTGTAATAGAACTTATATGGAATTTTATGGTACCAAAATAATAATAAAAATGTGGGAAAGTTATTAATCTTTTGTTGTTTGCCCAAAACGACATGCGATGGAATTGACATAAAACTGGTGAATGTATATACAATTCTCTAACAATGAAAACACGGTCGTATTATTTTCTTAAGGTTTTTTTTTAGAAAATAAAATGTTTTCCTACTCTGTTTGGAGTTAAATGTGGCATGTGCATGCTATTTCATTGTATTATCTCCTCAAGACATTGTGCTTTTGGCTTGGCAAGTGAGCTATGCGAAGAGCTTGTTTGTTTGAAAAAGATGTCAACTTCCATATTGCCTTTGCATACCTGCAAAATAAGCCTCCTTGTGGTGCAAAAATGGGAGTTTTAGAGCAGTGTATGGACATCCATCAAAGCATTAAGAAAAGTAGGTTTCTGGAATGTAAATATCAGATTTGGAGGGCAGTAACAGAAATTGTTTTTTTGGAAGGGTATACACAAATGGCCTTGTTGGAAAGGCCTTCTAAACTATGAAGTATATGCAATTGGAAGGTGTAAGGAGGCAGGGTATAGACAAAAAATTATAATGGACATTATTTTCTCATATGTCAAAATAAATATATAAATATTTTGATTTCCTTCAATGTAATTAACAATTCCAATTCTCGAGTCAGAGGGGAAAAGGAAGTCAGCAAGCAGTGCCAACACATCATAATGCATTTCCAAGTGGGAACGTTTTGCAAATGTGATCATCCCACCTCATTGCTTGTGGCTCAGACTAATAACAAGTCTTTAAAATAGCACCAGAGTTAATATGAAAAAAAAATGCATCGGTCGCACAAATCTGAAATGAGAAAGTGGGAGGAAGAGAGAATGTGGGTCTCATTGTTCGTGTTACACGGCTTGTTGGGAATGATCTCACACATACTCTACTGAAAGCCAAATGGAAAGCATACGACGTTTCTAGAGCTCCACACCATGGCCTCTTCTTGTCTCAAGAAACCATGGAATTGATAGCATGTGATTTCACAAACAAGAGTTGACGCTCCATAAATTGGCTCCTCTCAACGACATTATTCATGTGTTTTGGGTCACCTAGGCCACCCATCCCACAGATGACTCGATGCCCAGTCACATAAAAAATTGTAGCATGTTTTTGAATGCAACAGACGCCTTATTACCAGTAGCAAAAAAAAGACCAGTTTTGACATGGTCAATGCATCGGCCAATGATAATATTAGTGCAATATATGCCTTAAATGCTATAGGTGAAATTCGCATGGTCGGTGCATCATTTGTTCCATATACTTTTTTAGACCGTAAAGGAAAATTATTGTGACATGTAACATTGAACGTCAAAATCCAGCACTGATCGAGATGAGAAGGTAAAATAAGCCATCTTTGAATTAGAATAGAATAGAAATCAGAAAATTCACTTTACACACACCTTCAACTTCAAGGCAGATGCATATATCAAAATATACACGTGTCTAATCAAGGGTGTTCTTACTGCGGAAAATGTTACCATTTAATCTTCAATTATAGCAGACCATTGAATTTGGTACGTAATTTACAGGCAAGTAGATTCCACTGCTATTGACAGTCAGAAAATGTGTATACAACATAAACAGCAACTCATTATTGTGAAACATGCATCATTTTAAGGAGTGCGGAATAATGGCCATAACGCCCGGTAACATACAATATAGGATTAAAATAGAGTAGGGTTTTTGCAACAATGAAAAACAAAGCCAAACAATGCATAGAACAAAATCCAAGATAGTGGGTAGTATCAAATTTGTTGAGTTTGCCAATAGATATCTAATTTCAGGATTTTTGGCTTGTAAGTCACAAATTTATTTGTTAAGAGGGAAGGATTTAGTCCACTTTTATCAATTTTGTATATTTTATTCCAATAAAGGGTATGACAGATGACATCAGTATGAAATTTGTTCGTTTTATATATCTGTTCTTGGTACGAGCAATCCCTTGCAGTTATGAAGCTGCATCTGTTTCTTGATGGAACTAAACAATCAATAGGCTTCAGCCCAATAGTTCTTCAATGTGATTGATTAAATCCTATAGTATAAGTCTACGTTTTACTGATAAAAAAGCTTTGAGCCAAATTTATCATGTCTTGAAAGCTAATGAAAGAGGGGTTTTCACATGGCTTTGTGGGTAGTATCCAAAGGAACCATCTCATGGGTTGTAAACCCTGAGGGATTTGAAAAAAATTAAAATTTCATGGTATGGAAGAAAGTTTAAGTAGGTAGGAGGAGAAAACCATGGAGAAAACAATTGGTTAAAAACAAACAAGCATGATTAAACATGTTAAGCACACATTTTTGAAGAGGGGGGCTGGCAAAAATTGTTAATTAAGGATTTTTTTCAAATTGAAGAGATTTTGTTACACACTATTTTTTGTTAAAAGAGCTTCAAGAAAACATGTGAAACTCAAAAAAACCAATGGTTATTTCCTGAAAAAATGTGCATACAATGCGAACAAATATTTCCTATAGAAATTCACATACAACTTGAAAATTCATGTTAATTTCTTTATGCAACTAGCATCATGATACATTTTGAAATTCTTTTCAATCCTTAAATTTTAGAGCTCTATTGATGCAGGAGCATCTGGGTCCACAAGCAATCTTGCATCGCCCAAAAACAGACTGCATTTACGCATTAGTTGTGGTGGCAAATTTAGCATCTTGCAACTTGTCATGTGCCAGAGCTGATCATGCGAAATCCAGGCCCCAGAATCAATTGCCTCAGAAAAAACCTGAGGAAGTGGTTGTGGTCATTTGCCCTAGTTACAAGGACCTTTTCTTGGGCAAATGGTGAAATTGCCCATTTATGCAGGGGGCAATTGTGTAACAGCTGGTTTATGCTAACTGGTGGTTACATGACTGCCCCGATGATTTGAGACCACCGTTCTGCATGAAGCACCTTTTGTGCAATCGCCCCGAAAGTTCCGTCCCCAGCCTTTGCGTGTGCACAAAAATGGCTAGAACAAGAAATTCTCATATTTTAGAGGTGTTTACTACTCTTGGGAAGGCCCAGAGCCACCAACCACTGTCAGAATTGTCAGAAGAATCCCCCAGGGATCAAGAAGAGGGTAATTTCAGTTAATGAGAGAGTGGAGCTGAGAGAAAGCAAGAAGATCAAGCAAAAAAAAGACAAAATAACAGAACCAGAGAGAGATTGCAGGAATAGGGGGTTGATACCCATGCCCAAATAGCCTAATTCCTAGTAGGTTCCATGAGGACTTTTGTAATGATCTTCATGTGTTTGAATTCAGTAAAGAAAGTGTGCGCAATTCTCTGAAACAAGTCATTCTTTATTAACAAAGAATGCAATTGCGGTGGCCTGGGATGGGTCTTTCAAATCTGCCTTGGCAATTGCAAGATCTTTGTTCTCCTTGGAACCCCAAATGTCCTCGGTAATACTGCTGAGACTGCAAACACTACACACATGCTGCTTGATGAAATTGTAGATGCTTTTAAGAGCTGAGAGGATACAGTCATTTCTCCCTTTTACATTGCCAAGCTTGGTATCCAGAGATAGCAGCTTCTTGAAAACTTCAGTAGTAATATCTTCATCTTCATCATTTTGCAGTTTCCTTTTGTCTTGATTTTTATCCATATCCCTAATAACCCTCTTAAGGTCTTGAATCTCCTTTTCCATCTTTTCTACTCTGACCAGCAATTCATCATCTTTAGGCTTCTCCACTGGATTACTAATGTACAGTAAATTCGCAGCAAGCTCCAGGTCTTATGACTTCTAAGAACCCTCTGAGAAGCAGGGACCTTAGTTTTCATCTCTTTCCTTTTCCTACTAGTGGTAGCAATATCAAGTTTCCTATCAAGAAGGGGGGGATGGAGGCAGGGGGAGGAGTAGGTTCTGAGTGGGGGCAAGCTGAGCAGTGGTGATGAATGAGCAGTATTAACCCTTGATGAAGGGGAACAGCCCTAGTGTGGTTTTGCACTTCTAGAACAAATTTTTCCAAACAATTCAACAAGTAATGAGGAAATTTACTGGTGAGGTCTCTACGAAAGTGATTAAGGAAGATCAAATGATTTTGGGGAATAGTGACAAATCTCCCTTCTAAGGTAACATACCTTACCACCATCCTTGCGATATCAGTAAAAGGCTCTGGAATAGAAGCAATTTTGATGCATGCCGTCACAAAATCCATATTCTCACCCTCATCTAGAAACTTCTTAGTCTCCACCTCTCTATCCACCCTCTTGTTGAAGAATTTGGTTCCTTCTAGACTGAGCCCGGTGACCTAGGCTATAAGCTCCTCTGAAATCTCAACCTTGATACTACTGTATTCAACCACTCGCTTCCTCCATCCATGAGAAAATTTGATTGAGAGATCCTGATCAAAACCTTAGAATTTTTCAATAAAATTCGTGAGACCCCCTTTCTGTAAATAGTTCCAGAGAAATATATTTCAATTAAATGGAGTGTTATTTGTTAATTTATAGAACAATGGGCGTGTTTATGCTACCGGGGGTAATATGCCTCACCATTTATCTGGTAGGGTCAAGTGGTGGACACCCTCATTGCCTACATCCCCATAGTCATCAAGGCTTCTTTGTTTCTCAACGCCTCATATGAATTTTTCAATTAATGTATTTGTTACCACTTCCTCAATCAATCAACTCATTCTTATTGTTTGCAATTTTTCAAAAAATATACTTCAACAAAATTAAAAACAACAATCACATTATTTCTATGTGAAGTACCAACATATCTTCCAATCTTTCAGTTCAATGTCTCTTCTTTCCAAAATTACTTGCAAGATATGAAATAGTAACTCTCAACTTCAAACGTTGAAATAAATCAATTTAACAATCTTTATAATTAATACAAATAATCATAAAATATTTTATTTATTTATTTTGGGGGTATTGTTTCAGTATGTCCAAAATAAGTAATATAGATTCACTTTTCACATGTTGTATTGACAAATAAAAATGCTAAATTTCTCATAAACTGCGATGTTTCATAAGGAAAAGATAAAAATATTATGCACACATTTTTCTGTCTAACTTATTAGTTAAGTTTTAATAGGCTATTTATTAGGCTATAGACTATAAGCATAGTTATTAGGCTATAGACTATAGTTTTTAATAGGTTTAAATGTAGCTATATAGTCTATAATATATAGGCTATAATATATAGTTTATTTTAAGTTTTTTTTTAAGTTTGTAAAATATAAACTATAGTATTTTATTACTATAGAATATGGTTTGAAGGGAAAAAAATATTGCAACCCTTATTAAAGGGACATAGGATCTAAATTTGATTTAAAATATCAAAGGTAAAGAAATACATTGCGGTTTACCACACCAGGGGACAAGAGTTTTATCTCGGCCAATGGAAAAAATTGAAACCCCTATTTTGATGGAACTTGTCTCCTCTCTAAGTCTTGGTTTTACTTGAATTTTACCTCTTCTTCCTAACATGTTTTATTGAAATTAACCTACACACATTAGAAAACTATAATACGTAATTCAAATATTAAAAAATGATTTTTTACCCTTACAGTACCTGGGGTTTTTCACCCACCAAACCTTATTCATGTAGAGGGTAAAATAACTTGAGAGAAGTTTGAAATATTTTTAACCTATGTACACACTCGTGTAATAATGTCCTGAGGGAAGGAGGGGGTATTTAAAATACAATTTCTAACCAACTACATAACCAACTGACACATTAATAAGTTAATTAATTAACAAACATTAGAACCTACATTGGTACCATGATAGGATAAGGAGATATTAACTAACCATATTAATAAATTTTTGCATCAAACATCAATGTGAATATGCAACACAGAAATAAATAGTAAAGTAAGTTACGTGGAAAACCCCAAGGGGTAAAAAACCACGGCAAAAAGTGAGATATTCCATTTAATGAGAAACAATTGACAGTCCAGTAAATCCCCTTCTCTCACTTCTCTCCAAACCATTCACCAAAGGTGAAAAAACAATATGATCTGTGATCATATTTAAATTACCCCAAGGGTCATGAACAATCAACCCTGGTTTAAATTAATTAGTTATTTAAATAACTAATAAAACATAATCTAAATTTTATATTAAATAATTAAGAATATATAATATATTCTAAATTATTTAAATATAAACTAAACATTATAAGCACTTAATATTATGTTCTAACACTCTACAAATTTCCTTTGTTACGCTAGAGCGTATACTTACACACACTAGCGTATCAATATGAGTGCTATCATAAACCATCTTTTGAAGGCCATAAATTTTTCTCCCAAACTCGAAATGACTCCATTTTTTTCTGACGAAAAGGTCTCGAAACAAACTATGCAATCAGAATATAAGTATTAGATTTAAGCTTATACAAAATCATGGTTTTCTTTCTCCTAACACTTATCTCTTTTTACACATTGGATTCGCTTTTTGCTCTAAATTATTAAATATTTTGCGTAGGTTTCCATATTTTCTTTCCAAAGACATGTTTTCTTAGAATAGTGCTTACATTTGAAATATTTGTTAAATTTTATTTGTTTTTGTGTAGATTAAACCAACCACGTATGCTCTTCTCTCACACCCTCTTGGGTGATCTTGAGAATCACAAATAATGAAGTTTGTTTCTTTATTTTACATCATGATTTTTACCTCAGGAAAAACTCTAATTCCTTGTTTGTAATAGCTCCTCACATAAATATTGTATTAAAAATACTAATTGTAGGTTGCCTTGTTTGTGGGAATTAAACAAACTTTATCACATTCATTTTGTTACACTTTATAAAACTCTTTTAAATTAAATTTTTTGAATACATGTTTATTACCCCTCTGATTGTAACTATGGGAAGTTCATGTCTAGGGACTAGAAACTCTTTATTGAGGATTACCATAGGAACCCCAAAGTATATGGAAAAATGAGTGAACTGACTAACGAAACAGGATCCCCACCTACTTGACTAGTATACCTTTGTGAGGATTAGAGTCAAAGTTATCCATAATGGCAACCCCGGTTTGATCATTTGAGCGAAATAAAATTTGGCTTATCGTATCAAGAGGGGTAAAGTAAAGTTAAAAACTAGAAATAGTATACCACACTTTCTCAGGTAATATTTTTGCATTTAGGGAGAGAACTCTTTTATAAGAAGCCTCTCCTTAACCAAGCCAACTTATTTTTAGAGGTGCTCCTTCCTGATTTAATTTAATTTGTATTAAATATATGTTTCAGAGTAACTATTGTAATGAATGATGTACAAGTGTTACTATACATTAAGATACAAGAAATAAAGCATGTGTAATGTAAACCCCTAAGAAAGAAGGAGATATAGGAAGACTTAGCTGATTTCTAAGTGAACAGGGAGTGATCTAGGAAGGTAAAATACTGAAACAAGTAACAAATAGGGTTTTCAATGCTCACTGTAAATTCTGGAATTAAGGAATGGCATAGGACAAGGGAACCCACATGAGGGCAGAGATGTCATGGCACTAACGTTTGGATCTAGGCACTGGTGGCCATGTAAATTCTCAGGAACTAATTTCTTATGTCATAAGAGGTTTGTTGTTGATTTTTGTCTGTCACTTGATATTCGCTCCTTGATCGTCAAGGATACCTGTAACCTACAAAACAGAATAACTACCTGCACATGTCTAAAAACCACATCAAATATAATAAAAAATATGTAGAATGTGGATTCATACTAACCTTGGAAGTCACCCAAAGATTGAACTTACTACCAAGTGCTACACTACATCTCATACCCCATGTAGTTCTTGTGTTTGTATGTAGAAATGATGCCCTATGATGCCCTTGTGAAAGCTACATAGTGATATTAGGCTAGATCTAGAATGTAACAATGTATAATATGTGTGGATGGAATAGAATAGACTTCCCCTCCTACACAGTGTATGCATAAGTGATGCAACCCTTTTCCCTTATATGAGTGCTAGATTAATGCCTTTGAAGTGCTTTAGTGCCTTTAGATGCAAACTTTGGTGATGATAGTAATGCTTGGTTCTTGGTTGTTATTTTTTTAGAAATAACTAAGTATATATATGATTCCCTTGTTTAAATTTCATAATTAACAAATAGAAGGCCAACCCATAAGTGAAATTTTTTTCCAAAAGATAAATGAGACCCAAAAAGAGTGAGTAAAGGTAAGAAAGGGTTAGGAACACCTAATATTGACAAAAGATCTTGGGCGTTGGTGTCCTAATTGGGTTTCATTGTCTGAGGCCATAAAAGATAAATCAATTAAGTTCCATCAGGGTTGTAGGATGTGTAAGACCAAAGAGAAAACAAGAGACAAATAAAAGAGGCAAAAGATAGCCATTAACCACTAGTTTTCTTACATAGGAATCATATATACATTAGTATGCTTTAGGATCTAGAAGTGTACCCAAATGCCTAATTTTGTGTCTACACTTCCATAATATATTTTTCATCTATTTTTACGTATTAATGAGTTTTTTTCCACACTCATATCATACACTCTCCATCATCATCTATTTTCGAATTCTTCAAATATCCTTCATTTGGATTTTTCATCTCGAGTTCAATTTTTTTACTTTATCCTTAAATCTTTGGATTCCTTCCCCAAATTTTAAGAAACTTCTTCCCATCAAATTTAAGTCTTGAGTTTTGGATACCCATGTCCTCACTTGAGCTCATTAGTTCTCAATCTAAGTCTTTACATATTGATATTCACTTTATCACAGTCAAGCATCATCGCGATCTTTTTGAGCTATCAATTTCCTAAAGTATTTTAGTTTAACATATAAATTTTTAAACTATAAGAACTCAACCATCCTACGTCTAGTTCTTAAAATTTGACATTCACTTTTTTAAATGTTATGCATCTTCATTTCCACAATCCTCCATCTTATCATTCACTTTGCTGAGGGTCGAGCAAAAAACCTTCTCACTCTCCTCCTTTTTAGCATTCACTTTGTTGAGGGTCAAGTAATCAGATCCTCTAATCTATAAACTCTTTCATCTTATCATTCACTTTGTTAAGGGTTGAGTCAAATCCTTTCATTTTTAACCTCTTCCAGCTTAGCATTCACTTTGCTAAGGGTTGAGTCGAACCACCTCCTCACTCTAAGTATTTATTTTTACTACAATGGTGGGTCCACATAAGACATCAAACAACGAGTTACTCAAAAAAATTCATGGGATGATGAAACAACTCTTTCATATGGCTTCACACGTTATAAATTAATCAACTAAAAAACCAATCATGTAACCTAGTGAAGACACTACTCCACGTAAATTCAAACATCATTTTACACCCCTTGGAGAAAATCTCTCTAATGTCTTTCATCAATTAGAAAATGCTAAACTGATTAAATATCTAATTATAAAACCCTTTGTCAAAGGGGAATCTAATCCATCTTAGTAAAAATATAATACATATTTTGAATTTCATCGCATTTATGGTCATCAAATATATAGATGTGTGTGGCATCACCATTACATACAAGATTTAATTGACAACAGAGTTATCAAAATGGAAATTGATGACGAAGCTCTCGAAATCAAAAACACATCAACTACTACAACTTCTAGTGAATAATTCAACATTTTCCAAAATTCTTTACATGATAAAACTCAACGAGATCAAGATAACAAGGGTCAAGTATCTTTAAACCAAAACTAATCAATCTTTCCTCCAACAACTCTTTCATTATTACAATCAAAAATTAAAACTATTTCATACAACTATCTTCAGACCTCAAACAAGAATGTAAACATGATGCAAGAATCCTTTCCAATCCATGACATACATGAAGACTCTAAATAATATGGTCAATCATCAAGCACAATTGAGCTTGATTAGATTATTTTGATACTAGATCCTACGCCCAACATACCTAGTCTTGTTTTCAAGGAACATAAACAACAACTTTGGATGCTTACAATAGCATAACCTTCTATGTCCATAATACCTCAAACAATCAATCTTGAATTTAATAATGTTTCACAACACTTCTCCGATGTGGAGTCTTTTTGTGTCTTACAATACATTATTAAATAGTAAATGATGATTCCTACATGTCCATACATCCACATTCATGCACTTCACAAGGTGTGTATTCCTAGGGGTATCCTCACACAACTATTTTAACGTTTAATTACAAATCTATCATCAAATAAAATAATCCAAAGCCTAAAAGGAGTAAAATTGAATATTTTCTTAGTACAACCTACAAGATTCCTTAGATTCCCATTTACAGATCAATCATTCACTCCTCGCATCATTCCATTCTCGGATGAAGGCCATATTGATGTAAAGAATATTTTAAAGAGCCGATCATCTAAATATTTTGTTCCATGTATATTGGAAATCATTCACATAAATATTGGGTAATATGAATTTGAACATATTCTTTGTATCAATAAATTGCCTCTAACATCACATAGGGTTTTCGATCTCATCAAAAACTTATCTAGTCACATACTTTTTGACTTGAACCTCATCCACCCAAGTCTCATACATCAGGACTCCTCGAATCTTAGGATTCTCTCCATTGACTTGGACCTCGTCTTCCCAAGTTTCATACATCATGACTTCTCCAATATTAGGATTCTCTCTATTAACTTGGACCTCATCCACCCAAGTATCGTACATCAGAAATCCTCAAATCTAAGGATTCACTCCATTGGCTTAGATCTTATCCACCCAAGTCTCATAAATCAGGACTACCTCAATCAATTATTCATTGAAAATATTTTGATCCCCTCCATTGACTTGAACCTTGTCCACCCAATTCTCATAAATTGGGACCATTCAAATTTCTTAAAAATGGACTTCTTCAATGATGATAAGTCCAATGCAACACCTCCTCCACAAAAAATAAAAATAAAAATAAAAACATAAAAGAGAATAAAAAGCCATATCAAACCCCTCCTTAAATCACAATTTTAAAATCAAAAACATAGAAGCAAAACCTCTTATCCATAGATACTCTCCACATTAGGGGAGGCTGCTTGCATAGTCAACTCATTTAACAAACAATTTTAATTGTTTTATCTATTGGCAGATATCTCAATCATGACATCTTCATCTCTCTACATTCTTCACTTATACGACATGTGTTAATATTGTTCATCTTAGGCATTATGTGTCTCATCTATGTTATGGTTTCTACCATTCTAGATATTTTTACCTATGTGTTTGTCTAGAAGCTTACGGATGGAAAATCCTCCTTTCAAATAAGTTCTATTTTTAACGGAAAGCACTAAAATTATTTACCCAAATCCTTTAACCATTCATATATGTATAATTTTTTGAACCCTTACATCCTATTAGTCATATGAGGATGAGAATTGGGGGCTAAATATTCCTTCCCAACAAGAACAATATCAACATATAATGAAAAATCAATCTATAATACAAAAAAATATCAATCATTACACCTTTCATCCTTCACAGTCTTCTGTGATAAGCCCACACTTCTTACTAGTAGTATGAGATTGGGAAAGAAGGTAGGTATCCTTACTCGCCTAGGTTTTTTTATTTGGTAATGAACCCTTACCTCTTACTGGTGGTATGGGGTAAAATATAGGGGTTCCTTTCAAAAAATATTAAACAAAATAAAGCCTTCAACAAATCTGCATCAAAAGTACTTAATCACACACATCCCAATAAGTTGCTCATGTTAAGAGAGACAAAAATTCCTTCAACCGGATATTTTCAATTAGTTTGCCATCAATAGGTCTAAGCCTAGTCAAAATCTATAAAGTGAAATCATCTTGGAATCGATTGGTAATTTTGACTAAATATGAATCAAATTTTCCCAAATGGACCATTATTACACCTTGTGTCTTGGAATCCATTATCTTCATTTTCATATCACTATTCTCCTAGCTCTTGTGTCCTTCTTGGCTCTTGGTGGTGAGCCCTTGTAACTTCTTAGTTGTATGGAGTCATGAGTGGAGTGAGATATCCTATCACTGTATCATCTAAATTATACCAATGGAATGAAAGGTTTATAATTTATTGAACATGAGTTCAGAAAGAGCACCCTTTACTGAGTCAAAAAAAAAATTAAAATTTGAAATATGTTTAAAAATCTAAAAACATTCAAAGATGTTTTAAAATCCATAAAAACATTCAAATATGTTTAAAAATCCATAAACATTCATATATGTTTACAAAACTGAAAAACATTCAAATATGTTCAAACACTCAAAAACATTGAAATATGTTCAAAAACCAAAAATAGTATAAAACTAGAAAAAAAGCAAAACATTCAAAATAAAAATTGAAAAAATCTCAGCAATTGAATAACATGGTTCAACAATATTACCATTTGATGGAAATCCTACTAATCGTTCCAAATCATCTTTTGATAATCACTTTTCTTTCCCGTGGTGTATATCTATGCTCAAGGAAAATCAATCAATTACCCTTTCACAATATAATTTTGTTTGGGGCATACTTAGATTAAATATAATATAGATAAAAATTTAATGGGATCTGATAAGAGTGTTTTCAAAGTATTTAAGATCACTCTGCTCTTCGGATTGATCTAATCCTCTTGTGTTTCTAAGCTATCACTTGAGGGCATTCATATTTGTCTAATTCTTTAATTTGGAACACATTAGGGGTGTCATTAGAATTCATTATTGCAAATTGTGTTTTATTATTGCAGTTTGTCAACATTGTGATGATGTTTTTGTTAGCATGTTAATTTGTTATTTTTTATACTTTGTTATTGTAAACAAATTACATGAAAGTTATTAGCATCTTAGTTCACATATAACTTTGGTATAGTTAATTCATGTTCATATTGGGTTTATTTGACATGTTTATTTTGTGTCTTTGAACCGCTTGTACATATTGTTTTATCATTTTTTTTATTAAATAAGCCATGATGTGTTTTCATTTTATTGTGTAGCTCGGATTGTTTACATTTTTTTATTTTTGTTAAATGCAAGTACTTTGTGGACATCATTTATCCATAACCATCATACATCATGAATAAAATATAAGTTTTGAACATGAAAACTAAACTCCATCTCACATAATCGAATCTCCATAATAAATCTAGTGTAACAATCATGTTGTCCCCTTTCTTCATTCTTCACCAAAATCATAAATTGTAAAAAAAATCAAATATTCACAAAATAATGAAAATTTGCGAGCGCATAAAAAAATTTCAGCAACTCAACACAATCTTGATAAAATAAAACTTTTAACTAGTACCCTAGTGATTGATCCAATCTTACTCCTATCACAATACATCATCTTCCCTTTACATGTTAATAATTATGCTTGGGGAAAGTCAAATCAATTATTTTTCCTTCATGATATAACTTTTCTTGGGGAAATTTCGACTCTCATTCCCCCTGCATTTCATAATTTTAATGCTCACGTCCAATGATCCTTTTCAACTCTCCAATCAATTTTCAATGCGGATCCACCAAGAGTTTCTTTTAGAGTATCTAAGATTACTCCACTCTTCAGTTTGATCATATTTCCATACATTTCATAAGTTTAGTGTTTGGGGGCATTTGCATATACTTAACCATCATTGTGGCATGTATTAGGGGCATAACTAATTATATTCTTTTCAAAATTGTGTTGCATTGTTGATCTTATTTTTTAGACCAATTAAACGTATTAAATGTATTTCGTTATCATCTTTTCTTCCTTATAGCCATGGTGCATACTTATATGGTGTATATTCGGTTTTTTTCCTTTTTAACTTTTCTTTGTTGCATGTATGTTTTTTTATGCACATAATGGGTTAAACATCGTGATTCTTTCATAATCATGGTGACAAATCTATTACGCAATAGCAAAATAAGGTTTCTTTAACTTTCACTCTCTAAATGATGTTCATGCTACAAGAACAATCCCTCGCATCCTCCTTCAAATTCATTGTATTCTTCCTATCAAGTGGTTTTCCACTTCTTTGTTGCATCACTCACCCACTTGAGAGGGTATTTCCTTACCATTCTACTCATTGGAGCATCGAAGTGTTTCACCACTTTCTAATCACTAGTCTAAATGTGTTTATTGTCTTTAAAATGCTATTATTTTGTAATAACACCTTAAAGAGGGGAAATGTAGACACCCTAGAATTATATACCTATTTCTATCCTATTTTCATCCCACTAGAATTAATTAAATTAATTTTATCCTACTAGAATACATTATTTTAAAATTAATTAAATTAATTCTATCATTTAAAATCATACCCCTTTAGAATTAATTAATATAATATAATTATGCTTCTATAATTAATTAAATTAATTCCCACATCATTTATAAAAATTGATTAAACATTTATTTAATTAAATGGTTCATTATCATCTCACAATTTATAACAAATTAAATTAATTATTTAAATAATCTTATTTATCTACTCACACTCCACTCAACTCTACTTATAGAACCCTACAATGGTGGGGGCAACAAAGTTTCCCTACAACCATCTTCCCACACAAAATCCAAACATTCATTTCCCCCTGCAAAGTAGCAACTACATATACCAAATATAATGGCTATTTCAGGAAATTACAATTATGAACCTATAACCCATTCAAACCTTGATCCAATATTCATGGCCTTACCCTCATCTATAAAAAAACATGCCAATCATTTGTAAATATTTATTAGAAGCTTTGTGTAATTACAGCCAACTTCTGCCGAAATTTCCATCCACATCCTCGTGTCTATCTGCTCATAGCATTTTCCATTTCTACATTTGTAGATCATTTTAAATAGCATCCACAATCCAACAAGCTACAAGATTCTACAAGTTCAAATACTTCAAGTAATCTTACTTGAGGTTTACAAGAAAAATCTTAGAGGAAAGGTTTGTTATCATATTTTTTATCTTTCACATTTCTACTAAGTTTTTCACTACTCACACTTAGTAACAAGAAGACCTATAACTCTTCTCAACAATGTTATGATGTCATTTACCTCTTGTATGAAATCACTTTGAGGTAAAATCTTTAGGAAATGACTAATTGAAGGCTTTGGCTTCTTCCCATAGTTCTTGTTAAGATGTTTAGTACAAGATGAATTTTTCATTCTAGGCCTGTTGAGCTTATCCCTAACTTGTATCCATATATTTATTGAGATTAGGGAGCTTTACCAATTCTTCAAAATATTCAGCATCTAATCTGATTACAACCTCCCCATATTAGTCTTAGTTCTCCATAGTTCTAGTGTTAGCATATAGTGGCTCGCAAAAATGAGAAAAAACATGGGACACTTATTTTAAAGTAAGAAAGTATTTGCAAGTTCCAAACCACTATTTTAAATAGCTTGAATCTAGTTTGACTTAGATGCACTATTACCCTACTTCATAAATCAAGAATATCAATGTACCCCGAGTCAATGTCTTTTATTTGTTCTACATTATTTTCAATGTTTAAATGGGTAATCACTCATTTGTAACTATATTTCATTACTTTATCTTTTCCATTGGATGATTATGTCATTTGTGTGAGGATAAGAATTGAAATTTTTACCAAAAACCTCTCTTAAATGCCTCATAAATCAAGTCTGAATTATTTGTTTGCTTTACAACCCTAAAAACCCAAAAAGCACTTGGGAAAGGTTTTGGTCTTGTTTAGCACCTTGAAAATTTTGGCATACACCAGTTGGTGATTTTTACTTGTTCAACAACTAAAGAATCCTAAAATACATTAGTTGGGGATTAAAAATTGATTTGCACCTCATAAAATATGACATAGACCTTGTCGAGGTCTTTTACCATGTTGATCAACATATGAAGACAAACATACATTGGTTGGGGATTTCAATATGTTTGGCAACTTCTAAAGTCTGAAATGCATTTTGTGGGGCTTTCACCTTGATAATAGGTCAAAAATCAAAATGTAAACCTTATCAGATTTTTTACCCTATCCATCAACTCAAAAGATATCAAAAAACATTGGACTTAGATTTTTATGAAATTCAATCTTTTCCTATGAAAAAATCATCAAAACAAGAAAAAACACCAAATAACCCCAAAATAATAAGAGAAAAACTTGGAATGGGAGAAAACTAGAGTTACAAAATTCAAAGAATGCAAGACCAAAACCATGCTTCAAATGATTTCAAAAAGCAATGAAAACCAAGGAGGATGAAGAAATGTCTAATTTGAGTACTGGTTCAGAGGGATTTCTCAAAAAGATGCCTAACATTGAAGAAAATACTTGATCAGGGTTTGAGGCACCGTCTATAAGTCAAAGTAAAAATCTAAATAAACACAAGGTGAAAATGACGTAGAAAAACTAGAATTTATATAAAATTTCCTAATTACACGTTGGTGAAACATGCATATGTCATTTCCACTTAGCATTTAATGCATTGAAGAAGGGATCAGGAGTTTGACCACATATTACAAGAATTTATTTTGTGCATGTTAACCCTAAAAACCTAAAAAGTAAAGGGTGCTTTGTATTTCAGGGTTTGGGGATTAGATAACATTCGACATGTTTTTATGTAGGGATGTCTTGATGTCTCAAACCCCCAAAATCTCGAAATTCACTATCAAGTGTATTTCAAGGTTCAAGATTTGGGGGAAAAAAATTACACTTAACATGATTTTATGTTTGAATGTCCCGTGAGCTGATGTGTTGAACCCCCAAAATCTCGAAATTCAGTATCAAGTGTATTTCAGGGTTTGGGTCTCGGAAAAAAAAATTACACTTAACATGTTTAAGTGTTGGCAAATCCTGAAAACATGAAAAAAAAAAGGAAATTTACAAATTTAATCAAAATTCTTGATTTTCTTGGAAAAAGGCTAACTCTAAACTTCTTAAAGGAAAACATTTGGTAGGTTTTCCCAAAATTATCATGAAACTCAATTTGGGATAACAAGTAGACACATACTTAATATTGTTCAATGCTAGGAGATTGAATTCTCATTTTTTAAGGTATGACATAGCTCGTCAAAGGATAAAAAAATTCAAACTTTTTTATATTATTACAATAAAGATAAGATACTTTAAGTAAATATGTCTTGAATCTCATTGTCTACAAGTATATTGTTCACTTTAGTAAGAATTGTTTTATAGTGCAAGATATAATCATTGGCGGATTCATTGGATTCTTGTTGCATCTTATCCATTTGATCATATTACAGCTTAGTACCAATATTAATTAAGTGGACAAGAAATTGATTGGCTAATGGATTGAATATATAGATCATTTAACCATTGTAATAATTTTAGGAAAAATCTTAGTACCAAGTTTATCATTATAAGCATAGTTCAATAAAGTTATATGGAAAGATTGAATATGTTTCCAAGGATTCCCTTTACCCTCATAGATAGGAAACTTATGAAACACAAAACTTAGAGGTAAAGGAAAAGATTCCATTTTAGGTGTGAGTGGATTATGAAGTAATTGATTAGATTCCATGATATTGTAAGTTATAGATGCACACTTCTCTAATTGAAAAATATTATCTTGTAAATCATGTATAAGATGCTCAAGGGCATGTGTGGTAAATGAAGAGTGTGAAGCAGCATGGTTGTGCATAAGATATTTAGGAATAATAGTACACATATAAATGAACATTGCAACGGGGGATATGTAGGATATAGGCATAATAGTTGTGACAAAAGTAGATATGGGATTAAGTGCCCGAAAAATAAAATTTTCATTAGATTTATAAGATTGAGCATTGTTGGAAACCTTAGAGGCGAGAGGCATATTAAGGATCCTATCAAGGTTATGTGGATGTTGGCGAATTTCCTTACATAAATCATATAGGATTTTAACTTGATTGTAATCAACATCATTGGGCTCATAAAAATTGATTTCATTTGTGTCAGTGAGAGGATCAAGGCTAGCTTGATTTTTGAGAGGATAAATGTTAGAATTCATATCTTTATCCTTCATGGATGGTCTTAGGAATAGGAACACCTTCAATAGTATTGGACAAGGAATCCATTAGATACATATGCTTATGAAGTGTGTTTGGAAGTTGAATATACTCAACAAGTGTATGATTTGTTTAGTTATTGTGTCACAAGGGAATAAAAGAAGAACATGTACAAAGCTTAAAATGTACCCTAAGGTTTTGTAACATAAATCCTAGTTTATAATAGGGTGACCTAGGCCAATTAGATTAATGATTTGAGCAATAATCTTGTTCACCAAATGATTTACTCAAAAATGAAATTAGATGGAAAGAAAGGGGGTTGATTCCATTTACTTCATTTACTTTAAAATTAGGGTTAAAAATAGGATGTATATTTGTTTTATCAATTAAACATGTAAACACACACACACACACACACACACACACACACACACACACACCACAGCACCACACACCACACACACACACACCACACAAACACACACACATATACATACATATAATGTGTGTGTGTGTGTGTACACACACACACATATATATACACATATACATACATATATATATATATATATATATATATATAGATATATATATATATATATATATATATATATGTACATATATATGTACATATATATATGTATGTATATATATGTACATATATATATATATGTACATATATATGTATATATATGTACATATATATGTATATATATGTACATATATATGTATATATATATATATATATATATATATATATATATATATATATATATCAATTTATGAGATCAATGAAATAAAATGTGCTAAATATAACAAAAACATGAGAAAGTAAGTTCCTTTAGCTTATTAGATGAGCAAGGTGTAACAAAATAATGAATAGGCTATAAATTTAATACATATGATTTATTTCTATTTTTATAAGTGTAGAGTATATTGGGACCAAACTATTAAGCATTAACCAAACCATCTAACTCTATATGGCACGTTCATTTCATCCGTCACTGGTAGTTTTGCTCAAAAAAATCCCGCACTTTGTAACTTTTGTGACCTTTAACTAACTAAGAAATGCCTTTTTGTAAGAAATTAGGTCTCCCCAGCGTGTGAAACCCTCTTAAATCAACTAAAAATACCCAAAACCCTAATCATGGGTGAAATCCTTGCAAAACATGTGTGTTTAGGGTTGAAGTGTATCCATGAACCACCTATATCGGCACAAGCCAAAGAGGCCTCAAACTATATGTAGTTTTACACCTAATATGTGATATATATATATATATATATATATATATATACTATATATATATATATATATATATATCTATATATATAATATATATATATATATGGATGTAACTATATTCAATAATTAGATCACTTGATAATACTTGAAATGACTTGTTTGTTTTGGGCTTGACTTACCTTGAATGGTCTTTGACTTGGGAAGTTGATTCTAGAACATTGTCTAGAATATTTAAGGCCTATATATGGGTTACTCCTAATATGTGATGTTACTTTAGGGAATTTTGGGGGATCTTTGAATGCTTCATGAATGATTTTTTCTTAAGAGTGATTGAAAGTGCCAGGTGAGTAAATGAGTGTGTTTGAATTTTTATATAGGGTTTCGTAGGTATAATTTTTCATTGAGGTTGACCCACAAGGAAAGTAATGACCCATAAAAGATATCAAATTGAGAAAATGAATATTGAAAAAGGCTGAGATGAAATAAGAATTTTTAAACCAGATAATTTAGTAGTTTGGTCCAGAAAGGGAGCCTGGAAAGATCTATGTAGGATAATTATGACTAATGGGCTACTTTGGAATGATGCAATTTATTTTGCAAGTGACTAAATAGTGCAATAGGAAGAACATGTCTTATAATAGGACTAGGGATATAACAAACAAGCTTACAATAGGTGCATGAGTCGTGATTTAGGGATGAAGTTAATATTGACATTATCAAATGATTAATTACCAAATTTCGATGTCTACATTATTCTATTTGTCTATTTGTGGTTAATATTATGGATGTGAATGGTGTTTACTTTGTAATGATTAAACCTATTCTTTTTTCCAAAAATATAGTTGAATGAAAACATATTTTCCTTAGAATGAAGAATAAAGAAAAAAGTCATGAGATGAATGTTATGTGAGATAAATGCCATTTACAATTAAATATTAAAAATATATTACTCAAAAACATTTTCCCAATATTTTTTTTAATATTGGAAAAACATTTTCCCAATATTAAAGTATGAAAATATTATGATTTCATTAGATAAAATAATGCAAGATGTATTGAAATTGATGACCATATAATAAAGATGTTTTTTTTTACATTAGGTAAATAGGAGGTTTTGGAAGGGCATCAAACCTTGTACAATGCACCGACTAGAGATATAGTAAGAAATCCTAGAAAGAAATAGAAAAAACCAAAAAAACACGGATCAAAATAACTTGATCGCACTCAAAAACCTTTGTTTCCAAAAAATATATAAGGCAAAATTCCACCAAAAGGTAGGTAAAAGGGAACCTATAAAACCAAAGACAAAAAAGTAATTATGGGGTTTCTTCTATTGACCCTAGTTCTCATGCTCAGACCAGCAGGGTTATTATGACCCTCTTTAGTATGATCATATTGCTCCTCCTGAGGATGAAGTTCTTCATAGCCAGTTTGTTCTCGATCAGCTCCAGTATTTTCTCTAGGATGACATTGCAACCTTCATAATAATAAAGATGTTAGTTGATATGATGGGTCCATTAGATAATAATAATAAAATAGAAAAAATACTATGAAGCTAAGATATGATTATTTTTCATCACTAATATAACATAAAGTATTGACATTATAAGTGGAATATTGAAGAATAATAATATGAGGAACATTATACTCTTTTTCTAATTTAAACTTTAAAATTACTTATAGTATAAAAATAGAAGTATGTTATTGCATAAAAATTATAATTATTACATTTAATGGATGTTATATATCCTTTCACATAGCTTATTAAAAACACAAATACACATACACTAATATTGTATATTGGTCTAGAAGTAATTGTTATCACACAAAAGTGACACCCTAGGTTTGATTATGAAAGATCAATACTTTTGGTTCATAGGAATATGTCTACTGATTTTGGTCATAACATTGATTTAGAGGGTGGGTTTTTGGAAATAAGGAGATGCAGGGTATTGATACTGATCTTTAAATATAATTCCAATGAGGAAATGAAGTCATGATTACACAAATTCATGGAAAAGGGGACTTAAATGATGGAAAGGTGGTTTTCTTATTGAGAACAATTGTTTTTTTGGACTAGTGGAGTCGGAGGATATGCTGAAGAACTTCCTTCAAAGGATGAATATCACCAAGAAACATCAAAATTGGTGAAGTGAAGTTGTAAATTAAATTTTTCCCCATCGAGTTTATAGAATTTTATCACACAAGAGTATAACCCTATGTTTTATCACAAAATATCAATACTTTTAGATAACATGGGATTGTAATCAAAAGTGTGGAACCTTGCATCTCTAGATAAACCTCCAAAGAAGTTTGGTTCCTCTACTATTTCCTAATCCTAAATTAAATTTCAATGGTGAATTTAATTAGGTGTAGGATATATTGGAGCTAGTTAGTGATCAAACAAAGGATGATACAATATAAACATTAAATCATATTTACAACCTATATTGGATAATAAATATTTATATACACAACCTAACCTAACATGCAATTAAAAGTACAAAATAGAGGTATAGAGGCACTTAACTTGTCACACTTGATTTCTAGAAAGATCAGGGACTGTGTAACAAAGAAACCAGGAGAATTGAACTTGAGAGATATTCACAAATTGAGATGGAACTGTAAATCTATCTGGGTCAAGACCATATAACACAGTTAGGATTGTATTATATGGTCTAGGACCTTTTGAATAGTCTTGGACCTACTTTGACATAGATTCTACAATTTTATGGGTTATTTGTCTTCCTAGATTTACCTATAACCCTATTTTTACACATGTAACAAATCACTTTGTGTGAATTGATCATCATCTCAAACCCTAGATGGATGAAGAGTCATGTAAAACAATCATTAGAAGGCTTATGGGCACCCTCGTGCACCATCAATGTTGGAATTACTCCAAAGAGGCCTTAAACCACATGTCATTATCCACTTAGTATGTGATATCTAGATAGATCGATCAGATTTAGTACTTACTTTAATTTTTCTTGCTTTGAATTAATTCTTCTTAAAAAAAACTTAGAGAGAGAATGTTCTCTTAGATGAGAGATATGGTTGTTTTGGCCTAGTTTGTAGCTTCAAACCTAATGTGGATGCTTCTATAATAATGCTACATGTAAAACTCCATGATTTAGGGAGCTTTCGATGCCTTTTGTAAGCGTATGAAGTGGGTACTCTAGTGCATTTCCTTAGGAGTTATAGGTTAGCAAACATGAGGTTGTGTTTACTTGCTTGTATAGATTTTTGTAGATGATTTATCTAAGAATGGATAACCTAGAGGAAATATAATACCTAATGAAAAAGTGCAGTTGGAATATATGTCAGTCCAAGATTGTAGTAAGAGTTAGGATAGTATGGTATGACCCAGACCAGACTATATGGTCTTGGACATGAGCATGGAACATGCTGAAGGATATTTGGAACTGGTAAACTGATATTTCTATATAAATGTTAAGAATTTAACTTCACATGTCAGTGTGAAAAGATAAACAAGCTAAACAATGGACCTTAGAAAGTGCTAACCAAGAATGGAGAAGTTGTGTCTATAGACACTAAATCATGCATAGTGGGTACATTTCTAGGTCCTAATCACATTATACTATTTATATGATTCCTAAGTGAGAAAAATATCAATTAACAATTATATTTGGCCTTTTGTATGTGTTTTGTGTCTTATTTTTGTCCTCTTACACCCTATAGGCTAGTCGATACTTTATTGTTTCATCTTTTATCACTCTAGACACTAGCTCCTAGGAAATATGACAACACCCAGATGTGCCCATCCTTCTAGGTACTTGCGACATTTAGGAATATTTTATTTTTTGGGTATCTTTTTTTCTTATGGGTCAGCCTTCAGGTTGTTAATTGTGAAATTTAACCAAGGGAATCATATAAATATAAAGCTATATGACAAAAATAAAGGACCAAGCTCTAAGCATCTACTACTATCACCTAAGCTGGTAGCATCCAAAGGCATTTCAAAAGCATCAAATCATCCATCTAGCTTCATTCAAGGGACAATGGATTGCATTTTCTACATACACACATAGGAAGGGAAGTTTGTTTTGCAATCCACACATCTATCTACATTGCTACATGTAGATATTGATCGTTATCAAGTGCATCTTGCACAATAGCCACCTAGGGCACAATTATTGCACACACGCACAAGAACTACATGGAGTTTAAAATGTAGTGCACCACTCATTCATAATTTCACTCATTCAGGTGACCACTGTAATGTCTTGATCTTGGTAGTTACTACGATAACTTATTTTTGTGATGTTGCAGCTGTGGAAATGAGAATTGTCATGTGAAGGTGTATGCTTTTATCTTGAAAATCATATATTATTGTTTTGAACCCTTACATACTATAACTTTGTTTATTTGGGAATGAGGTCACTATAACTTGTGTTTGTAAAGTTGTGAACCTGCAGAATTTCTTTTGTACTTGATGAACTCATAATTATGAGATAGCACACCTTGAATCAATTCCATTGATCCAAGGTATGCTTCAGCCTTCTTTATTGTCATCTTGTCGATTGACTTTCCAATAAAATAAAGTCTGGAACCAAGCTGGAGATTGAGGTAAATTTTAAAGAACCTAGTTACAAGTATACTTACTTGACCTCATGCTACCAACGGTAAGGTTTTATTTCCAGGATACATATGAGTTGTAATACCGGAAAGTGTAAGATAGAATAAGGTTTGATACAAAGATATCAAGGCATATATTTAGCATTGGACGGAATGTCTTGCACTATACTGGTTTTAAACCTAAGTCAGTAAAATCTACTCAGAACCTGTTATGGAATGGATAAAGGTTATGTGTTAACCTATGAAATAATATTAGATCCTACAAGGATTTTAATTTTAAGAAAAAAGGTTTTGTAAACTAACCTAAGGTGGATCCTAAGGACCTACGACCTACAAGGAAACCTAACTATTTAAATTGAGACCTAAACTATTGCTAGTCCTAAAAGGGACCTAAGGATACATGTCAAGTGGGAGGATAAGGGGGGAAGGTTTAAACTTAAGTGAATGAATTTAATTGTAGTCCTTGTAGTTTTAAACACCAAGTTTGGCCGGAGCAAAGAAGTTAGAGGCTTCTAACTAACAATATAACTAAATTTGAATTACATGAAAATTCTTAAGAAAGAACTTGCAAAATCTTAATCAGTGGTGGCATAGATAAAGAGAGAGAAAATGCATTCAATGCATTTATTGGCCTTGATTTTCGCAACTAGCCGCCTAGGAAAGAGGAAAGAGGATTTTTTGTGAGCTATTGTTTTTCATTTGGGTTTTGGGTTTTCTCTTTTTGCATTTTGTTGCTCTTTCGGGCCTGCAAGTTTGTTTTCCATCCATTGTTGTTTCAACCACCTCTGAGTGGTTTCTGGGCCTGTGTAAATGAGGAAGCAGTTGAGAGAACTGGTGAATAACATTGTTTGGAGGGAAGAAACTCTGGAAAATCTCGGCTGTGACCTTCCATGAGCTAACAAGAAATTATTCAGGCATGTTAGGCTCTTTTCTTTAAATAGTTTTACTCTTCATTAAGCATCTTCATTAAAAGAACTCTGCTCTTATAAATGTGTGTTCTTGTGAAAATATGTTGATATGTTTAGATGTGATCTTTTGCTTGAGTTGTCCTTTGAAAACAAATGCAATTTGGGTATTTTCTTGATGCATACATGAGTAAATGTGTTATCCTCATTGAAATAGTAACTGAACATAGATTTTGTCTCTGCTATTTTGATTTCAAAAGTGATGGGTATACAGGTTTTGTTGTATTTTGTGGGTTTGGAAATCGTTAAGAGCGACAGTGATGTGTATACTATTTTCAGAGTTTTGTGTGTTCTCAAAGGATATGGAGTCTGTGTGAATGCTTTGATAGGACTTTTTGCGCGAACTGTTCTTCCTTGCCATATTACAGTGTATGGTGATGTGAATTCTTATAGGCAAAATAGATGTATTGCATCGTCTTTACATTTTCCTGATCTAAAATGATACAATGTTCCTCCTATCTTGTTTTTGGTACCCATGAATGATTATTTAGAAATAAATTTTATCGAACCTGGAACAGAGTAACCTGGTTAACTGATAGATTTGGTAGAGCATACATTTTTTATTTCTTCTTTGAACTCAATGATGAATATATATAATCTGTGGATTCAAAATTCTTCGTTGTTTTCATTGAAACTGAACCTGAGTAGATTCCTTACTCTTGTGATTGAAAAATGATTTCTTTATTATTACAGTGAAATCAGGATCATGTTGTTTTGTTGTATACTCTTACTTGTTTTATACCTGGATAGATATGTCTGTTTTCAGTGTATATAACTAATGGAAATAATTGCAATTAAAATTTATGTTATTATTGTTACTTGCGGTTTAGATGCAAAATGAGTTCTTGAATACTTTCCTTAAATAATAGTTAGCAAGTTATTAAGATTGTAACAGTCTAGCGCGAGAAGAAATATCCTACTGATAACAGGCCTGCACGTCATAGTTTGATGCTCGGATATGTTTGGAAAAGAAGTAATGGGAATTTCTATTTCATTTGGATTATTGATTTATAGATTACTTTTCTTGATTGTCATCTCTAGTTGATATCCTTCCCTGCATAGGGTTAACCAGTTCGGTCGTGGTAACTAGAAGAGATTACAGAATAGTTCACTGATAAAAATATACTTCTTTTCTTGTTTCCTTTTCTTTTGATATTGGAACAACTTGCGACTACCTTCAGGTGTAAGTAATTACAAATTACCTACTGTTTTATCTCTCTGAATTGGATGAGTACTATGTCGTTGGTTGAATTGTGAAAAGTGACATAGGTTGTTGTCATGATGTATGACTATCCTTCTCTTCTACAGTTGATTTGGTTGAAATCAAGTGAGTAGTATAAAGGTGAAGGATTTCTATTTAAATTTCGAGTCAATTCATTATATGAATCCCATTTATAATGATGGAATGGGATTGACAGTGATTGCATTCGAATAGTGTTATATATATATATATATATATATATATATATATATATCAGTTCTTATAAATGCTTCTAATCTGAGATTATTTAGAGAAAATATTCTTTGTAATATTTGTCTAAATCTGGAATAAACTCTTTTCATTTTTATAGGAAATGGTGATATATCATTGCGTGTTTGCTGTAATTATTTTGAGGAGTTATTAGTTAATAACATTGTCTGGTTTTGATGCTATTTATTGAGACTTGGTTGTTTAAATGGTTCATCCTTATCGGCACTTAACTCTTACGTGTTTTCCATCTCAATTAGGGGACGTTTCATAAAACTAGAGTTCTTTTATTGAGATAGTTAGTCAAGAGCACTTCATTTTAATGATAAGTGTTTAACATGCTCAGTTCGTTGAACTGACCCTTGCTAGTAAATTTTGCAGATGGATTCCGTGAGTAATAATGAATACATGTTGTTTTATGATGCTTCTTCTGATTAACTAAAGGATGGATATTTTATGATATTTTATTATTCTTATCGAAGGAAATGGAAAAGGAAAAGTTGTATTCTTCTTCTTTTGAGTTATCAATACTAATTGGCATGACTGAAGTCCGGCTGCTTGGACTTGTAAAATGTGTAAATTTTACCTTGAGGAATGAGAGAAGGGAATGGTGTGTTATTTTAAATGTTGTACCATTTTTGAATTGTTGAAATATAATCAAGAAAATATTCTTATTCATTGAATTTGTACTTATTCAAAGGATGGTTGTTAGATTTAAAAGGACATAACGTATATTCTCCACTTGAATACAAATTTTAAGTTGGAATGTGCAATTGCTTAATAATTAGGTCAATATGACATCAGTAAAAGAGTAAGATACATATGAACTCTTGTATAAATGAAATACATAATTGGATTCTAAACTAATGAATACTAAGGAAAGGACAAACGAATTTTGTATTCAGATGTCGTTAATATTCCTTGGGGTATCTTACGCAAAGGATATTCAGAAGGACGAATCATATATCCTCTTAACAAACCTTAAACTGAAGTAAGGTAATTGTAAATAAATGGATACATTCAATTGGGAAATAGACTTCATTCACATGATGCCTAATATAAAGGAAACCAGAATTTAAAATCAGTTTTGAATGAACTTGATTAAGCTTAGTAAGTTAATCTTACTTCGTTAAGTTATAGTAGACTGTAAGTCTGAAGCTTTAATTGATGCTCCAAGAAAAGAATATGCAATCCTTCGATAAGGAGGAGTGAATGTATATTAAGTTCAGAGATAATTCAAGTCATTTCTAACTATGCAACTGTAATGAACTATGAGGTTAGAAAATCAGCAAGGTTGCTAAAACTTATTCTTAAAATATTAAAAATAATATTCTAATCAAACTTTTGGCTGGTTATACAACCCTAGGTGGGAGGATTTCACGGGATGTCGGTACACGCCAGTTGGAATAAGGTGTATTCATGAAGGCTGGGCCTTCATGACAACACAATGTTGCAGCTGACATGTTGCAACACCCTTCTGAATAGAATCATCTTCGTTTACATAACCTTGGACAAGAGGACTGACATAAATTAGAAAAGACCATTCTAGGTAACAGATGAAGTGGGGTGAAGGATGTATTCCATTGACGAGTATGCCATCTAGGAATATGATCATGCTAAGCATGTGAAAAAAATTGGCCAAAGTATCGCAAGCTGTTGGTTGCGTTGTCCTAAATCACCTAGTTTAAGAAGTAGGATTTCAGATGAATATCGGTAACAGATATTCAAATAGGCCTCTTAAATGGAACACTTCAATAACTGAAAAGGTAAAGGGAACCAAGTATACTTAGTATACGATGCATGGATTAACATGAAGGATCAGTAAGTAGCCAAGTCATGAAATGAGAGATCAATGAAACTTTGAGCCATGAAATGGGAGATCGGTAGTTCTTCGAGTCATTACAGCAGCATATGGTTATTTTTTATATGATTGAATGGAAATGAATGTGTGTTCCATATTATGAGTATGTGAATAGAGAACATTGGTTTTAAAATCATTGTGTGTTCTAAATTACGTCATTTAGAATAGAGAACAATTATTAAAACTTGAAACATGTGTTCTGAATTACGTAATTTAGAGCAGAGAACGTTATCAAAAAAAAAATTCCCTTGTTCTAATGACTTAAAATGGGAAATTTACAACCACCAAGGTCAATTTGACTCCCCATTTTCATCTTTTTCTTTTTAGGATTTTATGTGTTTTGGGGTTTTACAGGTTCTATTTCTCTTCACAAGTTACAGAAGAATTTTGTGGGCATAGTATGACACATAGGTGACAAACAACAAATACCAATGACAATCTTGCGACACCAAAAAATCAGCTTCTCAGTTCTTTCATAGTCATGGGTGCCTAGAAGAAATCTCCAGCACCCCAGACGCCCTTGACCTAATCCAGGCACCCCAATCTAGGCATATCCACTAGTCACACAATTTTCTTAGCACAGTTGTGATAGTTTCCTCCTATTCATCAGTATTCCAGTCTGGCATACTTCGAGATCAATTTTGAAACAAGCTAAGCCTCCTACTATCCCTCTTGCACCTATGGTTTTACATTTCTTTAGCTTATTTCTTGAGTCAGGTATGTACTTCATATTTTTTATTTATCACATGTGACTCTAAAATATCGCAGGGTTTTATAAATTCCATATTTGTTAAAATCATTTAGTGAACCTGACTCATTTGAATAACTCGCGGATATTTCTTCTTTTTGTATCCTAAGCTTCTTCTGTTCACCATGGATATCTCCATTCATGATTTCTTTCAAGATAATATTGATTATCTGAATAAAATCAAATCTTATTTGGTTAATACTTGTATTCACCCTCATACTTCACCTAAATATGTCTATCATAAGTTTACTTTCGCTCTATCTCTCAATGAATACCACATCACTTTCACATGAAATTAGTTTCCTTCTCAAGCTATATTAGATAATAATTTCCCCCTTTATATCCAAGTTTTTATCAATAACATCGGGGTTTAATGATCTTTACTCAATAATGGATCCAGGCTTAACATTTTCAATCTCACATTCCTTAAGGAACTTGACATCTCTGAAGCCTCTTTGACTCCATCATCTATTTTCATTCACGGCTTTTATAATGTACCTAAGCAAGTCTTAGGTATAATCATGCTTCCCATTACTATCGAGCCATGCAATTTGTCTATCCCATTCCATGTCATGCTTAACAATATTAATTATAATATTCTTCTCAAACATCCTTGGATCCATGTCATGCATGTGGTTCCTTCCACACTTCATGCATGGCTTAAATTCATTTATCAAGGCATTACCTATGACATTATAGTAGATCCATCCCCTTTCACATATTATAATGTTATTGAACATTCCACAAATACCCCTATCTCTTCTGCATCTAATCAACATTTCTCCCAATATGGTCGTAGATATAAGTATGTGCTTTGTTATGGTTTCATTGGCACTAGATTAGGAAAACATACAAAGGGAGTCAAAGAGCCTCTTTCCATTCCCACACAATCTACTAAACTCGGCCTCAAATATCACTCTAAGATCACTCCTTTTATTCCTTCCATGTCTCCTCTTGAGGTTTATGTTATTTCGTGTACTCACCATCACAAAAAGAAATTTCTATTTGCTCTCAATCCTACAACTTACTTGGGTAAATATACTACTCCTAACACATTGCCACATCCGCCACCATGGCATACTTTTCCTTCCATTCCTGGACGGATCTCCATCACATAATTGGGGGGCATCATGCTTTCTTTTCTCCCCCCTTATAACATCATCAGGTGTCTCCCATTACTACTCATACACTTTGTATTTTATGTTTTCTCTTACTAAGCATCATTACACATCTTGATACAACTTGTATCATCATTACCATATGACGCACTCTTTTTCTAAGGTTCACACTTGACTGTTGAGGGCATACTACATACATGAAACTCACATTTCTACACATTTCACACTTTGTGCATTCATGATATCTCTTTCTAGTAGCTTCTATTGCACATCATACACACTACACATTCTATTCATTCATGATAAATATTTCTTACATCTACTTTTACACGTTGCACTCATTACCCTATGACACACTCTAGTTCCATGGTTAATACTTGATTAGTAAGGGTATAAATCTGAAATGAACCTCACTTTTTCTACACTATTTATGCTCTATGCTTCATCGATCTATCTTTCTAGCGTACAAAATTCAAACCATTTCCTGATGACGCACTCTTATTATATGGTTCATTCTTGACTATCGAGGGGTCTTTTATAAATGAACCTCATCTCATACTCATTCGCATTTTCTTGGGGGGCACACTACTCCTATCACATTCACTTTGAATTCCATTCCATACACCTTCATAGCATAATACAGGTCTTCGTCACATTTATTCTTGCTTACTTATGTTTACAAGTGCACTTTTTTACACATGTTAGATGGATACATTGTATATCATTATTTTTTCTATATATACACATGTGCATTCACTTGGTCTTTAGTTGTAAATGTAGACTTCCTACATATCGATATACACAGTATGGATGTTTGGCACTGTACCTTTTACCAATCCCACTGAGGCTCTTGGGGGAATCCACTTGCGTACACATTACAGGTGTTATTGTTTCATTTTGTACTATTTTATATTCTTAATGACACACCACTCTATCAATATATACATGTCTTGACATACTTTTTATTTTTCTAATATGCTAACGAGTGATTTATGTGTAAAATTTTATTTGCAGGTCTATTTTCTACCATGGTTGTCTGATAATTTACTTGCTATTGTTTTTCATTTCTTTTCATTGTATGTCATTGTTTACAGGCTTTGCCCTATGTCTTGTATGTTCATTGCGTGTATGCTTTTGGCTGCTATAACCCTGATTATCTTACAACATTGTGAGTGATGTCCCATGTTTAAAACCCACTTTTTGTGGTCTACATTATCTTCTTTCTTGTTAGTTTACTCATTATCTCCTATATGCCTACTTGTCTTGATTGCACAGACACATGTTTCTATCCATTTTGTTTTCCACATTCCCTCCCCCTACAGGGATTCAGTTTCAAATCAACTTTTGGTCCTCATTTGGGCCACATTTTCCTAGCGACGTTGCATCCACCCCAAACGAGAGGGGAATACATCGGGTGAATCAATCACCCCATACAATAGTTCACAGTTACAGTACAACACTTTTTAGTACATAATCAACACAGACTTCAGTCTTAGAGATGGCATAGATCCTGACTTGGGTCATCAATTTTGTATAAAAACTAATGCAAAAATACAGACATGAGTGCCTGGGTGCCCCTAACCCTACCTGGGAACCTAATGACCAGGGGAAGTTACATTAATTTTCTCATATTGGCACATTTTTCAGTAGTTTAAATAGAACAAGAACATTCCTCCAGCAATCAACATGTATATTATCTCCTTTTTTTTCTATTTGCGTTAGATTAAATTAGATCAAAATGGATCAAGCTAGAATAAAGAGTAATCACACCATTTGTAGTGGTGTATAAAATTGTTAGGAAGCAGTCAAGGATGGAGAATAACACTAAACTTTCTCCCTAACACTCTTCTACCATGGTGTGAGATCACCTAAAAACTTTCATTCGGGTGGTGAGATCACCCAAAAACTCACACTTGGCATGAGATATCCCAAAAATCTTGTTCTTCGTATGATATCACCCAAAAAACTCGTTCTTCTACAGCATTTTGAAGTGGTAAGAGTAGAGTCGCATAGAAAAATGAACATAGAAATAATAATTTTAGTGTATTACATTTGAGAAAACATAGTGTAGGTAAATAGGCATTATATCTCCTTAGAATAATGAGTTAAGTGCTAAAATAGTTTAACTATAACCATTTTTATGTGAGTTTCTATTGTAGACACCCAAAATTGGGTCATATTCCCCTAACCCCCTTTCAATCAAATAATTCTACACCACACCTAGTCATGACCTCTTTCTATACATTAATATTAATTTAATTATTCATAATTAAATTAATCCTCATCCTCACACTATTATTATTTTAATTACCTCAACTAAACTAATATCCACCTCATCCTGCCACATCAGCCCTTCACCTCATCCTAAGACCTATTCTTTGCCTATTAATGAGCCTAGACTAAGTCTCCACTTATCCTAACCAACTAGAATTCTTTCTAACCCTAACCATTCATGACCTATTAATCCTTTAACCAATTCCACGGTCCTATTAATGTCATTCAACACTTTAGACCCATACAAAAATCGAGATCACACCAAAATTAGCAAAGATCAAATTATTTTTTGCAACTTGGAAAAATTCTTCTTCACTAACGCCAGTTTTCCCTCGGCCAGCGTCGGTACCCTAACCATCGTCGCTTAGGTTAAATAAGAGTTTGTAACTCTTTATTCAGGTTATGAATTTGACTTATTTCTCTTACACCTCTTACATTCATATATTCAATCACTCTTGCGACCTTCCAAAGCCTATCACAGCATTCATACATCATTTGATTCATCCACAGGTTCCTCCAGAATTACAACACACATAGCAGAAGGCATCGTGCCACTTTGTTGCTATATCCACTTTGGATAACCACCTTCCACAACCACCACCATCCACCTCTAGGATACATTCAACAAGTATGTGTTGTCGCTCCTTTGTCAGTTTTAGTTGCTTAATTTGTTTTATTAAGTTATCTATCATTCTTTTTATTCCTTCCTTACCTAGATCTAATCCCCAGTGCCTCTGACCAATATTATTTTTGTTTAACCTCCCACACCTTTCCTAAACCTTCATATCATCATCTCTGAGTCTTAACAAGAATCCCACAAATCTATCTAAATCCCTGTCACTCTCTGTGCAATCACATAGAGTGCCCAATTCTCAGTTTTTGACATTACCACTCATTTTCCCCTACCAATACCGGTCACCCAACCGACATCAGTCACTACCTAATACCAACATTGGTCACCTAACCGACGTCAATCTCTAAGAATGGAAATTTTCCCTAAACTAGGAAGCTCACTACTTTCCCAAAACAACCCAATACCCTACCTAACTTCACCCAAACTTCACCTAGAATCCCTACCACACCTGCAGATCCAAACCAACCCATCAACCCTCCAAACCAAGCCTAACCTTTCCTTTTAAGTTAAATTTGTTTATTGTTTTTAATAAGAGACACATAAATCTTATTAATTACAATCGAAATCATTGCTTTATCATTTATTCTTGCATTGAGTTGTATTAAATAGTGGATTGACAACCATCTAGGAAGTACTATACTTCCCTGAACTAGCATTTGCTAGGTAGTCCACTGCCATATATTATTTAATATTCTCTTCTGGTCTTATTTTGATTTACAGGTATTTTCTCTTAACCAAAAGGAATCTGTCGCAATCAGTTTGATCAAAATTATACAACACGTGCAATGCCTTCTTCCATCTACATAACACATGTATTCCTCCTACGCACGTTACCTTCTTATATGTTTTATTGCATTATTTTAAGGTGAAAAATTTTGGCACACCCATTGGGACCCTCTCATTTGGGTTCTTTTGCATTGTTCATTCTTAGGGAATCTTTGTGTGTTTATTTCCTTTCGAAAGAGTGCACATTAAACTTTATCCCTAGGAACATTCTTCTTCTTCTTCTTGTCTAAGTGAAATTTGTATTTAGGGTTAAAAAGAACACTTCTTTTTATTTTGTTTTGAATTTATTTAAGGATCATTCTATTGACCTATTCTCTCTTTGATACATTCAATGTCACTTTAGATTTGGGCTTTAAAATCTCTACATTTCATCTTGTGTATGTTGCATTTAGCTCACTTAAATTTATTTGCAACCTATATACTGGAAGTCATAACCAGTTGATTGTTGGTGGGAATTAAGCATAGCTCACTTCTTGCACACACGCCCCAAGCCAAATCACTAAAACAAATTACTCATTTCTTAAACATATTCCTTCCCAACAATCACCGTTAACGACTAATAATCGGATTAGTGGCGGATCTTGCTGGTGTTCTGGCCAGTCATCATATAAGTGTTGTACCACATGTATCAAAAGGTATATCAGGTCCCTTTATCCAAAACAAACCTAAAACCAGCCATAGACTACTTATAGGGCACCCTCTTTGACCAAAAACTTTTTTCTACTTACAGTCAGTTTTAAATGGCATAAGCCAAACAACATAAAAATCTATTACCTAGGATTTTGTGTGTTTGCTAGTTTTTTCTTGATCTGTGTTTTGACTTATGAGATCATTTTCTCCTCTTTTTCTTTCACTATATACTCCGCAATCACATTTGATGTATTCCAACTCTTTATAAGTATGTTAGGACTTATCATTGTCATACTCAGTTTATACGTTGGTGTTTATTTAGACTTAATCACTTAAAAATTCAATTTTTCATCATCTTCTCGAATTTCATAGTAACCAGTATCAGTCCATTAACTATAATCGATTACCTCTTCATTTCGGCGTTGGTTAACTGACCGGCATCAGTTCTCAGTTGTTTTGGTTATTTCTCCCAAAACAGTATTATATTCACACACAAATATCTTATGTGACTAATTTCTGGCATTTATCAAACTTCTGAGTCTCTGTTACCATCAACAGAGTCCTGCTCCACCTAATTTTCACCCTTTATCTACATTTTTTCAAATTTTTCAATTATTCACATTAACTAGCATCGGTCCATCAATTGGTATCGGTTGCCACTTTCCACTGGCATCGATTACCCTACCGACGTTGGTCTCTATGTTTTTATTTTTCTGTCAATACAGTGACCAATTTTCATTTTTCATATTTATTCTATCATCAATTTATGTGATTCTACACCATCAGCAAAGCTTGGTTCACCTGTCTTACCACTATTCACATGGTTTTGAATCATAGACAATTCAATGCCCTAGTCTTTCATGGCAACTATTAGCCGTTACACCCTAGCCCATCGTCACATCCTATTTCTTCGCTTATGGACCCCAACGTACCTCCCTTGGTACCTACAGGTGATGAGGAATTCACGAAATTCCTTGATCATAATATCATCACCCTGCAGTATTACTTATCCCATTCTTCCATCCATGACTCTTTAGTTCAGCCTTTGTTCGGGATGCCTACCTTCATGTCTCTCGCTCTTGCCCCCACTTCCATGTCAGCCAGTACCAGTGTAGCATTACCCACTCTAGCCTCATCACCCATCATTTCTCATATTGACCCTACATCATTAATATCTACTACACCTACAGCATCTATCACAGTTGTTATGTCCATCTCCCCTACGACGTCTACACCACCATCATCTATGGATCTTAGTGTAGGGATCCCCACTTCGCAACCTCCAGATACATCGACCCCTTTTCAGAGTCTAGTCATGTTTATCCCTGCCACTTTTCCACCTATTTCTATGAGGGTCTCGACATACATTCCTCCCACCAATACCCTTTCTCAATTCACTTACTTTGCACCTCCATATACTGGTATGCCACCTACATCCTACTCATCGTATCCACCTCTTTATACCACTAGAGTTATAGCTCAATAAAATCCAACCACATATTTTATCAAGATGATGATGGACAAGATATAGACCCTAGAAGTATTTGTTTCCAGTTCCGTAATTCTCTGACTTACGACGAGATTTGTAATGAGCATATTCACCCTTTTATTCCAAATCATCCACACCCATCACATTGAGAAATTCCAAAGTTTAACCTATTTAATAACAAGGAGGATCCCAATAACATTTGTGATATTTTAAACACGTATGTCATCTGATTTCCCATGATGACCACCCTACTTCTTCAAATTTTCCCAATGTCCTTGACAGGACCTGCCTTAGACCGGTATAGTGCCTTACCTAATCACTGTATCTTTTCATTCAACCAACTATCCCATGCATGTTATCCAAATCCACCCCCAGGGTTGATTTGATAACATACATCAGAATTATCAAGTCCCAGGCAAATGGATGGATTCAGGGAAAAATTCATGTTTCTAGGGTCCCTTCAGAAATTTATCTAACTCTCCTGTCCAAGTTGAAAAGAGCAAGCTCTAAGAAAATGCAAAAAAGTTACAGAAAATAAGCTTGGGCCAGGAAAAATTGTGAAAATCAGCTAAGTCCTTATCCTAGGAGCAGTTGGGACATTCGGGACACCAACGCACGGTTCAGCCGAAACGCCTCCAGGCGGCCCGCAAAGCACTGGGATAAGTGGAACAAATGTACGCAAATGGCGTAAACCGGTCGGGTTCGGCCGAAAAGGAAAATTTTAGCATAGGGGACAATCAGGCCGTCGGGACACGAGGGACACGGAAAGCCGGTTCGGCCCAAGGAGAAGAAAATCAACTAACTACTCGGGGCATTTGGGCCTTGAGGACATGAACCACCCGGATCGACCGAAATTGAGAACTTTCATACTAAGCAGTTGGGACATTTGGGCCATGAGGATGTGAAGGACATGAAAAGGCGAAGCGGCTGAGAGCAAAGGAAGCCATTTCGGGTGGTTCGGAAGAATTTTTCCCACGACAGTACTGGGACAATTTGGAACAAATGTACGTGAAGGGCGTGAACCGGCCAGTTCGGTCGAAACAGGAAACTTTAGCACAAGGACAAGTGGGACAAAGGGACGCGTGGGACACAGATAAGCTAGAGGAGCCAAAAGCTAATCAGATCACGCCACATGTCACTGGAAAAAAAGGGACATGGAAACCCATTTTAGGTGGATCAGAATTTTTTTTCCCATGCAGTACTGGGACATCTCAGGAAAAAAAGATGTGAAGGGCACGAAGAGTCAGCAAACCCGCAGACCAACCAAATCATGACACATGTCATAAAGAGGAAAGTCCAAAAGTCAAAAGGTGAGGTTTCAAGCACTGACCCAAGCCAATAAAAGGAGGGACACATGTCCAACGAAGTAGAGAAGGAGAGAGAATGACGTGACCAATAAATGCATGCCACATGTCATCCAGGTGGTAGAGCACGGGAAGAAATTTAAAAATCCACATTTTCACCTTGTTTTGTGCCCTAGATCTTCATATCGACATATCTTTCGATCCAGAGTTCAGATTTGTACATTCTTTATATCAACAGAAAACTCATGAAATTATCTACATGATTCTGGGGTTAATCTTTAGTTTTAGTGTAGTATAGAGAGAGAAAATCGAGAAATATCTCTAATGTGTGTTCATGGCTAGAAGTTACATTTCAGTGACCAGATTTAATGTAGAATGGGTCGCATTCTCCCTGTATTCTGGTCAAAATGATAGGGTATGGGTTTGTAAGGTCCCCCATGTTGTTTTAATGTACCTAAAGTCATGAAGGGATGGGATCCCATGCTTTTGTACGTTTTCTATCCCTTGGGCTCAACCCATGTAATGTAAAAGCTAGATTTGGCTCATTTCTGAAGGGGGGCAACATTTCTTTGGATAACAAGCTTCTTCTTTCACCTGGTAACAAGTGATTTTTACAAGTATCAGACATCTTCTAAAATTGTAATAGGTTTTCTACCTTTTTGATGTTGTAATACAAGGGTTTTGTCAAAGGAAATGACAATATCAGGCTCTGTGATCAGTTTTCAGTCCTCTGTTTGTGTTGCTTGTTTCATTTTAGACCTCTGATTACATCTTATCAGCTTGTGCATGATGTTTTTATGTTGTATTTTTATGATCTTTGTCTATCTGTAGAACAATAAGTGTTCACCACTCCTCCTTTGGTGTATCACCTATTTGTTTAGTTTCATTTTTTGCACTTTCTATCTCTGTCTCCTTGGATTTTAGAGTAGGTTTAGGTTTCAAAACCTCTGTAGTTTTGTAAAAATATAGATCTAGATCAGAGGAGTTTGAGGAACTAGCCTCTAATCTAGAGATTCTTCTCTCAGTTTCACAAGTCCCCACACTTGGAGAGAGGTTTCCATGTTGTGCAATCACACTGGATGCTAGAGCGATCAAGCTAGAAGCCTGATTTGCATCCAGGGGTGCTATGAGTCTACAACAACATTTTTGGCACACCCGGTGGGACCAAAGGTCTCATTTTTACTACAACAAAGTTGATATGCATCTACTGTAGTTTTCTTGCTTATAAGAGCTATTATTTGCATATCTGGCGACTCCCAGGGAAAGAATCAATGACTCCTAGGGAAAGAATCAACTGGTTTCAGTAGTGCAGGCCTGAAAAATCATGAGAAGAATCACCACAAGGTCAAGAGTTGGAGAAGAAGAAGTGCTTGTTTGAATACCTGTAGTTATCTCTAAGAAGAAGGCAAAGAGGAAGGAGGATTCAAAGGTCTCCATCTCCACCAAACAAAACTCTCTCAACTCCTCCACCTGATAGGCCTTTCATTTAGTCACACAAGGGTTTTAAGACCAATTAGAATGGCTCAGAACAACCCCTATGTCAACTTCACAGGCAGCAGTCCACTTGCTCTCAATGCAAAACATCCAATTCCTATTGCAGCCTTGAAAAACATTCCCTACTTCACTAGAGAAAATCAGACTACTCCAGGTGATCATGTTAAAGATATTGCTAACCTTTGTGTAATCCATGAAATCAATGAAATACAAGTGGCTGTCAAGTTACTAGGCCTTTTCATTCAAGGGTAAAGCATTGCAATGGTTTAGGAGCCTTAGAGCTGGTTCTATCACAAACTGGAATCAGCTGTGTATTGCACTTCATGAGCAATTTGGAGAGAAGGGAGACAACTTTTCTCTTTTGGAGTAACTAACAACTATCAAGAGAGCCCCCAACAAGCAGCTGAATGACTTCAACTTAAGATTTCAAAGGTCTTGGGATAGGATTCCAGTGGCAGTCAGGCCAATAGCAGAAGGTTCTTTTCTATATTACCTTAAAGATTTGAATTCTGATATTTCTATGTTAATTCAATCTATGGGAGGCACAACCCTTACCTACTACTTATAGCATTGCCATTAGAGCCAAAAACTGTCTTATTCAAGCTGGCAAACTGGCTCCTAGGCCTCCCGTGCCATTGTATCCAAACTTAGAAAATCCAAGCACTAGTTAAGCACCCATTTTGGCTCCTGTTCCCACCCCTAGAAATCAAAGTTCAAGTGAAACTTCTAATTCTCATCCTCTAGTGCTTCAAATGAACTCCAAGAGGTCATGAAATAGTTGCAAAATTTGGGAAATGAGCTGGTTACTATCAAATGACAACAAGCATAAGGTTTCAAACCTTCTTATCAACCCCAAGCTCAACCTACTAGGTAGCCATACCAACCATAAAGACCACCCTAATCCAGCTGCAAATATGAATCAAAATCAAAGCCAAGTAAGGCCTCCTGCTAATAGACCATTCCATCCCTATAATCCAAATGCCATATTTGCCTCTAAGGCATTAGTGCCAACCCAGAACAACATTGCTCAGGAATATGATTAGTGATTTCCATGCAACGAGCCTCATAACCAATCCATGTGCTTCAATGGTGCTCTCAATCAAGAATTGATGGAGACAACTACTAGTGTGGATGGTGAGAGTAGTCAAGGAAACAACCAACAACCAGAAATATTCCAACACCAATCATCCCCAAATGACACCACATTGGTGAACCTGGCAAGCAAAAAGATTTCTGTGGCATGAATCAGGCAATTTCTCAAGGTGTTGTAGCCAACACAAGATCAAAGAGGAGGAATCTGGGTGAAGAAAAACTATTAGCCCCCAGCCAATCCACAACATTCCACAGTTCCATAAATGATTGGCAAGCAAAGCCTAGTTTCAAATAAACAAGGGCAGCTAAGAATAGCCCCTAGGCTAACTCAAATGCCAGCTGTTGCTACCCATGTACAAGGGGTGAACGTGCAATCCAAGGGACAACAAAAGGATACTTCATCCCCGTTTAGTATCATTGAACAGATGAAGAATGACTAACGTTTAATATATCAATGTGGGAATCCCTATCCATCCCAGGACTAGAGAGATCTTCTGCAAGCTGCCATGAAGGACTGGCCAATTTCAAATCAGCGGGTTTAGATGCAAGACAAGGTACTCACAAATGTTGCCTCAGCCTGAAGGAAATCATGGAAGACAGTAAGGTAAAATGTTGAAACCCCCTCCTTTCTATGTTTCATTAATCATTGGGGATAAACTAGTACACAATTGCATGATTGATTCTGGGGCAAGTAGTTCAGTAATGCCCAAGCAAATAGATGATCAACTAGGGCTCTCCAATATGAAGTCATCTCTAAAGGGTGTAGTGCAATTAGACGGGACAGCAGTAGACAACCGGTTGGATTAATCAAAGGTTTGAGCCTCACACTTGCATGCATGTCCCAACGTAATACCATGTTACAAGATGTGTCAGTCATAGACCTACCACCACTCTTTTCATTATGCTTGTCGAGGGACCTTCACAGCCAAAATTGGAGGCTACTTGTTTGCTGATTGGTCACACATGCTATTCAGAAAAAGGTATGGAACCAAGGCCACAATCAAGATCTGAACCTATTGCAAACTTCCATATTGAGCCTTACACTCCAAGTCAGATTAATGCCAACTGCTCAGCATTTGATCAAGAAGATCACCCTAGCACTAGATGAAGCTGACACTAAGGTTAGAAGTATCCCATATTTGACTCCTGATGAATGGGAAAGCAAAGATGCATGCCTTTGATCCTTATCAAGAAATAGAAGAATCTGAGCTAGGGGTTTATTGTTTACATGAAGAGGACTAACCTCTCCCCAGCATCACCAAGCCAGATCATAAGGACAAGAATGAAGTATGGCAGCTGTTCTTCGATGGATCAAGGAGTAGAAAATGTTCAGGAGGAGGAGCTATGCTTGTTTCACCTCAAGGCATCAAATATTATTCATCTTTTCATTTCTAATTTTCTTGTTCAAACAACACAGCTGAATATGAGGCCTTGATTCATGGACTTCATTGGGCTAGGAAAAAGGGCATAAATAACTTGCAGGTGTTCGGGGGATAGTGAGCTGATTGTCAATCAAGTTAGGGGGACAACATGCTACAAAGAATGACTTGCTGAAGAACTACAAAAATAGGGTATGGAACCTCATTGAGGATCTTCGAAGCAATTCAGCATCGTGTCCATACCCAAGAAAGAAGAATGAAGCTGCTGAAAGACTTGCAGTAATTGGGACTGTGTTTGACGTTGTAGAAAGTATCAAAAGTGAGAAATCTCAGCCTCATATAAAATTGGTTGTGAGACCAGCTATGTTCCAGATAACAACACAATTTGGAAAGTCTTCGAGAATGATCAACAAATTGTCAATTTCCTACAAGAAGAAGCTGAGTTCTCCGCCAGAAATCAAGACAAGCTGGAGCAGCAATATGGTGATCAGGTAGTACATTTGAGAACTAACAAATTACCAAAAGGCCTCATAACCTTGGAGTCAATCTTCAACCCGAATGATCAGTTCTGGAAGGAGAAAGCGAACATTCAAGTGAAGGGTGAAGATTCAGAGCCTATTTTAGTGGAAGAAGGCAAAACATTGTAGATTGGCAATGTAAGTTCCTCACAAGAGAAAATCTGATTTTGTTCAGCTTTGTCAAGAGTTCCCAGATATCTTTTCTTGGACTTATAAAGATCTAAGAGGTTTCAACCCAGAGCTGGCACAACATAATATTGAGATGGATCTGAAATCCAAGCCTGTTAGGAAAAAGAAAAGGCCAGTGAATCCCCATATTGAACCTCTCATGAGAAAAGATTTAAGCAAGCTTATTGAGGCCAATATCATCTTCCCCATCAAACACTCAAGTTGGGTTGCACCAACTTGGTGCCAATGAGAAAGAAAAATGGAGAAATTAGACCGTGTGTCAACTTTAGAGACTTGAACAGAGCCTCCCTCAAGGACCATTACCCACTCCCTTCCATGGAGCAATATATTACAAGTTGTAGCTGGTTCAGAAAGGTTCTCACTACTTGATGGATACTCAGGCTATAATTAGATAATGGTGAATGAAGAAGATCAATTCAAGACGGATTTCACCACCAAATGGGGCACCTATGCCTACAAGAATATGTCATTTGCCCTATCAAATGCCGGTACAACATTTCAAAGCGAGCTATGGATATGGCATTCTAAGGCTTAATCAACAATATAGTGCTAGATATACCTAGATGATATCACTATCTTCTCAAAGAATGTAGTAGACCATCTCTTTCACCTCAGGTAATTGTTTCAGAGGTGTAGAAGGTTTGGAGTGTCCTTGAATCCCAAGAAGTGTATCTTTCTTGGCACACGAGGGCAAAGCTTGTTGGGCCACATTGTCTCAAGGGAAGGGATTAACAATTGATCCTGAAAGAGTTGAAGCCATCTGAATGCACTCCCATTGCCACAGTCACAAGAAATCTCTTCAAATCTTCTTAGGAAGGATAAACTTTTTCTGTAGATTTGTGCCAGATGTTTGCCAGCTCTTGTGAATCCTCATCAACAATGATGTTGAAGAAAAGTCATGGCATTCAAATGGACAGTAGAAGGAAAAGAGATTTTTGAAAGTAATAAAAGCATGCTGTATCACAAGCTCCAACTCTTATCAACTCAAACTTTTCAAAGGACTTCATGTTGTATGCGTTTGGAGGATCATGACACAATCTCTAGCTATCTCTAACACAACTGAATAGAGATAGGTTCATGAACAGCTGATAGCATTCTTCATCCAGAACCTTGGATAATTATGAGGTAAAGTATTCTTTCATCGAAAAGCATGTCCTTGCTGTCATCAGGGAGCTTGAAGAAGTTCAGAGCATTTGGTATCAAACAACAAGATTCAACTGCTGGTCTCACATGCTGGGGTTAAGGACTTCCTCCTCAACAAGGATTCAAATGAGAAAAGGGTAGGTTGGATCATCCCGTGTCATGGAGTATGACATTGAGATCAAGGTCACCAAGCTGGTAAGAGGGAAAGGATTATGTGAGCAACTGGTTTTGGGGGAGCAAAAAGAAGTATGCAACAAAGAAGAAACTGTTTTGATAGTCTAAGACAGCCATGAGCCAAGTGGCAATCAAGAAGAAGACAATGCTGCCCCGACTCCTTGCTGGACCCAAGATATTATGCACTTCCTAGGCACAAGCCTATGCCCTCCAGAGATGAACAAGACCCAAAGGAGACACTTCAGGTTGCAGGCTGTTCCATATGCCATTGTTGATGGAGTTTTGTTTAAGAGAGATGTGAATGGAGTGCTACTGAGATGCATTAGTACATGTCAGATTCAAAAGGTGTTGGAAGAGTTTCATGGTGGACCAGCTAGTGGCCATTTTGCACCAATAGTGATAGCTCTAAAAATCATGAAGGCTGGTTATTATTGGCCCAAAATCTTTAGTGACTGCTATGCATGGATCAAGAGGTGTAATAATTGTGCATTCTTCATAGGAAAAGAGAGACTTTCTGCCCTTCCATTGCATCCAATCTCAGTTGACCAACCATTCATGCAATGGGGTTTGGACTTCATTGGAGTCATTAATCCCAATTCAAGCCAAGGGAACAAATGGATTTTGAGAGCCATAGACTACTTCACCAAATGGACAGAAGCAGAAGCACTCAAAGAGGCAAATGAGTCTAGCATCTTAGACTTTTATGAGGGAATAACAACTAGATTTGGTGTACCTGCTACAATAATCTCTGATAATGCATTGGCATTCATTGGATCCAAGGTGACTGAGTGGGCTGTCAAGAACGGTATTTACCTAAGCACTTCATCAAACTATTACCCTCAAGGTAATGGCCAGGCCGAGTCTATAAATAAGAAATTGTTAAGGATCATTAGGAGGACTCTTGATGAGAATTAAAGGTCTTGGCATACCAAACTGAAATCAGCCTGATGGGCTGATAGGATAACTCCCAAAAGATCCACAGGTAACTCTCCATTCAGGTTTTTCTATGGAAGAGAGGCAATCTTGCCCATGTCACTTGAGTTGCCAACATTGGAACTCATGAAGCAGCTGGAGTTGCTGGAATTTGAGCCCATGGAGGTGAGGTATGCAGAGTTGATGGAGCTACAAGAGATCAGAAATCAGGCATCCCAAGCAATGGAAAAGGATCAAGCTTTGGTCAGGAAGACCTTTGATAGAAAGGCCAAGGATAGATCTTTTCAAATTGGAGATCTAGTATTGAAATGGGATGTGGACAGAGCAAAACCGGGAAGGCATTCAAAATTCGATGCCATTTGGAGTGGCCCATACATGGTCACAAAGTGTAAGAACAACAATGCTTTCCAATTAGCCTCACTGGAGGGTGAAGAACTGCAGATTCCAATCAATAGAATCTATCTCTAGCGTTGACTCTAGAGGGAAGTTCACTACCTCTGTAAATATTAGATTAGATTTTCTTTCCTCTAAGTGCTTGTGCACATTATTTTGTTGTAGGTTAGTTTTGTTTTCCCTAAGTGCTTTGGCATAGCTTGCTGTTCATGGAGATGTTTTGCAGTCCTTGCTTTTATCAGGAGACATTCCATCTTCCTCCTTACACATTCTAAGTCAGTTGAGGTTCTAAATAGAATATTTGATGACTCCATGCCTAGTGGACTGCTTCAGGAAACTAGTATCTTCTACCTAGCATGCAGGTATCCCCACCGAGTCACCAAATTATTATCCAAATCCACCCCTAGCGTTGATTTGATGACATACATCAGAATTCTCAAGTCCTAGGACAAATGGATGGATTCAAGGAAAAAATCATGTTTCTAGGGTCCCCTCAGAAATTTTTCTAACTCTCCTGTCTAGGTTGAAAAGAGCAAGCTCTGAGAAAATGTGAAAAAGTTGCAGAAAATAAGCTTGAGCTAGGAAAAATTGTGAAAATTGGCTAAGTCCTTGTCCTAGGAGCAATTGGAACATTCGGGACACCAAGGCGCAGTTCAGCCAAAACGCCTCCAGGCAGCCCATGAAGTATTGGGACAAGTGGAACAAATGTATGCGAAGGGTACAAACTGGCCAGTTCGGCTGAAAAGGGAAAATTTTAGCACAGGGACAATCAGGTCATCGGGACATGCAAGGGACGTAAAAATCTAGTTCAGCCGAAGGAGAAGAAAATCAACTAACTACTCGGGGCATTTGGGCCTTGAGGACGTGAACCACCCAGATCAGTTGAAATGGAGAACTTTCATACTAAGCAATTGGGACATTTGAGCCGCGAGGACATGAAGGATGTGAAAAGGCGAAGCGGCCGAGAGCAAAGGAAGCCATTTCGGGCAGTTTAGAAGAATTTGTCCCAGACGTAGCACTGGGAGAAGTGGAAGAAATGTACGTGAAGGGCGCGAACTGGCTAGTTCAGCTGAAATGGGAAACTTTAACACAAGGACAAGTGGGAAAAAGGGATGTGTGGGATGCAGATAGCCGAAGGAGCCGAAAGCCAATCAGATCACACCACATGTCACCCGGCAGAAAAAGGGACATGGAAGCACATTTTAGGTGGATCAGAAGTTTTTTGTCCCACGTAGCACTGGGACATCCGGGACAAAAATGGACACGAAGGGCGCAAAAAGCTGGCAAACCCACGGACCAACCAAATCATAACACGTGTCATAAGGAGGAAAGTCCAAAAGGTCAAAAGGCGAGGTTTCAAGCACTGACCTGAGCCAATAAAAGGAGGACACGTGTCTAATGAAGCAGAGAAGGAGAGAGAATCATGCGACCAATCAATGTATGCCACATGTCATCTAGGTGGTAGAGCGCGGGAAGAAATTTAAAAATGCATTTTCACCTAGTTTTATGCCCTAGATCTTCAGATCGACATATCTTTCTATCGAAAGCTCAGATTTGCATGTTCGTTATATCAACGAAAATATCTCATGAAATTCTCTACATGATTCTTGGGTTAATCTTGAGTTTTGGTGTAGTCTAGAGAGAGAAAATTAAGAAATAGCTCTAACACGTGTTCATGGCCAGAAGTGACATTTCAGCGACCAGATTTAATGCAGAATGGGTCGCATTCTCCCTGTATTCCGGTCAAAATGACAGGGTATGGGTTTGTAAGGTCCCCCATGCCATTTTAATGTACTCTACAGTTAATGAAGGGATGGGCTCCCATTCTTTTGTATGTTTTTTGTCCCCTGGGCTTGACCCATGTAATGTAAAAGCCAGATTTGGCTCATTTCTAAAGGGGGGAACATTTCTTTGGATAGCAAGCTTTTTCTTTCACCTGGTAATAAGTGATTTTTACAAGTATCATACCTCTTCTAAAATCATAATAGGTTTTCTACCTTTTTGATGTTGTAATACAAGGGTTTTAATAGTGGAAATTACAATACAGGGCTCTGTGATCAGTTTTTAGTCCTCTGTTTGTGTTGCTTGTTTCATTTCAGACCTTTGATTACATATTATCAGCTTGTGCATGATGTTTTTATGTTACATTTTTATGATCTGTGTCTATCTGCAGAACAAGAAGTGTTCACCACTCCTCCTTTGGTGTATCACCTGTTAGTTTAGTTTCATTTTTTACACTTTCTATCTCTATCTCCTTGGGTTTTAGAGTAGGTTTAGGTTTCAAACCTCTGTAGTTTTGTAAAAATATAGATCTAGATCAGAGGAGTTTGAGGAACCAGCCTCTAATCTGGAGATTCCTCTCTCAGTTTCACAAGTTCCCACACTTGGAGAGAGGTTTCCATGTTGTGCAATCACACTGGATGCTAGAGTGATCAACCTAGAAGCCTGATCTGCATCCAGGGGTGTTGTGAGTCTACAACAACAATGCCTTTCACGATCATTTCTCCATCAACATTATCAAGAAGGTTACCATGACTAAATTGTATTCGATATACTAATAGAAATACGAGTCTATCGTAGATTTTGTCACGCATTGGTGGAGCCTTATTAATCGACTCACTGTCCAATTGCCTCAAACTGAATTAATGGAGTTGTTTACTAGGTCTTGTGTTGGACATATCTCCCTAAATCTCCAAGTCCAAACCTTCCAAATGTTTGATGAGGCATTCACAATGGCTCAAAAACTTGAAACCTGTGTTGTTGAAGATAAGAAATTGTAATTATGCAATAAGATCACTCCCTTCAAACCAAATGAATCTTCTTCTTCTTCTAAACCACAAACTAATGATTCAGAGCCCAAGGGATCCACGTACACGGTGATCCTAAAAGCTGGTACATCTCATTCATCCAACCAACCAGAACCATCTTCTACTCTTTCTCATGTTCATAACTTTCAATATAAGTATGAACAGTGATGATATACACCCATAAGGGAACCTTACTCCTCTATGCTGGAGAAATTTTTGAAAGTAGGGGCTATTGTTCTTCTATAGATCAAACCACATACTTGTTTTGATCTTTCCCATCCTTTTCCCGCAGCGTATAAATAAAATTACTATTGTAACTATCATCGCATTAGGGTTCATAGTGATGGAAATTGTAAAACATTCAAGAATGTTGTCTAAGAGATGTTAGATAATGGAGATCTCGTCTTCAATACTCCTAATGCTCAGGCAAACCAAAACTTGCAAATCTTTAAAAAGCCTTTCCTGAACCACAATCAATCATCAAACCAAGTGGGTGAGACTTCTAATGATAATGTTATGAAGTCCACGTCGTCTTTGACATTGCACTTATTTCTTCTGCTTAGTTACCTCTCATCCCTTTACTGAGGAAATCCTTACGAGAGCTCCCCGACCCACAAAAGAGCCTAATCATTCTACCCATCTACCCATGAAGGAACTTCTCACATCTATCCCTTCATCTATAGAAGAGATTACCTCATCTATGACCCAACTCACTATAGATCCTATCACACATATTCCTCTACCCATGAAGAAACCAACTACATCTACATCTTCGCCTACCATTTAAACTACTTTGCTTATGCCTCTACACAAGGAGGAACCCCTTTCACTTGCTCCTCAATCTAACACAAGACTGACCCTATCAACCTTTATACCCAAAGAAGATTCTATATCAAAAAATTTGTCTAATCCTCGCCCCATTAAGGAGCCCATTGTATCTCTTCTTCCTGTAAGTGATGCTTCACCAAGGGTCTTCCAGGATCCTGTCAATCTTCTAGTGTCACTCTTACCGAATGAATCTGAGGTAAAATCCTTCCCTATGTCACTTAACTTAGAGTTTTAGATAAGCGTCCCAACTCTTTCATCACTTTATAAACCAAATAAATTCTTGTGTTTGGTAGACCAGATGGATTATGTCAATCACATCATGCTCTGGGGGCACCTGCGACTCCCAGTATCTACTCAAATGCAAATGTTGCCTATAGATACCTGCACCATTTATCCAAAGGTATTGTAGTCAACCAAACAAAAAAATATAAACCAATCATATCCATTCCTTCTTCATCATCTTTTCCTTCACCCCAACCTTCACCTACACCTGAATCTTCATCAACATCCAAAAATTCAACTAAACCCTCCGCTACACTAGGGGTCCACCCTATGCATAATGTAGTGCATCCTACCGTCAAATTATACCTAACTACTACGCAACCATCTATCATGAAATAAACTTATGTGCCTAAGAAGAAGCCACATTATCTAAGGCCTTATTCACCCTCACCTATCCCATCAATCTTAGGCCCACATCCATCAACCTTGGTTATGAAACCACTTCACTAAGGCAAGTCTAAGGTACAAAAACCTACATCCGCACCTTCACCATCCCCTTTGCCCACGATCTTACCTCTTCACTTAAAAAAATCCTATATGCGGCAACCTGCACCCACATTTTTATTGTCATCACACCCTCAACCTACACCTACACCTGTAACTTCATCACCACTTCAACCCACATCTATAACATTACTTGCAACAAATTTTCATCTCGTACATACACCCTCATCTTCATTTCCCTTTTTACATACATCATCTACGTTACCTACTGCCCACGCCACTGCCAACATAGTAACTTTCACCCTAGATTTTAAAATTGACTTCATCTTTAGCATCCCCTTTGACCTCACATACCCCACCTAGACCTTTACTGAAGAAGGTTAAACCTAAAGTCAAAACCAAAAACAAAATCTTTGTTACCTACCAAAATAGATAACTCCACCTACACCACCTCAATCAACACCTATTTCATATCCATCACTGTGTGCCTTAACCCAAACCCACTATAACTTTGTATTGCATGATCCATTAACAAGGATCCTATGCTAATGTCCTTGCTAGGTTGTTAGAAACCTCAGACTATCACATTGTCTCCCATCAAAACTTATGACCCTCTTAAACCTAAACCAACATGGTTTGACTAATACTAAGATCTGTGCATATCATCATTCTCCAGACATGATATTGAGGATTGTAAGGTACTTAGAAATTGTTAATCCTTCAACTTTATAATGCAAGGAAATACCCCTTAGAAGAAGATGACCAATTAGATGAGGATGTCATTTCCCCTTTGTCTATCACCATATGACCTAAACCCATAACTATTCAGTGGCCTTCACCTCCACCTCCACAGTCTCCTCTTTTCCTCCTCTGACCTTTGATATTAACATGACTCTAGATTAGAGAGCTAGCCTAACCCCCTCCAAAATTCCAATGTGCCATACTAATTTCACAAGGTTCTTATCCTGCACTAGGTTTTTATCCATCCATGTCAATTATACCTTTCATGACTCATCTCCCTCTCTTCCTCGGATCAATATGGTTTGAGTTGTTCCACTCGACATAGAAAGAATAAAAGTGAAAGAGATGATAGGAAACCCATCCACTACACCTTTACCCAACATCCCATCTGCACTTTCCACCCAAGGTAACCATCTGTGGGAATCACCTATCTGATTTTTGATGGTATTTACACCATCACACCATGATAAAACAACTACATCAATCACCTTTAAAAATGTCTTTGTATGACCTCATCCAAACCTCTGAATCTCACTGACATAGGCCCTTCTTGAAATCCTGCTAAACCATTGAGGTGCTACCAAATGACCCTTCACCCATTTCCACCATTTTCACCCCTCATCACATGGTTTCTCTTACTGCTTCACCCAAGACCTCCATTCCCACTACCACTCATTAGATTTCTGTTGTCATTTTCTCTGACTCAGAAATTATCTCCTTTTCATTCAGAGGATCCTAGACCCCACCCTCTTCATCTGGGTCTACATTCAATGATACTCACGTCTGACGCATTATGATTAATGGAGGTGTGAGCATCAATATCATTTCTTCCCGTGAATATGAAAAAATATGCATACCTTCCCATTACATGCATAATAACCCAGTTATGATGTGTTCATTCAATGATGCAATAACCACTACCCTTGGCACCATCATTCTCCACATCCATGGGCCCCCCACACCATTCCTGAATTGTTCTATGTTCTCGAGGGGGAATTCTAATACAACATGTTGCTGGGACGACCTTGGATTCATGTCATGGGGTGTGTACCTTTAAACTTTACATGCTGCATAAAGTTCAAATATGAAGGACACCCTTATACTATTCAAGAAGACCCTTCACCTTTCAAAACCTGTAACATGTTGTATCGACCTAATGATGTCCTTATTCTAGTTAAGGCATCTACCACCGCCACTTCCTCACCTACTTCCACTATTTCATATTATAGTACTGCTTCATCTTCTACTACCTTTCTACCTTGTCTACTACCATGTAGACTGCTTCATCTTCTTCCACTTGCTTCCTCTACCACTTCTACTACTATGCCTTCATCAACTAGCACACCTCTCCCCACTTCTTCTGTAGCATGTCCAAATTTAACCCTTCTTTCTTCTTCTTCTTCCATTCCCTGGCCACCCAAGTGCCTACTTATAACCCTTTGGAAGGTGTTTTTTCAATGCTCCTTACATTGGGGAGTATCACCTGTATAATATTGATACCTTCCAAACTCCTCAAGAGTATGGAAAACTTCATCAACACCCGCATTATGACCATTGTGTAGGAGAAACCTTTCCACATAGTCCCCCCTCACCTGCGCATTCAACCTAACATTTGGGGGACTTGATACTTCTTCCTATTCGCCTGAACCACCTACTCAAACATGACCTTTTTCCTCTGAATTTCGTTACCTCACCAACCATCATTTCTCCCCCACCTTTCTCTATCATTGTTCTTAGAAAGGATTCAGATTTGGTCTTTATGAAAAAGGTCGTCACACAGTTATTCCTTGTACTACCAAAAAACATAAGGACCTCCATGGTATTGGATTTTCTGAACCACCTAATCATAAGAAGGAAAGAGTCAACTCGTAGAGGAAGATGAATCTTCTTCACCTTCTTCTCCTTCTTCACCTTCTTTACCATCTTCACCTGTCACACTGCCATCACCTATGGAGTTAATGGATACAAGAATCCATACCTCCTAACCTTTTTTTTCTTGAACACCATTTCCTTGGGACCTCTGACCTATCATCATGATGGCAAGGCATCCTCTTCCCTTCCACTTCTTTACCCTGACATGTTGGAAGAAGACATGCCTTCTATCAATGTTTTTCAATGTCAAGATGATGATTCCATTCTCACCTATCTAGGTGCAGAAGATTCTTACATTCACCAGTCGTTACCTTCTGAGACACAAACCATGTTGAATGAATCGACCATAGAGATCAACATTCACACTCAGGATGACCCTCACATGCTGAAGATAGGCCAATCTTTAGATTCCACTGAACAAGAAGCCTTCACCTCTTTCCTCTAAGATCATAGTAATGCTTTTTCTTGGTCTTATGCCGATATGCCTGGTATTGACCCAAATATCATGGTGCACAATATCATTACTATTCCTAATGCTAAACCTATGAAACAGAAGTTGTGAAAAATGAATCCATGCATTTCCCTTCTTATGAAAGAAGAACTCTGAGTGCCTCCTTTATGTTTCTTTCATTCTACCCATTGACTATCCACAATGGATCTCTAACATTGTACCTTGTCACCAAGGCAAGAAGGGGGACTCTACATCTACATGGAATTCCATGACCTTAACCTCACTTTCCTTAAGGATGAATTTCCTTTACCTAGCATAGACCAACTTTTGATCTTACAGCTGGCCATGAGATGCTATCTCTCATGGATGGGTTCTCAAGTTATAACCAAATATTACTCATGCCATAATATCAACATAAAACTCACCTTCATCACCCCTTAGGGGACTTTCTATTATCACATCATGCCCTTTGGCTTGAAAAACATTGGTTCCAATTATCAGTGTGCTATGACCTATATCTTCCATGACATCATGCATGACATATTGGAAGATTATGTCGACGACCTTCTTGGTAAGTCCAAAAGTCATGCCGAACACCTCCCCATTCTAAAAATCATCTTCAACCACCTCATCAAATACTACGTTCACCTTCAACCAAAGAAGTGCATCTTTACAGTCCTCTCTAGAAATATCTCCTTGGTTTCATCATCTCTTTGTGGGGCATTGAAGTTGATCCCATCAAAATCAAGGCCATTCTAGAGATGCCCCACCCACTAACCTCGACAACTTTGTAGTTTGCAAGGAAAATTTCAATCCATTCGATGCTTTATTTCCCAACTTTCATGATTGATGTCACCCTTTTCATCAGCTTCTTAAAAAGGATGTCTCCTTCAATTGGAATGATGAGTGTCACAAAGCCTTTGAAGCATTGAAGAAATACCTTCTTCAACCACCTGTACTCATCCCACCTAAAGATGACAAACCTTTCTACCTATACATTTCTGCTACTGACCATTCCTTGGGTGCCATGCTCACTCATTGTGATGAGAAACACAGGGAGAAAATAGTGGTTTATTACATAATTTGCCATACACTTTTAGACTATGAGACTAGATATACCCATGCTGAAAATATTTTCCTAGCCTTAGTCTTTGTTCGCCACCAAACTTCACCACTACCTACTTAACCATAAAACCTTCATCATCACTAACATCAACCCTTTGCATTACATGTATGCCAAACCTTACCAACATCAATGCACCTCACATTGGCTCATGCTCCTTGTAGACTTAGACTTAGATTTCATTCATTAAAAGTTCTTTCAAGGGACAGACCATTGCAGATCAACTTGCAGACACTCCGCTTCCCAAACACCAATCTTCTAACTTTCAATTTCTTGAGATGAATCTATCACTACCCTTTCCATCGATGATTTTCCTGTTGACCCTATCATTTACCAAATGACCTTATTCTTTGATGGTTCTAAATGTCAATGTGGGGGTGGTGCAGGAGTCATCCTCATTCCTCTCGATGATGAGCCTATGCCTTTATCATTCAAATTAGACTTTGAATGCACCAATAACATCATTGAGTATGAAGCACTTGTCTTAGGTCTTCAAACTACCATCACCTTAGATGTTAAATCCATTAATATCTTTGGTGATTCTCAACTGGTTGTGAACCAAGTCAACAGAATATACCAATGTCGTAATGAGGTCCTTCAAAAATATAAGTTCCATGTCAACTTACTTTTGACCACCTTTGACCATTTCCTCCTTCAAACCACTCCATGATCCACCAAAAAATTTTTGGATACCATGGCTTGTCTCACCTCACAAATACAGCCTCACCTTCTGACTCAAAAATCTTTATCACAATACAATGATTGCAATCACCTTCCTACATCATTCATGGTGTTAATTTTGTGGGATGTATCAAAACTGACCCACATGACATTTGGTATAAGCAGTACACTGACTACCTTTCCCTTTCAATGCTACCTCTAGACCTCACTCACAATGGTCAAGCGTGCCTTCCTCCACAAGGTCTCCCATTACGTCATTATGGGAGGTCTTCTCTACAAATGTGGCTTTGATGGTATCCTACTCAGGTGCCTCACTAGTTATGAAATTCATGTACACCATTAAAGATAAGTCCATGATGGGATTTGTGGTGGAAATTTCAGTGGCCATGTTGTTTCAAATGCATCTTTTCATCTTAGCTATTATTGGCCAACCCTTAACCAAGACTATTGTGAATACGTCAAACATTGTGTGAAATGTCAGTAGCATGCTAACCTTCACCATACTCCTAGTCACACCTTACAAGTTGCTAGGGAATTTTGGCCTTTCTCTCAATGGGTTTGGATCTCATTAGAGAGATTAACCCTTATTCTTCTCAATGTCATCAATGGATCATCACAACAACTGAATATTATACTAAATGGGTAGAATCCATCCCTCTCATTTCAACTAAAGCCAAGAAAATATGTGAATTCATCAATCACCACATCATTTGTCACTTTGGTGTTCCTCATCGCCTTATCACCTGACAATGGAAAACAATTCAAAAACAAAACCTACACAAACTATGTGATACCTTTGGCATTCAACTAAGTTTTTCATCACCCTATTACCCATAGACCAATGGCCAAGCTGAATCTTCCAACAAAACCCTAAACAAAATTCTTATGAAATTCGTCGATGATACTGGAAAGGATTGGCATACGCACATTCCTTTTTCCTTATGGGTTTACCATACTAGCATTCATACCTCTACCAATGCTACACATTTTTCTTTGGTTTATAGCACAGAGGCCATCCTACCTCTCGAAGTCCAAATTCCATCCCTTCGTATCTCACTAAAATATATGCTATCTGATGATGAATTTCACCAAGAACGTTTGGCACAACTTGAGCTATTAGATGAACATCATTTAAATGCTCTCGACCATATTCAAATCTACCAAAAATGTATCAAACGTGCCTATGAAAAATGTGTTCATGAACACACTTTCAAGGTCAGTGATCTTGTTCTAAAGGAAAATCAACACGTAACCAAAGCAGAGAAAATAAAAATGGGGAAAATTTTCTCCTAATTGGCTTGGACCCTATATTGTTACCCATGCCTATGGATCAGGCACTTATCATTTATCTTCTCTTGAAGGTAAACCTGAACTTGAGCCCCTTAATGCCTTAACATCTTTGAACCATTCTACTATTGAATAAAGTACTACATCACTTTATGTCACCTATATGCTCATCCCTTGAGTGAACCTTTCCTCCATTTACCTATTTTAAGGACCAATGACTAAACTAGGATTGTGTGATTATCTGTCACCTTTCAGCCTTGTCTTTAATATGAGTACCACGGCTCTACTCATGGCATGATTCTCATGGATAATTTTTTTATTTTTCAGGATGGAATCCCATGGTCATTCATCACTTAAAACCTCTTTTCATAGCTAACCTCTTTGTGTTATGGTCTTGCCTTCACAAAAGAGGCCTATACTCCTTTATAGTCTTGTCCATGACTTCAAGTTCAAAATAAAAAGAAAAAATATACATGGGATAACCAAAAACTCAACTCCTTGAGTCAAACTTCTCGAAAATAGATGAATCCCTCAAAAGGAACATCTAATTCTCTTTCTTTCTGCTATAAGTAGACTTCTCCCTCAAAGGAAAACTATAAAAAGTCCAGCCTCATATTGTATTTAGTCTATCAAAAAGAAGACTAATATATACTTCTCAAATAAAATAATTCTAGAGCTTCCCACATCGATTAGATTCAAGAAGACCTCAAGGAGAACTTATTTATCCCATTATATACTTCCCACATTGATCAGTCTATATATACAAAAAAAAAGAAAATAAAAAAGTCAAGAAAAATACAAACTTTTGGTCATGGACTTGCCTATTCTGGTTTTTGGTATCTTGCAGAAGGGGCATGTTGTCCCACAACAAGGTTATGCTAAAAATGAACCCTTCCACCTTACCTGATGTTTTATTATCTTCTAAACCAACTCAAGGGATGAAGCGTGTACTTTACACATTGTGATCACAGCAAATTCTTTCACCTTTAGACCTATTGCATCATGCAATGTATCTAGGGACTTATGTTCAATGAGTCTAAGGATATGAAATTTAGGGTCTTTACCAACTTGGGGCATTTCTCTTCTATTCAGTTCACTCCATTTGTTTACTTATTGATTCTTCTACACAGGACAAGACCTTTGACACTTAGTTTTTGGGATTTCTTCTCCTTTCACCTACATTTACATTCATCATCTACTTCAATCAACTCATCTTACACATCCTATGCCTAATCAACCTAGACACAACCATGCCTACCTAGAAACAACCATGCCTAATCAACCATGCCTAATCATTACCTTTCCCATGCCTAATCAACCTAAACAACCATGCCTAATCAACCTAGATCACAACCATCGCAAGGGCTATATTCCTTTGAGGTTAATCTTTTTATCCTCATTTCCCCTATAAACATTTACCATAAAAACAATAATTTGAAAGTTAACTCAAAAACCTACTCACCTACCTCATCTTATTCTTTTCCATATCATATGGGAGAACTACATCGTCCTGAGGCCCCTTTAACAATGCCTATGTATCTAACACTTTTAGGGCATGGGGCCCTTTGAGGTTAATCAAACCACTCTTTCACTACCCATCATCATTTCCATTGAAAATAAAATCATCAAACAATCTGCATACTCATCTAGTTTCCATAAACAACAATAATTTGGAAGTTAACTCACAAACATTCATTCAAAACTACATAGACTCACCATTATCATTTATTTTCCATGAATAGCCAATAACTTGGAAATACAATTTGAAACATATATCAATCATTTAACCATGCCTAAACATCTATATTTCCATCACAATCAATACTTACAAATTTTTGACTCAATCATGCCTGCAACTTCTACTAATTTTCATGACTCCACCATGAACTACATCTGACTCAACCATGCCTAAATCACCTAGTTTCCATAACAACATTAAATTGGAAATGGAACCAAACCATGCCTACATCTACTTTCCATGATAATAATACAATGGAAATAAAATAACATCATATCTATAAATATCATCATCAATCTACACATCAGAATGTCTGTATATCATGATACACTGAATACACTCAATATAAACATAAATATCTCAAAAATCTCATATACAATCTCACCTCTTCGACACAATAGGCTGGTATATATGTCAAAAATCAAAAAATAAAATAGATTTAATATCATCTATATCTCACCCATGTGAGGGGATGAACCTATCTGCTCTCACCATATACCCTCATCTAGTCTTGGTATCCGCCCACTCATCATCTCTTTAGTACCCTCATCTAGTCTCATCCTCTTCTAATGAACTAGTCACCTCCCTCTAGCCATGCCCATGAGATCAGTGACTACCTGTCATACTGGTACTATGATAATCTAGCCTAGAGGCCTGCTAGGACATTGTGCTTGGCGTATGTATCACTTGAAGACCAACATCTAATAACTTATCCTGATAGTACCTGTGCCTTAGCCACAATCTCATACTTTGTGCATGTAACCTGAGGAGGATCCATCACTCTTACCCCCTCCTATGGACCTTATTCCTAGTACCAGTGGTCCTGCCCTAGATATCTGTAAGGAATCACTCTGACCATGTCTCAGTGGACCCTGTACCTATAAATAGGACCTTGTACCACTATACTACTACCTAGTGCCTGTGTTGGTGCTTGTGCAACTACCTACACTTGTAATGTAGCACATGTGCCATGTGATGTGGCCACTTTACCCTTGTAATGTGACTATCTGGGCCTTGTAACCCTATCATCTATGCCTACAACACTGACTACCTGTCCCCCATCTATTGTTGGTGCATGCAGCCTAGGAACATGATGTCCATATAACTAGTCCACCTACCCCTAAAGGATGACCACCTATGTCTGTGCTTATGTGAATGTAATTGTAGGGTAGTGACATGTCCCTGTAGCATGTCCCTCTACACTATGACTGTGGCTAAGTCTGGTTGGCCTGGCCTCGGTGGTGCTTCCTATAGTTAGGTTATCCACCTAGTGCCTGTATCCATCAGTAACCTACATCATCAATACACATATCGGCCACCTACTCCTCCTTCCCTATAGGATCTATTAGATGTGGCTGGAGACAATGGTCTCTCCACATCATCCTTGTACATATTGTGGAAATGGTGGAGGCACATCCTATGATGTAGCCCAAACTGTCACCTAACCCGATGTCCACTGGTATCATCTCGTGCTCCCAGGCCTCCATCCCTGTATCCACCTAACCAATTGAAACCCTTCCAACTCCTACTACCATACCTCCATAAGATGGAAAATCAACATATGTCCCACCATATAATATCCAATCATATAGGCCCTCAAATACACACCTGTAGTATAAAACATCTCATGCAGCCTCACCGCCCCTCAGATGTGCTCCTACCATCACCCATCTCCTGAAACCAAACCTATATACTCCTCCATACCAATCCTATCTCAGGGAAGGCCTACTAGATGTAGACACACTATGTGCTCATAAGCCCAGCAATGCAGTAAATAGGTGTAACATACACCGAATCTCGTTGAATCCTCTGATATGCCCATAACTCCCTATACATCTTTTACCAAAGGTTGGTGCCCAAGTAAAATAGACTCGGTCCTCAATCATATCCTATAAAACCCCCATCAATGCCCAGGGATATCTCCCACCCTCTGAATCAAGGAAGTGCATAACACCTAACCGCCACCATCATCAACACTGTAATCTGGTCTCCTAAGGATAGCAGTGCATACATATCCCCATAACTAATGCTAACACTATGATCTCTCAACTCACCCATCACCTCTCCAAACACCACAACTATGGGCTCAACTTGCATCATCTAATGAAATCTGATATATTGGCTCCCCACAATTGGTAGTCGTAAAATCCTGTAGACATCCTCCAACATAATCATCATCTCGCTAGTAGGAAGATGAAAGGTATTGGTCATTAAATCCCATCTATCAATGAGATGACCATCAAACTATGATCTCATATGATCCATTTGTATCACCTCACAGGCACCAAGCCCAACATCTACATATGCCTCCACTCCTCATCAGTAACACGTTAGGTCACATCTGTACCAATAGAGGTGCAATACCCTATCTTGCATCATAACTTGTTGCCTCACCTACATCATCACCAAAAAACATGTTAATCAATTCTCTCTTTTTAATAATCTATTCAACCCTACACATACTTATCCTTTACTAGCTCTACCCATTTTCATCCATCTACTTTTATTTTCCATTAAGTCTACCTACCTACACCTATACACTTATCTTAGTTTCCTAAAACACTCATCACATATTTTCCCTAAACTACTTTCCACCTTCACCTAATTTAACTATTGCACCTATAACCTTGACCATTCATACCCACTATCCACATCTCACCCACCCCATAATTTTCACATAGCCCTTTATACCCTATTTTACCTACCACTAGTCCCAAACCACCCCTTCCTTACTTCATCATCTTCCCCAACCCCATTTTCCTATACTTGGTCACTTTTTACAGTGACCGGCATCAGTTCACCCTGACTGGTATCAGTCACCCTTTCACCCACCACGTGACTAAGCCTACCGATGATGACCGAACCTTGACTGACATTGGTCACTGGTTTGGCCCTAGAGCCTTAAACCTGACATCCCATTTTTTACAAAAAATAACAAAACTACCTAAAAACCTACCCCACACCACCCACATCTCACCCACATTCATTCACAAACCTATTTAACCTACATTTGGCCCTCCCCATGCCCAATTTCATTCATTTTTAACCTAAATTTTCAATTTCATTTTTTATCCCAAATTCGATATTTTTCTACCTTAATTTAATCAAAAGCAACAAATGGATTTTGATCCTACCTCTACTTTGTCATCACCATGGTGGGATCTCTGGTCTCTGCACTAGCGGTCCTCCCTAGCACCCTCTCCTGCCTCATCCATGCTCAAAATCTACTCTCACCGCACTCAACCAATCAAATCTCACCAATCGATCATCATGGACCCATCAAATCGCAATCAAATAACCCACTACTCAATCTCCAACTCAACCCAAGGACCTTATTTTTTCATTTCTCTCATCAAAACAACTCATCCTGTCATTTTTTTACCAAAAGTAGAAAAGTCACAAATGAATCCGTAAAGCATGTGGGTTTTACCTTTTTATTACCAAATTCAGCCTGACTGACACTGTTATCATGCCCTAATTGACCGTGGCATCAGTTTCTCATGACCGGTATTGATTTACCTTTGACTGGTATCAATTATCCTACTATAAGCCCATTATACCACTTTTAATCACATTTGATTACCAAAAACCATTTTCTTCTACCCAAGCCTCCACCTAGCCCTATACCCAAGCCCTTTGCCTTACCATATCACCTTATAACCAACCACACCTTATTTCATTTGGGGCATGTTTTTCCTCTACCATGGCCTTACCTACAGCCTTACCTATTTACCCAACCTCACCTACACCATTTGACACTTGAATTCCTACTTCAATATACCTTGTGACATGTACTACTCATGTTGTTTTGCCTACTAGCCTTACCTTGCCTCATGTCATGTTGTTTATCTTGACTTGACCCAAACCTATTGGTGCTTTGGAATATACCTAATGCCCATTCCTACACCTAGTCCTAGTTGTGTTTCAGGACCGTATCTTATACCTTGGATACCTGGATCACATTTCCTTGTTTGGATAAACTATCGACCTTTGATGATGTAGATTTTGTGAGCTCTTCAAGCCTAGTGCCTTGTCACATTCTATACATGTGTGTGCATTTGAATTCCCCTCACCTATTACCTACACCCAAAATAACCATTTCCGTGCCCATACCCTACCTTATTTTTCTTCATCACCTACCATTTTATCAAACCCTCACCGATTCAACCTCTTACTTCATCAAGCTCCTGGGTTTGAGGGGGATCACTTCCACCCATACCTGGGGAAACCTAACATCACTCACATTTGGGTCAACCACTCCTATTTTTTTCACCATCACTCATCAAATACAAGCTACGTAACAAAAAGGGGAAAATGTAGACACCCAAATTTAGGACATATTCCCTTTAACCCCCTTTCAATTCAATAATTCTGACACATATACCTAGCCATGACCTCTTTCTACCACATTAATATTAATTTAATTACTCATAATTAAATTAATCCTCATCCTCACACTATTATTATTTTAATTACCTTAATTAAACTAATATCCACCTCATCCTACCACATCATCCCTCCACCTCATCCTAAGACCTATTCTTAGCCTATTAATGAACCTAGACTAAGTCTCCACTTATCCTAACCAACTAGGACTTCTTTCTAGCCCTAACCATTCATTGACCTATTAATCCTCCAACAAAATTCCACACTCTTATTAATGCCATTCAACACTCTAGACCTAAAAAAATCAAGATCATGCCAAAATTAGCAAAGATCAGGTTATTTTTGGAAACTTGGACCAATTCTCCTTAATTGATGCCAGTTTTCCCTCAGACTAGCGTCAGTTCCCTAACCACCATTAGTTAGGTTAAATAAGAGTTTCTAACTCTTTTTTCAGGTTCTGAATCTGACTTCTTTGGCTTACGCTTCTTGCATTCACATTTTCAAGCACTCCTACGACCTTGTGACCAACTATAGAGCCTCTCAGCATTCAGACATCATTTGGTTCATCCACAGGTTCTTCCAGAGCTCCAACACACGCAACAAGAAGCATCATGCCACTTTATTGCTATATTCACTCTGGATCACCACCTTCTGTAACCACCACCACCATCCACCTCTAGGCTACATTTAACAAGTAAGTGTTGTCTCTCCTTTGTCATTTCTAATTGCTTAATTTGTTTTATTAAGTTACTTCTACCATTCCTTTTATTCATTCCTTACCCAGATCTAATCCCCAGTTCCTCTGGCCAACCTTCTATGTCCATTTAACCTCCCACACCATGCCTAAACCTCATATCAACATCTTTGAGTCTTAACAAAAATCCCACAAACCTATCCAAAGTCCCCATCACTCTCTATGTAATCACAGAGAGTGCCCAATTCTCATTTTTTGACATTACCACCCAATTTCCCCTACCAATACTGGTCACCCAACTAACATCGGTCATCTACCATAATACCTGCATGGATCTGCCTAACCAAAATTGTCAGTCTCTGAGACTAGAAATTTTCCCTAAACTAACAAGCTCACAACTTTCCCAAAACAACCCAAAACCTTTCCTAACTTCACCTAGACTTCACCTACAATCCCTACCACACCTGCAGATCCAAACCAATCCCATCAACCCTCCATACCAAGCCTAACCTTTCCTTTTAAGTTAAATTTATTTATTTTTTAATAAGAGACACCTAAATCTTGTTAATTACAGTAGGAATCATTGCTTTTTCATTTCTTCTTGCATTAAGTTGTATTAAACAGTGGATTGACAACCATCTAGGAAGTATCATACTTCCTGGAACTAGCATTTGCTAGGCAGTCCACTGCCATATATTATTTAATATTCTCTTGTGGTCTTGTTGTGATTTACAGGTAGTTCCTCCTATCCAAAAGGAAGCTCTCACATTTAGTTTGATCGAAAGTCTACAATGCATGCGCAACGCCTTCTTTCGTCTACATAACATAGGTATTCTCTTACACCCATTACCTTCTTATCTATTTTATCACATTACTTTGAGGTGAAACAGTTATTACTCACGTAACAATACATAAACAAAATAAAACAAACTACTCAATACAATAAACTCACCCATGTGAGTAATAAACAAGAATATTTATAACATTCCCCCCTTAGTACGAACATGGGTAAAAACACCATTTCAACTAAACAACATGTCACTTTGTAGCCTACACATGGTATCGATTCTCAATACTGACTGTAGGAACTAGATCATCCATGAATAGGGGGCCATCAACCTATTCAAGTGAATACATGAATTGGGACCTGTCAACAAATTCACATCAACCACCAAGTCAATCTAATCAAGAACACTTCCTTCTATAGTATCAATGGTACAAATCCCCACATCAGCATCATCACAGGGGAAACACAAACACTATATTGCACACAGGAACATGGATGCTCATTTGTTCTTATTCATCACACACAACAAAAGGTGTCACCAAAGCAATTTAAAGCCTCTGAGGTAGTGACAAACTCGAGGATGTTGACTGTCCTCCTCCCTCCATTGCCTTCATCCTCCAATGTGATGCTGCTAACTTAGTCAGATTAGATCATGGAGCTTAATTTTACATCCTTTATCGGACGTCGAATTCCACTAAAAATGCATTTATACGGTAATTTTTTTATTTTATGGGCTTTTTAAATGACACGACTTTGACACTTTTCAACATTTTTTATAACAAATTTAACAATCCTCCGACATTTGACTTATTTAAAATTGACACAAAATTACTTACAAATCCAAAATAAATATTTAGAAAACTCAGACTCAATAATATATAACAATATATATCACCGCAACCAATAAAACTTGATAGTAACCCTTTACTTCTAATTATAACTTAAAAAACACATTAGTGTTAAGACACACAATATATTATGACTTCTATAGACTTTTTTTAAAACTAAACAATATAGATAGCCACGACGATACAAACAAAGACTCGAGGAAGGAATTTTTTTAAAACTTACTTGAACGACTTGACAACTTGCAATGCATTCCCAATTCTAATATCAAATTGGATCTATCACACTAGAGGTGAAAGTGTTGTGTGGATCTCACTTTTAAAAATTATCCGTAACAAGAGGCAAGCTGAGTGTGAAGTCATTGAATCAGAGGAGGTCTAATAGAAAATTTTCAGAGATCTCAACCCTTCAAACCTCAAAATAATAACACTCAGGTTACAAAAAAATGTTGTGCTTTTGTCAGAAACATTGATCTTTTTACGATGCAGGTGTAACAATATTCTTCCAATACTATAATCTTCTCCAATTGGCTTGTTACATCATTAAGCATTAGAGGAAAAGAGGGTGATGGCTAGGGTATCTTTGGTGTCTAAGCACAATCCAAATCCAACCATTCCAAGTAATCAAGATTGAGAAATGAATGTAATTAAAACCAATATAAATTCTCAATGTCATAAACTTTTCAATGCAATGTCAGAATAATGCAAATTTTCCCTTGATGTCAATGTCAAATCAAGAGGAGTTTTGTTAGTACATGTAAGGTAATACAAGGTTAAAATGTAGATAGATACACAGCTACAAATCTAGAGATTCTTAGAGCTTAAAATAATTTGATGCACAGACATTTCTATGTAGCTGAAAATTAACTCTTAAAATAGAAATAATATCATACACGGATCTACCATCTACAAGAGAAAAATAGAAATATTTATGCCCCTATAATAGTTAAACTCTCATCATAGGCTTCATCTGATGTCGCTGCTCCGATGCCAAATGAATTGGTAAGAGCAGATTTGCACAGAAAAATGAACACAAAAATGGTAATTTTAGTGTATTACATTTAACAAAACATAGTGCAAATAAATAGGCATTACATCTCATTAGAATAAGGATTTAAGTGTTAAAATAGCATAACTATAACCATTGTTATGTGAGTTGTTATAACTCACGTAACAATACATAAACGAAATAAAACAAACTACTCAATACAAAAAACTCACCCATGTGAGTAATAAACAAGAATATTCCTAACACATTTTCAGGACACTTTATGTCCTTTTCACTTGTCATGAATCAAGTGCACGTGTTCCATTTCACATTTTTACATATTTGGATCAAAAATTCCATATATACGACTTTGACTACTTTTTTTCTCTTCTTTTTGCAGGTTTGTCCTTATAAGAAGCAGTAGTCTCAAGCATGACACAAACACGATAATGACAACAAGTACAACATGGTACACACATTACGTTTTTCACCCGTAGGGTCACTTTCTCTTTCGTAGTTTATCTTCCATGCTTCATTTTCATCGCTTCGCACTTTTTCTTGTCTCCTCAGAAAACTTCTACCATCAATATACATGGTTAACAGGTACGCATCTCTTATCTACTTTATGTTATTGAGTATTCACTCAACAACATAAAGTGGGGGCAAATGTAGACACTAAATCAAGTACTTAGAGTAAATTTCTAGGTCCTAATCACATACTAGCATTCATAATGTTCCTAAGAGAGAAAACTATTAAAGGACAGTCTATATTTTGTCCTATTTGTCTATGTCTTTCATGGTCTTCCTCTTCTGGTCCTCTGTACACCCCATAGCCTAGTTTGATAATTTCATTGCTCTCATCTTTCTATAACTCTAGAGACACTAGTTCCTAGCTAAGACGCTGAGCACCTAGGCACGTCACATGCCTTCTAGCCACCCCCCACATCTTTGTATACTTTACTCACTTCCTTTTGGGACTATGTTTATGTTTTGGGAATCTTATTTTATTATGGGTTGGCCCTTCCAGTTGTTCAAATACAAAATTCAAACAATGAAATCATATAAATAAAAAGCTATGTGATCATAATAAAGGACCATGAACTTTAAGCATATACTATCTATCACCTAAGCTTGAATCCAAAGGAATTTTAAGAGCATCAAAGCCTCCATCTAACACTCACTCAAGGGATAAATGACTACATTTTCTACATACATGTATAGGAGGGGGAAGTTAATTTTTCCATCCACACATTTACTCTACATTGGTACATCTAGCTATTTCTCACTATCTAGTGCATCTTGCATAAGAGACTTAGCTAGGAAACGATTACACACACACACACACAAACACACACACACACACACACACACACACACACACACACACACACACACACACACACACAAATACATAGAGTCTGAGATGTAGTGTAGTGCTTGGTCATAAGTTCATTCTATCGGGTGACTGTTAGGGTCAGTACTAACTCCCCATTTACATATTTTTCTTTTTATGATTTGATGTATTTTGTAGGTTTTGTAGGAGATCAGTTGTCTTTGCAAGTTACAGGTGAACTCTATGATCATTAAGTGACATACATATAGACAAGAAGAAAATGTTAGACCAATGACAATCTAGTGTGACACATAAAATAGTCATCTTTTTGATGTATCTTTGACAGTCACAAGTGAACCCAAAAGCAGTCTCCAGCACCTCGTTGCACCTGACCCATTCCATGCACCCTGATCCAACTTGTTCCGACAGTTACACAATTTTTTGTGAACATTTGAGTGCAATAGTCTACTCCTCTTGTTTCATAATTTTTCCAGTCTCAACATACTTGAGGATTTATAATGAAATCAAATAAGTGTCCTACTCTCCCTTTCTTGTCACCTACGGTTTTACATTTTTATCTAACTTATTTCTTGCAGTCAAACATTTCCTTTAACAGTATATATATATATATCATATATGACTATGATATATATATAGGGTATATATATATTCAACATGTGACTCTAAAATATCCCAAGGGTTTAACATCAACAATATATTTCAATTTTTAAAATCATAGGATTTCCACTCTGCATATACCAGGTTTTAGGTAACATTTACTAGCTCCTTTGTTCTTTATTTTCATTCCAAGACATTTTCAAAAGAGTAAGGTTCCTCCATACTTATTGGACAGTTAAGTCAAATTTTATTTGAGCTTTATCTAATGGATTCAATTTCTTATAATTATAAATTTTGGGAACCTCCAAGGGCCAAGTGTATGTAGATGTGCATCTAGTCCTGAGACATCATCCCCATACATTAGACCTTGAGGATCAATTGAAGATGAAATGGATATCTGAGAATTAAAATAGGAAGTGACAATGCCATAAGGGTTGTACAGTTCTAGTGTACCAGACCAAACTAGGAAACCGTCTATGGATTTTGTGGAATCCTTCCACCACTAAATTTATAATGGTATCTTAAGGGGGGATAATGGAGTTGGGGTTTAATATTTCAATTCTATCCCTAAACAATCTTTCAAGAATCGTATGTGTAATTTATGTCATTGTCACCTAATTTCTAGTACAAAATTGGATCTAGAGGGAATAGATTGGCTCACAACCCGCATTAGTGGAAATTCTTTGTTATAGATCTATGATTAGCAATCCTTAGTAGGGGGATTTTAATATCCATTCACAATTCTATTTTGGGATAAAACCAGGTGGTAAGAAGGGTACCAAAATAAGAAAGAAAAGTAAAAAAAGGGAAAACTGTTAGTGAAAATTCTTACATGTTGGATCTTTAGCTAAATGAGGGGCACCTATACTCTATGATCTCAATACAATAAGGGTGTTAAAAAAAAATTATTGAAAGAATGGATGCATATTATAATAATAAAATAGTTATGAGATGGTGATGAATTTGAAAAGGGAAATATAAAGCATGATTTGTAAAATGTAATGTGAAAGACTAACTTTACTCTCATATATAATATGCTGTATGTCTTGTAATGTGTGTGCCAAAAAAGTTTCCCCTTTTCCATTAAATTAGAAATTAATATGGATTGGAAAGAATGAAGTAATTGTTCTATAAGTTCAACTAAAAGACCAATGTTATGGGGATAGGTGGAAACTGATATTGAGTCACTCGAAATCAGTTTTGTTTCTCGGGGAAGTGGAGGAATGTTAAAAGGAGAGCTGAAAATTCTGGAACTAAGTACGTCATTTGATAGTATTATTTGACCCAACCAAAATAAATTTTTAGCTAGTTCCTGGATAACGGGGAAATAGTTAGGGATAAGGGAAAATTTCTAGAGGTTACTTATGTGGCCCTACATATATGATCCAATACCTGTTAGTAAAGATGAATGAAGTTTATATTAGCAGATGGATTTTTTAGAGAACATGAAATATATCAAGAGACTATTCTGGTTAAAGAGGTGCATGAGAATATTTGATTTACACAACTAAATAGTATTGATTTGAAAATCGTCCATACAGAGAACAAAGGGAACTTAGGAATTATTCCATGTGTTTCATCATGAAATACAATTGTAGACCTAAATAAGGCATTCTATCAAATATACGACAATGGCTAGGTATTTTCAAGACTGGTTACTATCTAAAGAGGAAGATAAGGGGGGGAAAAAAATAGAAATATTTTTGTCTCCATGACTTAGTTAATTTTTTTTAATTTTACTAGTAAGTGACAGCACTAATGCTGGATTATTCTGAATCTAGGAGGTTAACGTTGTCAACATTCAATTATGACATGACCAGAAAAATACATTCAACTTGAAATGAATTTACAGGGGTGACATTATTAAATAAATGATGATAATTACTGTGATTGTAATAACATGAGGGGATTACTATGGTAATTAGATATTTACGATTATTCAGTGAGTGATCTGCTAGAATGTAGCATATTGGAATAAGAATATACGTCAATCTTTGGATACTGTTACTGAACCACTCGTGTATCATTAGTCTAGAGAAATGAGATAGGTTTATGGTTGTAGTGGATAGTTATACAACCTAGGTAGAAAATTTATGGTCTAGGAAAAGGATTGTAATCATGTTGTAAATGACATGTGACATATCAGAGTTGTTAAAACATGGTCTAGATGTACTTTGTAGTTGTTTGTAAATGGTTCTAACTATGTGTCACTCTTGTTTACTACTGACCTCAACAATGACCTATGAATGAAAAGTAGACAACACTAGCAACTAGGTTTAAGGATACCCTTCATCATAATTTTATTTCCTTGATCCACAAGAAGGAGAAATCCAATAACATGTTCTAATTTGAGGCTGAACCACCCTTTACTAGTCATACTCCTATTTTTTGAACCAATCCAAGTACTACACTAAATATTATAATCACATAAATCAAGCCTCATTTAGTTCTCTCTCATTATTTTTTTTTAGCAAGGTGTGTATAGATGAGCTGGGAACCCCCTAAGGGTTCCCTTGGATGGTCTGGTCATGACACACAAGATAGAGCATACCCTAACTTTGTTGATAACATAAAGTACCCAATGTGGTAGTATTCTACTTGGATATATGGTGTACCTTATGACAAAGTCTGACCTGAACTTCCTTAGAAGTGTTTAACAGAAACCCTTATGCAATGTGTTACTAGTGACATTTTGATCTATTGTTATTACATGGGATCCTAATAGATCTATTCCATACTTGTATATGGTATCAAACAAGTTGGATCTCTTATCTCCCTACCATTTTATTTCTATAAAATTGTAGTAAGGACTTCCCTAGAAAATTGAGAGAAAGTGGTGCACTATCGGGATTTTAAATCCTATATTCTACGGATGATGCCAACACTCATATAGTGATTTTTAGATTAAGGTGGTTCCTCAATGGGGTATCTAAAATGAAATAAACGATGCTTATAAATAAGGTCTTATAATCTTATGAAAAAGTGACTTAGCTTAGTGGATAGTCTTGCTATATGTTTGAGATATTCTTAATAAGGATATCCCAAAGGAAAGATAGAAAATGACTGTAAGAGTGAAACAATTTGAGGATCCTGAATAGTAACTTCCCTATGAACATACATATGGGTCACATTGTATTTACCAATGAAAACCAAAATTTTCTCCAAGTAATCAACAAGAAATTAACCATAATCCCAAAAAATTTCATGTGCAAAAAGGAGTCAGGTCTAATAATGCTCATATATGCAAAAATAAAAGTACATAGAGGGATTGTTGTCATTAATTAACCATGCCTAGATATGTCATATTCCCATTGAGTGAAGTGAGGAGTTATAATGCTAGGAATAACATGTAACTCCCATAGTGGGATAATGTATGCAGGCTAATATAAATTAGTATGAATGAAAATTTATCATATGTCATATAAATCCCTACATAACTTGGCTCTATGAATCACCTAAGTGAGATGAATCGTACCATATGATGAGGTAGAATAGTCACATGCAATCAAATTAAAAGGAAGAAAAATATACCTTACACCAAAATTTTTGATTAGAGAACACTTGGCAAATAATTCACACAAAAAGTCTACGTAGGGAAAACAAGCCAAGATTTAAGGTGCACAAATGGAAAAGAAGAGAACCGCACGCATGGAGGGAAAGTTCAAAATTTCAGGACTTAGTCGATTTTGATCATGAAGACTCTATTTTTAGAAGATGGCATGCGAAACAAACCAACAATGCAGAGATGTGTGTGTCATGCGTTGTCTATATTTGGAGGATCAGATCAAACGGCATTTTGCATGGAGATGAGCTAAGAATAGGAATTTCCACTTCTAGTTAACTATAAGATTGGTCTATAGATAGCACACTTTCATGTGTGGCTATGCCTGTAAACGGTGCATGGATATTAATAGGATGCTGGCCTATTTTTTGAATAGGTAAGTGATGAAGGGAAATTCCCCACCCTATATAAATGATGTGAAGCACTTAGTAGGATATAGATAGATATACATATATAAAGAAGAGAGATATATAGGTATATACAGAGTGTAAGAGGTAAACATAGAGATGATATCTGCATATGATTTGGATTATGTGTATCAGATCCATGCACGCACTTAAGTATAGAATGTCATAGTATTGTAAGGAGGTTCTATGGTTAATAATAGATAGACAGTTATTGGTTGAATCTAAGTGTCATTTCTATGTGTAATTAAGTAGTGCATGTTAGTTTATTCAATCATGATTATCTATTTAAGCTTGTTCTTTCTTAGATCTGTGGATATGACATGCCTTGGAGAATGAGGGATTAGTTATGAGTCTTTATGGTTCTTTCTTCATTATGTGTCATCCTGTTACAACAACCCTAAAGAGGGACCTAGTACCTTTGCACGCTTCAGGGTGAGCACTCAGTCTAGGTTGAGTGATGTGCCAGTGCAACTAGGGTGTTATCTTGTAAATTCTAGGCTGCATCATTAGTTTTGTTGTCAGGACCTCTTTTTTAGTTGTTTTTAGGATGGTTCATGATGAAGACGTACCGGTTAACTCTAGCAAGTATTGAGGAATGGATACACGATCTGGAGGAAGAATATGCACGATGGTTCAACAGTGGATCTAAGTTTAATGCACACACTTGGGTAGAACAGAACCTATGTACGACAACTTATATGAGAGATTTTTCGCTATCTTTCTAGTAGAACTTTATGAGTGGCGTATTGCTTATGCATCTCAGTGAAATTGGAGATATCACGCACTTGTTTGGACAAAGGAAGAATTTTAGGCTCTTTATGATGTTGATCTAATTTGGACTCACACATGGTGGATACGTGGTTTCATGGTGTTCTAAATAGTTATATTCTAGAATATTCAATTTCAACATACTCTTTCCCAGAGGTTGCTGAATTTTAGTTTTTGAGGTATCCAAGAGGAACATATTTGCACGGTATTCCACTGGCGATCAAGATCTTGATGGTGACTTTGACCCTAAACCAAGAGTAAATTGATGGCTATTAAGATGGTAGAACCAACTAAACTTCACCATGCCCGAAGGTAAGGAACAATGTTTGGTATTAAGATGGGCAGACCTAGTGGTGGAAAAGTCAGAGAGAGGAAAGGATACTTAAGTATAATGAGGCGCGTGAGAGGGAAATAGAGAAGCAGCGTTTCATTGCAGAAAGTATGGCGTTGAGGAGAGAGGTGGCTCGTGAAGGATTTACTGGCTCACATAGAGGATGTGGAGCCCAGAGCATCAGGAACTCCCCCATCTTGAAAAGCATGATAGATATCCCTTCTCGGCCTCACATGGAAGTACGCCAAAAGAGACTACCTAGGGCCGTAGGGCATGCATCTTAATCCACTTGGTGACCTAGCCTTTGCACTTGGTTTTTTCAGTATCTAGTATGACAAGTAACCAGCAAGCTAACTTAGGGAAGTAAGAGAATCAAGAGTAAGCCAAGGATCAAGTACATCAATGGCAGGATAAATAAGCTTCAATGTTATATGGAGGAGCATTCTTGGGTGCATCATCCACATAGAATGTGAGCGTGTAGAATGTTGGATTCACCTTCTGGAAGTGGAGCTACCTCACATAACTGTAGGGGTTTAGTATAGTACTACTATTGGAGCATACAGGGGAGTACATCTACAGGTCCTACTCCAGCTATAAGTGGAGGATCAAGAGGTATAGGTGGTTCTAGTTCTAGTGGATCTGGTGGTTTTGGAGGAAGAGGAAACCAGGGGGTTCTGGATCAGGTGGTCAAGGTCTGCAACAACCACATAATATCTATATGGATATGTCCCTTTATCTCCCGGAAGTATAGAGGTATAGAGGATGCTATCGAACATGTGCATATGTGTGAAATTTTGTGGTGCATGCTAAGGGGATTACATGGATTCTTGAGCGAAAGGCAAGTCAATTCACTACTACATTACAGGGGCATGCACACAGCTGGTATAGGAAGTTTGACCCTAATCAAACTTGCGTGGATTATGCAGCACTAAGGGATGCTTTCTTAAAAGAGTTCCATATTCCTAAGTTTGAGCAGAAGAGTATAAGTGCGCTCAAAGATATTAAGCAAGGCACTATTGAAAGTGTACGTGAGTATGATGCTTGTTTTAAGACACTTCTATCTAAGTTGTCTTATGATATACACACTAGCCAACATGCACAATGGTTTGTTGGAGGATTGATTACACCATTTAGGAGGGCGTTGTCACATAAGACATATACATAGATCCGCACGAAGCACTGGAAGTAGCTTTATGCACGCTGAGGTAGTTGGGAGCATTGACACTGGCGTTAGTCCATTTCTAGAGGCACAGATTGCAGCTATGGCAAAGCAGTTAGAAAAGCTATCAGCAAATTCAGCCCATGAAATGACGCTTAGGAATTTGGTGTACAAATTGTGAAGTGGAAGGTCACACCAAGGATAGTTGTCCTCGCAGAATCTGTATGCATTCATTATTATTGGACTGTGAAATTTTCCATTTGAATCATGATGCTAGTCACTGTCCTTTGTTACAGCGCACTGATAAGGAAGAATGTATCTTGTCTTTTACAAGATTTGTAGGTCCACGACCCATGATACTGAAGGATTTTCAGTTGATTGGTCAGATCCAGGATGCTATAGACATTGGGGGGGGGGGAGTATGACAGACAAGTATAATAGATAATTCTAAGGGTAGGAATGAGCACCAAGATTGGGATCATAATCAAACGCGCTATGACAGGAATGAGGGGCATTTTGAAGGAGGTCGTGGAAGAGGACATGGATATCATGGTGGATATGGAGGATGAGGCCATGGTGGAGGAAGAGGAGAGTTTCCTCATGGAACATGTTATACATGTGGATCCCCTAATCACTATAGGCGCATGAATGTCCTTAGAAAAATGCATGTTCTTTCTGCGGGAAGAACCATAGCTATGAAGAGTGCCTAGACTTATATGAGCATCTGAGTAAACAACATAAGCAAGAAAACAAAGGCGTCGGAGATGGTTCGAATCTAGCGTGTGGTAGAAGACCAATGGATGCCCAAGATAACAGAAGGACCTAAGGCATTGACAGTAAATATCACTACACGTGCATTGAAGCTACATGCACACGCGAGAGGCATTGCATCAGAAGCCTATGATTACCAAGGAGGAAGTTTTACATGTGAGGTATCTAGATCCTGCTCATCAGAAAGAATTTTACCAGGATACCATGGAAGTGCTAAGGAATCTTCAGGGTGAGATACAGTACCTAAAGGAACAAAAGAAAGCATCAGAGACAGTCCAAACTGATATCAATGATCTGCGGGAGGTATGCAAGATGTTGCGCCAGGAGAACATTATTCCACTATTGGGAAGTTGGTTGAAAGGGAACACTCCACGCACAATTCTTGAGACCGGACGACAGATTCTGCATGCAAATCTCCCCCCTGATAGCATTGATTATGACAAGGAAATTACTTTGAATGCTGTTGTGGATGGGTGGCTGTTGAGCAACATATTGATCGATATAGGCATGTGGAAGTAAATGTGCTGACATTAGATGCTTGGGTACAAATGGGGAGGCCTCCATTGCAGCCATCATCTAATGTGTTGTTCATGGCAGAACTGGACTAAGGCCACCCCCATAGGAGTGTTGAAGGATGCATCTATAACTATACAAGGGGCCAAGTTTACTGGGGATTTTGAGGTATTAGTCACTTTGCAGAAGCAGACAATTTTCCATCCTTTTTTGGATGCCCTTGGTGTTATGCCAATAATGCTGACTTGAGATTCAATAAGGGATATATTAGCTTTGAAAACAAGGAGGATAGGGTTATGACTACCATTGAACAGATGGGAAATACTACACCCTATGTTGAGCCTCTCTAAGTGAGGAGGACTTAAACAGAGTCTATGTACATGCTATTCAGGACCCAGAGGTCAATGAGCCATCAAAAGAAGGTATTTTACAGTGGGAGGATTCTCATTCTATTAGTGATACTATGAGTATTGCTTGTGAAAATTGGGCTCATGGTATATATGAATTGGTTGGACGCGAGGTGAAAAGCGTGGCTGCCTGCATGAATAGATTTTGCTCAATTTGATGGATAGGGAGCACGGTACCTTGGTATACTAGGACTAGAAGATCTTTCTACCTTTTTGAAGGCCATGGAAATGCAATTGGGTAGATCCAGTTGTAAGGAGAGATATGTTAGTGTATGTACTATGTGGCATAGCAATGCGCTGGTGGGTAGTCCAAAAATATAATCTTATAAATTGGGAAGAGATTGGCTTAGCTTTTTCTACTAGGTTTATAAGGAACAATGTAGCTACATAAATCTGTGCATATCGTGGTGATCAACCTATTCAGAATCACATTCAGCAGTGTGAGAGACTCTAGATAGCAAGACAGGAAGCATTACCACCTTCACTCTGGGTACATAGATTGTATTCCACTCACCAAGGATGCATATGCACTTGGTTTGTATATGTAGAACTACATAGAGAAACTGGGAACTAGCAAGAGTTGACTACATGTATGATCCAGACATTTGACTACTTCTCGACTCAACCTCCTCTAGCAGAGGCATTAAAATTTATCAGATGCTTAACTATGGGAGATAGTGCAAAAGCAGAAGAGAATATTTAAGAATTATTTGGTGAGACAAATTTTGGTGCATGTTTTGAAAAGGAAGAAGAAATAGACTCCAAACTACCTGAGTGCACTTTCCTTGAGAGAGAAAAAGGAAAGATGGTTTACACCGTGGATGGCGAGGAAGTTGAAAACTTGGATATTGAGCATTCACACGGGGTGTGCAAGGTATTGGACAATGTAGACAAGAACACACATGCTTACCATGAAGTTATGAAGACAAAGAAGGTGAATATAGGTTCAGAGGCTGAGCCTAAGGAGGCCATCATTGGAGATTACTGGTCAGACTCAGAGGTAGCAAAGATCGTCGAATTACTCAGATATTATCAAGACTTATTCCCTAAAGGATATCATTAACTTAAAGGCATACATGAATAACTTGGGGAAATGAAGATCAAACTTAAGGATGGTGCACGGCCAGTTAGAAAGAGACCCTACAGGATGAATCCTAATTTACGTGAAAAGGTAAAGGAAGAAATTGATAAAATGTTAAAATCTAGAATTATCAAGCCCTTTGATGAGTTAGAATGGGTTAGCCCAATAGCGATTAGTATCAAGAAGGATGAACGGATTAGGATATGTGTGGATTATAGGGAGATGAATTTTGCACGTGTCACATATCCTTTCCCTACACCATTCACTAAGGAAATGCTAGAAGTTGCAGGGCACAAAATATATTCTTTCACGAATGGATTTTTCGGGTATCATCAGGTTCGGATAGCTCAGGAGGATCAAGAAAAGACAACATTTACTACTTAATGGGGCAATTTTTCTTATGTTGTGATGCCATTTGGATTGAAAACTATGCCTGCTATATTTTCACGCATAATTGTTCAGGAATTCAAAGATTTTATTCACAACTTCTTACAGGTTTATCTAAATGATTAGCCAGTATATGGGCTTGTATAAGACCATTGTGACAATCTGCGCTTAATGTTTAAATGATGCAGACAATTGAGTATCTCTTTGGATATAAAGAAGTGCATATTTACTACTCCATTTGGGATACTGTTAGGACATATCATCTGCGAGGAAGGTTTGCTAGTTGATCTCAGCCAAGGTTGTAGTGATTTTAGGCCTCGAAGCGCCTACTAGTCAAAGTGAGGTGCGCAGATTTTTCAGGTCATACAGGGTATTACAGAAAGTTTATAAAATGTGTATGCCAGAATTGTAGCACCCTTGGAAGAATTACTGAAGGGGAAAGGTACATTTTATTGGGAAGACACAACAACAGTGCACGTTTGAGGTATTAAAAGAGAAACTGACTACCGTGTCCAATTCTACACTTTCCATCATGGGATAAACCATTTCATGTGCATGTGGATGCTTCTAGTATTGTCATTGGCACTATGTGCTAGCTCAACCTTGTGAAGGTATTATTAATCATCCAATCTATTTTGCTAGTAGGAAGCTGACTCCTACTGAATGGAATTACACAACTACAAAGTGCGAAGCTTTGTTCAATGATTTTTTCATTGTACAAGTTTTAACAATACCTGTTAGCAACCCCATTTGTGTTTTACACAGATCACATGGCATTGAAGTACTTGGTAAATAATCCAATCTTACAAGGGCGCATATGCAGATGGTTGCTTCTTGTTTCAATATTTTTACTTCACAGTGGTGGTGAAGCCCGGGAAAATTAATTTTGGACCATACCATCTATCTAGAATCAATTCAGGAGAGGATGCACAGAATAATTTAAGAAACAATGCCTGATGCACAATTATATAGGTTACAATGCACACCCATGGAATTAGAAGACATTGTTGTCTTTTTATGAACATGTATGGCACCAGAAGGAATGAAAGCATTAGAAAAGAAGTCAACTTGTTATATGCGTGGCACCATTCATGTTAATCAGTGGTGAGCTGTACAAGTTAGGTAGAGATGAAGTGTTACGTCCACTGTGTGTTAGAGCATGAGCTGCAAGAATATCATGGAAGAAGCTCATGGTGATATTGTAGGAGGACATTATGCAGGTGATGCAGACTGCCTGAGAAGATCTTAATTGTTGGATTACGGTGGGAGACATTTTATAAAGACTGTAAAGATTATTGTAAGGCGTGTGATCATTGTCAGTGCCTAGGAAAACTGGGGAAAAGAGATGAGATGCCTTTGAGACTAATTACTAGTGCTAAACCATTTGAGAATTGGTCCATTGACTTTTTCAGGACCTATTTCACCAGCCACGTGTAGGACTAGATCGCGCTATATCATTACTTGTACAGATTGTCTCACATGGTGGGCAGAAGCAGCACCTGCCAAAGACTGTATGGCAACTTACAACAGCTAGATTTCTATGGGAGAATTTTCTTACATGATATGGATGTCCTCTAATCTTGATAAGTGATAGAGGTACACACTTTTTTCATGAGACCATTAGGATCCTATTAGATGAGTTTATGGTTGCACACCACAAAACTACACCTAACCATCCTCAGGAAAATGGAACTACTGAGGCTTTCAACAAAATTTTGGGCCAGACTTTGACAAAAATATGTGATGTTGGAAGAAAGTATTGGGATGACAAGGTGTCAGTCTGTGCTTTGGGCATATAGAACAACTTACAAGAGATTAAATAAAGCCACACCATTTCAATTGGTGTTTGGCACCGAAGCTATTCTTCCTATAGAATTTATGTTACCTTCTTTGCACATTGTGCGTGTTAGAGGTCTAGATGATGAACAGGCTTTACAAGAACAGCATTGCAAAGATGATTTAGACTGGATGAGTGTTGAGCCATAGCATGATGAAGTCAGAAGCAGGAAAAGGCCAGGCAAAAGGCATGGCAATGATAGAAAATTAAGGGATAAGAAGTTTGAGATTGGACAAATAGTACTTCTTTATGACTCAAAGTTCTTGCACCATCCAAGAAAGCTCAAAGTACATTGGTTGGGGCCATATGTTATCACTTCTATAATTGGATCAGGTGCATGCCAGTTAGAAGCACTTGATGGATCACGGCTACCCGAGTTATTTTAACGGGAGTAGGTTGAAGCCCTACTATAAATAAGTCTTCTTGGTGTTTGTAATAAGACACTATTGCCATTTAGTTTAGGTTTTCAATTTAGTATTTCTATAATGTATTTACTGTTATTGTCGCTATGCTTTGTCAATTTAGTTGTTGTTTGTGTAATAAGCATGCTTGCGCACATGAAGCTAATTACTGTAAGAATAATGTTTATGCGTAGAGGACTGCACATACCTTCAGTGTGAGGTGGTTGTTGTTATCCAAGAAAAGGACTAAGGGACTTGAAAGGTGGAAGAAATAAGCTGCTACATGTGTACTTTAAAGAGGATTGCTTCTCAAAATGTGACCAAGGATGAAGATGGATGAAGGAAATAGTATAACGCGAGGTAAGTAGAGGCCATGATAGCTACTAGGAGAAGGTGCAGTGATGAGGTAATTGGGCATAGGAGCACGTGCGTTGAAGAGAAGTTTGTGACCAGAAGGTAGAAAGGTACGCTAGAAGGTTATAGCTAGGTGCAAATATGTACCACGTAGAATGGAATGGATTTGGCCAATGAATGAAGGGATATTTGGTAGGTGAGGAGCAATAAATGCATCAAAATTTTGAAAAATTTATATAAGGAAGGGATGTGGATTCATTTTTACCATTGTAACTAACAATATTTAAGAGAAGAGCCAAGTGTGAAGAGCCGAGTGATCGAATTCAAGGTGCGAAGGGTGTGAAATCAAGCATGACAACTAGATCTATGCTTTCAGAAGCTTACGTCCCTGAGTAGTGAAGGGTTTGAGCAAAGACAGGGAGATAGAAAAGAGTTAGGTTACAATGTTTCCACCTAGGGCAGAGTTAGATCAAGCTAGGGTTTGATTCGTACAGAGTTGCAGGAGTTGAAGAAGAGACATTGGCCAGGTAGAAATGGCACTAAAGAAGGCATCTACTAGTAGCAGCAAAAGAAAAGAAGAAGGTGGTCGTTGAGGAAGAATAGATTGGACCCGAAATTCATTTCTCATAGATGCAATACCTAGAAGGGGTTATTGTTGGCCAAGAATGGGATTCACCCATTAGAAAAAGTAAGGTGAGTGAATATAATCATAGGACATCAGAGAACAAAAAGAAGCTTGGACTCCTTACTCATGGTTAGAACCAACAAATGCATGGCAGATGACATGCCGGTATATGATGATGCGGGTGAAAAGATCTTGAAGAAAATTGGGGTATATCAGTTGTATGAGCTGCCATACTTCGGGGAATATGAGCCCTTATACTAAGTGGGTCATGAGTAGGGTTCATGAAGACTGCTTCTACTTTGCAAGACGTAGAACTAGAATTTCCTTCTGCATTTGTTTCATCAGTGACAGGTCTGAAGGCCACAGGAGAAGATATAAAAAGTGACCTCACAGACAAAGCCATGATTTTGAAGACCAAATAGGATGTTGGGATACCTGAAGGGTCTATGCGCAGAATGGACATTGACAAATTCAAGAATTGTCCAGTTGTACAAGCTGCAGCACACTTGGTTACCAAAGTTAAATGATTAGGAGCAGTGGTTACAGGTAAACACCATGTGGTTGCATGTGGCGCGGAAGATGTCGAAAGGGATAGTATACAACATTGTCCGGCTATATTGGAGAGAAAATAGTCAAGGAAGCATGCACAGGAGGGAAGATCAGACTTTGGGGCTGTTCTCCTATCACTGGTCTTCATGGAAATTAGAGTACCAGACGGACCAAAGGAGAAAATATGGGAATATCCTCATGGAGAACAAGTCCCTAGCTTAAAGATTCAACAAATATCTATGCAAGGGGACTATGATAGATGAGGTGAAAACAAATGGCAGAGAAGTGGTATAATAGGCTCCGCACGGCATTTAGAGAAGAATGGCGCATACCAAAGGACCTACCAGTAGTGGTAGGAGAGTCAAATTCATTTTTTTGTATACCAACATTTTTACATTGTGTGCTTTCTCAATGAAGGATGGAACTTGGAGCCTTTGGTGTAAGTTACCTTATGCCTTCACTGTAAGGTATTTTCAAGAGTCTATTCATAGGTTTACCAACACTCGTAGATTAAACTTCAATGCAGACAAGGTAGACTGTGACTACTGTACACTACAGAAAGAAGTATGTATACCCTGACAGGAATGCCTACATAGAGAGAATCATTTCTAAAGTGCTAAACATCAAGCCAATAAGCTTGCCTATAGCAGATTTGGGGGTAGCACGTTGGTGTATCTCTAGTTGAAGCTGAAGATGGAGAATAAAAAATATGTGGAAGGTGAGTTCACACTTCCAGCACCACCAAAAGGGAATCACACAATGGAGAATTTCCCAACACCTAAGACCTCAGAGTAAAGTCAAAGTGTAGGATGAGGAGGAAGAGCATGAAGATAGTGGTGGCTTGGAGCATAGGGGTTAGGAAACATCTTACAAGTCAGAGAGAAGCTAAGCATGCCGTTACACCACCTTATCCACAATAGGAGGAAGGAAGATGAACTTGAATTCAGTCTAAGGGGAGCACCAGGTTTAAAAGGGTATTTAGGAGAACAAGGACCCAAGGTGTTACCCTAACCTCTGTGTGTAGATCACCCTGACTCTCCCCGCATAAGGAAGCAACCATGCTACCGAGAAGGAGGAAGTTTAAGTTGAGTGAGGAGGCAGAAGATTCTGAGGAGAGTGCATGCCTACATCCCCTACACCCCTAGAGCACATGGAAGAAAGAGGGTGAGGCAACAAAGGAGAAGGATAAAGAGGAGAAAAGACCAGAGGAAACAGCTGTAGGAGAAACATAAGACATGGAGACGCAATCTCCAAATTTGGAAGCTAGAGTTCATAAGAAGTAGAGGTCTAAAAGGGTGAGTGGAGAGCACATTCCACTGGCCATGGGGTATGTAGAGGACACATGAAAGATTTTCTATGCCCACTTCCAGAGCACAATAGTGTAGAAGGATCTATTTGGCTAGGAGTTGATGGATAAAGATATGGCAATCAGTACGAACATGAAAGCAACTATCCTGGTCAATGCTCACCCACATAGATGAGCCTAATTTTGATGTATGAGAAGAGTCATGTGTTGTCATAGGTGATTAAAGAAGGCACCCCAAGCTAGACACATGACAGTAAATCCTACTATCATGTCAGACGAGCAGGTCAGTAATGTGTTGGTGAAGGTTTCAGCAGAGGTGGCTAGAAGGAACATGGATAAATATTCCACAATTAAGGTGACTGCGTGAAGATCTGAAGATGAAGGACGTAGAGATAGCACGCATAATGTAGGAAAGGGACTTTGCATAGAAGAAGAATGAAGTATTCATAAGCGTCACAGAGGAGATTGGGGATAATGTAATCAAAGCTAGGCCACACTTGGATCCCAAGGTACCACAAACATTTCCTTCAGCGATACACTATGTGGGGAAGTTGGTGGACTTGGTGCTAGAAGATGAAAATTTGTGTATGCAAGCACCTGAACAAGCAGAGAAGGATACTGAATGGGGGAAAAGCATCAGTGATGAGGAAAATCAGATCATATGAAGGGTTGTTGCAGGCATTACAAGAAGTCTTGAAGAAAGCAGATCAAGCTTTAAATATATGTACAGCTCCAGAGGTGCTCATCAACATTAAGACCTTGGAAGAGAACAATGGGGTCCAGAAGGCCATGAAAGATGAGACCTTGGGCCATGCAGAGAGGCTGGAAATGGTTAAACAAAAGTGCGAGGCCCTAATAGTAGCACAAGAGCTACACAAAACTTAGCTGGAAGAGCTTGGCAAACTGATTGCATAGAAGATGGACCTTTTGGAAGTAAGAATGACATCCATGTCTAGTGTTGTGTTGGTTCTACAGAACAAGAAAGGGGAAATAATGTGATATGAGTTGGATTTCATAGTTGTGGACATCCTAAAGAAAGTGGAACAAGCACTCACTGAATGGCAGGATTTGGAGGTTGCAATAAAGGAAGAGTATCCAGAGCTGATACTACAAACTGATAGTGAGGAGGTTTCTTGAATAACCTTGTATAAATTCTTGATTTGTTAACATTCTTCATTCTTATTCTTTCATTTGATATTCTTTCATTCAAAATTTGGAGATAACCATTGTCAGTGATGACAATGATATTAGTGTGGGGTAATGTCTGATCAAAGAATACTTGGCAAAAATCACATAAGGATTCTACGTGTGGGGTAAAAGGTCAAGATTGAAGGCGCGGAAGGACGAGGAAGGATCCGAGCACAGAAGGCAGGTTTGGATTTCAAGACTTGGCCGATTTTGGGCATGAGGATCTATTTTTGGAAGATGGCATGTGCAGAACATATCAATGATGCATGAGAAGTGTGCACCAAGCATTGTCTATATCTAGAAGAGCAGTTCAAATGTCTATGCATGAAGGCAAGCTAAGAATGTAATGAACACTTCAGTTATTTGTAAGAGGGCTATAGATAACACACTTGCATATGTGGCTATAATTGTAAATGGCATGTGGCTATTAATAGCATGTGACATATTTCTGGAGTAGTTAAGTCGGTGAAGGGCAAGTCCCCACCCTATATATATATGATGGTTAGGTGCATAGTAAAAGATATATCTGTATGATGTATGTGGAAGGGATGGATAGGCATGTATGTATGATTCTGAATATGTGTATCAAATTCATATGTTCACTTAAGATGAATTGACAGTACTGTAAGGATATTCTAATACTTATTAATAGATTGAGGATATTGGTTGAATCTAAGTGTCAATATGTGTAATTGAGTAGTGCATGTTAGTGTTTAATCATGATTAATGTTTAAGCTTGTTCTTTCATAGATCTGTGGGTAGCATGCACTGTAGAATGATGGATTATTCATGAGTCTTTATGGTTCTTTCTTTATTATGTGTCATCATGTTACAGCAACCCTAAATAGGGACCTGGTACCTTTGTGTGCTTTGGGTGAGCGCTCAGTCTAATCTGAGTGATGTGCCAACACGACTAGGGTGTTATATTGCAAATTCTAGGCTGCATCAATCCTAAATGGATTTTCACCTTTCAAAATCCACCACAAGGCTTGCATATTTTGAATTTCGTTAGCATAACTAGATAGGTATTTTGTGAAAACATACTATGGAGAGATTGGTAAAGGAGAGCTTGCAAATTTTTGAAAGGATTCTTGGTAAGGAGAACTTGCTCTCATTCTATAAAGAAATTTGCATGACATACAAATTTTTTAAATTTCAGAGTGGGGTGGCTAAGGTGAAACATTATTGAACTCATGAGGAGGTTATTTTGAGTTATTTTGAGTTATTTATGGAATTGGAAAATATTGGAGTATTTTGAGGGGTTTTTGGAGTGGAGATTAGGTTTTAATCTTGTACTTGAATTAAGGAAGGTTCTTGCCACACAATTTTAAGATGCCTTAACATAAACTAGGGAAAAATAAGGGAGATATACAATTAAGGTTTGCTATAGGGTCTGTTATTGTTAGGAAAATGGAGTAGTGCTCACATATTTGAGCAAATATATATTTTTGTGATTATTATTAATGTGTAATGTGTGAACCATAAATAATTGTATTGTTATAGATTTGTTATTATAAACAAATCGTAACAATATTCTTGTTATGTGAACTCACATAGAATAGGAGTGTAGAGTTATTTGTAGGAATGTTGTTGAGAAACCTCCATATTTATAGGAAAGCATACTCCTATATATATTTTATCCTTAATGTATGAAAAGACTCAAGAGGTTAAATACAATATCAGACAATTATTTTCCTATGTGTCAATATTGTTGTACCAATATTTGGTATCAGAGTGACTCTTTCTTGTCCCTGTGATGGAAGAATAGATCATATTGAGGGGCGACTACTATTCATTACAGCTCCATATTATGCTTCCCATTTTGTCTTGAGTATTATTTATTTACCTGGAGATGGACGTGTGGTGTAGATAAGGAGAGGGTGTTCAGCTGTTTGCATTAAATTTGAGTGCAGTTCGGATCTAAAATCATGGATCTCTCTCCCAACTGGAGTTATTTTTGGGATCTCTCGTATTTATCACTGTTTCCCTCCTGAATTCAGACCTCCATTGTATCTTCATTTGGTGGTGGTAAGTCGGCAACCTCTAATTGCAATAAAAAAAATGGATCTGCACCCCAAATACTGTAAACTTATTTCTTGTTCAATACGTTTATTCCAATAATGCAGTCATCGCAGTTTTTTTATTGAAAAGAATAGTTTTGAATACGTGAGCACGTGTATCTCTTCTCCTGTCAGATCTAAGCCTGATATTTACTACAGCCAATACAGAGGTTTAAGCAAAATTCTCAGCATGAAAATGTGTGGTTATTATTAGTGCATACATGAATAAAGAAATTTTGGTTTGGAGATCTGTATTTTAAAGCCCATCATTCCAAAATCTACTAGCTTATATCGGTGAGTCGGTTATCTGCCAAGTATCTCTGCTAGTATAAAGATTTTATTATCGTCTAGTTTAAAGTTTTCCAATTTTGTGGAATTTCAAAATGGAAAAAATAAATGTAATTAAAATATTTGATGGTAAAGACTTCCACATTTGGCAAGTAAGAACCCAATTACAATTGATTGATAAAGACTTATGGGACATTGTCGAAGGAAAAATTAAAAAACTGAATGATGCAGATGAAGCAGCAAAATGGGAAAGTAAGGATCGGAAAGCAATAGCAATTATCAGCCTTGGTCTTTCCGATGCATATTTGCATCATATTGATCTAACCAAGTCATCTAATAACATTTGGGTGATATTGAACAAGTTATTTGGATCTCAAGCAGGTAGTGCAGCAATGGCACTGAAGTAAAAACTTTTTGGGCTAAAGATGGCAGAAAATGACAATATGGTTCAACATATCAGTAAGTTTCGATCCATTTTAAATAAATTAGTAGGAATAAAAGCAGAGGTAGATTGAGAAGATGCTAAAGCAATCTTACTAAATAGTTTTCCAAAAGAATATTCGAGTATTGTTTTTACTCTTAGTAAGATCAATCCCAGTTTGGAAAATTTAATTTCCTCATTGCTTGATGAGGAAGAAAAAATCAAAAGGTGTATACCAGAACAAGAAACTGTCATGGTTGCAAACAATAAATCATCATTCTATAAAGGTAAAAAAAGGTTTGTATCGTCAAAGACACGTCTTTTGTGTCATTACTGTAAACAACCAGGACATGGTTTTGTGAATTGTAAGAAAATAGCTCAAGATCTCTTAGATGATAAGTTGGAACAAAAGGCTTTAGCTGCTGAAGAAGATTGGGATGATTACTCTAATCCTGCAAGTGACAATGAACCTATTAATTATTCAAGTGATGAAGATTATCTGTTTTGAGCATCTATCCTCATATTGGAGGATGGAGGCAACGGAGGCAGGAGGACAATCAGCGTCCTTGAGTTTGTCACTACCTCAGAGGCCACAAACTGCTTTAGTGACATCTTTGTGTCTTGTGTGATGAATAAGAACAGATGAGCATCCTTGTTCCTGTGTGCAGTGCACTGCTTGTGTGTCCCCCGTGATGATAAATTGTACCATTGATACTATTGCAGGAAGTGTTCTTGATCAGACTGATTTGATGGTTGATGTGAATTGGTTGAACGGTCCCAATTCATGTATTCATCTAATAGGTTGAACGGTCCCTGGATGATGTAGTTCCCACAGTCAGTGTTGAGGATCGAGACCATGTGCAAGCTACGGAGTGGCATGTTGCTTGGTTGAAGATGGTGTTTTCCCTGTGTTCACACTAAGGGGGGGAATGTTAGGAAAATGGAGTAGTGCTCACATATTTGAGCAAATATATATTTTTGTGATTATTATTAATGTGTAATGTGTAAACCATAAATAATTGTATTGTTATAGATTTGTTATTATAAACAAATCATAACAATATTCTTGTTATGTGAACTCACGTAGAATAGGAGTGTAGAGTTATTTGTAGGAGTGTTGTTGAGCAACCTCCATATTTATAGGAAAGCATACTCCTATATATATGTTATCCTGAATGTATGAAAAGACTCAAGAGGTTGAATACAATATTAGACAATTATTTTCCTGTGTGTCAATATTGTTGTACCAATAGGGTCTTGGCTAAGGAGGCGCAGGGGGATCTGAGTGGCCTTCCTTGGTTATTAGTAATTTCATTAGTACTCCAAGGGAAAATGAATTTGCATGGATTATTTATTTGAAAAAAAAACTTACACAAGATAAGCTGTAGAAAATGAACTTATATGGCCTTTCTATCTATATCCTCTATCAACAAGAGCAAGAATCAATGAAACATTTACTTCTTCATTGTCCCCATGCTAGAAACATTTGGTTAAATATTTATTCCCACTTATAATTGTCACGTATTTGTACTATATTAGTGAAAAAGGCTTCCTTTACTTGGTAGAAAGGGTTGAAGCAAATGGAAGGATTGTGGTTAGATTTTCTAGCAAATGTGGTCTGGAACATCTAAAAAAGAGAATAATAATTAATTTTTTAGAAGAAAACATTGGCTTGGGAAAGCGTTTATGCTTAGATTGAGTTCACAATATCCGAGAATGCACCCTATTCTACTAATATTAATGTATATCTTTTGGGTTATCAGGAGTCTCAAATATTACAAAGATGGCCAAATATTACTCTCTTGATAAACAAAATATCAAAAATCTAGCAAGATGGTCAAACATGGTGTTATATGGCTACTGTACGGATGAAAATGAACACGTGATCTTTAACTGCACTCAACCCCCCGAGGTCGTGCTGGAGTAGTCGATGTTGAATGAGTGTGGCTAACTATATGAGGATCAGTGACTTAGATATGGTAGTGTGATCTCTTGGTAGCCGAGTTGGAAAAGGGGAGATTTAAAGGCTATTATTGGGTAGCATAAATTCAATATGGTTTGTTTACCTAACTTGGATCTAAGTGTTAAACTAGTTTGAAGTGTCCAAATTAATCAAGATGAATTTAACAATCTATGCTACTATTGAAAGGAAAATAATCTAAAAAAGTCACAAAAATGAAATATTATAATCATAAACAACAATTCTATTCTATTCTAAATAGTTAAAATATTTCTACACTAAAACTAAATGAGTGAGATAACCCGGTGTGGTCATTCACCTGTGCTGAGTGTATGGAAACTAAACTAAATTAAAACAAGAACTTTTCCAAATGATCTACGATGTGTAGACAACCTCCTACAAATATTCTCTTCTTCAGATCCACAGGGATGGGAAGAAGAGGATTTGTCACTGGGGATTGCTATGAAGTGTTCAAACCCTCTTGGAAATTAACTATTTACTTGCAAATGAAATGACATTGATTTCTACTCTATTTGATATGCAATTGAAATTAACAATTCATAATTGACAATTTGATAAAAAAAAATACACAACTCCAACCTGGAAGAGTAATAACCTTAGCAAATCTAGTAGTATCAGTATCTATCTCCTCAGTTATTTCCTTTCTTTCTTTGAGTGTTCATGTGAGTCCAAAGGATTGCGAATGCAAAGAACAACAACAAGAGGATGACACTTGAGAAAATGGCAGCTTAGAAGCAATCTAGGCGCAATGTAAGTAGAAGAGAGATAGCACAAGAGATCTGACCTTGGCTATGTAATTCCTAGCAAGATTATGGCAACACAACAATGCAAGATACACAAAATTCTCAGGCCTTTTGCTTGAATACAAGCATGGAATATATAGGAATGAAGGATAGAAGGTCACTTCATGCACAAGGAAATGAAGAGGTAATTCCACTCATTAAATCTATTTAAAAATAGAAGGAGTAAGGAGAACCAAGTAAACAACGCTATTTTTAGTAAATTTGGCTCATGGATGCGCTCAAAAAGTAAACTTAAGTGAATTTTCACATGTAATTTCTCGCATGAAGATTCTCAAAAAATTGATCAAGACCACCACCCTACGTAGGGTGACGGTTTCAGGACCACCACCCTAGGGTAGGGCAACGGTTTGTAAACCGCCACCTAGGAAAGGTGGCAGTCCTATCACTGAAGTCCAAAACAAGCACAGAAAGAAGGGGGGAAGATGTAAAAAAGTGTGTAAAGGCTAAGTAAGGATGTCTAGGGTACAAATATACACTGCAAATTGGTTTTAGAGCTCAAACACCTTCTTGAAAGGATTTTGAATCATCATTGGGGAATTTTGTAACTGTTTTCTGATGATGTAGCACATGTAATTTTGGGTGCGTACATATTGCCCCCTTAGAGAAGCGTCTTAGCCATGAAAGAGGCGTAAAACATAGATTTCGAGTATGGCATTCCCAAATTGGGGAGTTAGAAGCTATATCTGACACGCACGTGTGTCGAAATATCGCCATCTAAACTCCCACTACCTATAAGAGAAAAAGAAGACTCAAGTACAAATAGATAAAATATTGAAAAATAAACACTAAATTAAAAAGACAAGAGAACTTACCATCTGTGTGGGGATATAGTAAATATACCTGTGGCAACACTCTATCCCTGTGAGCACATACACTCAAAATGAAGTTATACCAACATATATATCTAAGCAAACTCATTTTCAAATTCATTCACGCATACTGACTTGGTGATTTTTGAGCTCTGAGCCCACAATGATCATTTTTCATTTTTGAGTATGGTTGAATTGGAATGGATTTGGGGATGGTATTTTGCATTAGGCTTGGCCCTTTGCTATTTCAATACTTTTGAGAAGAACTCCTAAAAAATTTATAACTAGAGTAATCATACAGGGCCTAAAATAGGTGGATAGGTAGAGTGCCTTTATTGCTTAGTCTCCAATTTGTGCAGCATATACGATGTTTTTCGTATTTCATGCTTATTGCGAGCATTTTGAACGCACCTAGTGTGTGATGGAATTATAAAACTATGACACACCATGATATGTACAGATATCTCTTTTTGGCTTGGTTTATTCCTTGCATAGAGTTAGCTTACATTGATGATTTGATTCACGTGTGTACTCTTAGATGTTTAGAATTTCTGATTTTCTATGCTTTTCAAAATGTATGCAGTGAACATGAATGCTAACAGAAATTTTTTTTTTGTATTTTATAATTCTGATATATGATGATGTGGGCACAATGTGATATTGAACTTTAGTTTCTTTAAGCAATCTTTGATACTTCATATTGTCTTGGAAAAACATGGTGATACAATGATATGATAAGAAGATGTACTTTCCCCACTCTTGACACCACGCAACTAGTAGGATGTGAGGGCTCAACAGCAAGGGTCAGAAAGGGTACAAGTTATGAAAAATTATTGAATGGTAGTGATGAGAGAAAGACAAAGGTCTGGCAGAACCAAATTGAGACGCTACAACCTTACTCTACTCAAGTTACTTCATAGTTTAGAATGTGAATTACTTTCTAGTTTATCTGGACTTAGATCCGTAGATGGCCACTTGGTTGAAAAATTTTGGTTTTGAGGTTTTAAACTCTTTTGGAACTTTGGACATCTAACTCACTTTTTTTTTACTTTTGAACTCAATTTTTTTGAGTGAATTATTTGTAACTTTCAATTTTATCAATGAGACCCCCTACTCCTTGCCACATGCTACCAGGAGGAAGCATTGGCTCATCACCAAGGACAAGGAATAGGTGAGTAAGGACATTTCCCTCCTTTCCCAACCTTACGTCACTAGTAAGAGACAAAGGATCAACACCGAAGGTTGGTAGGGAAAAGAAATGTGTAAAAATAAAATTTTCTGTAGATTTGCATTTGACTTACTTATTTAGACAAAATGTTTAGTATGTTCTTATTTCCAAAGATATTTTCATGGGATATATGTGACACCATGAAGCTTCTAGAACAGACTATAGGAAAAGATACATAACCTAGAAAGATACTATAAGAAAAACCAAATATGTAGACCTTGGTATGATCATGGTCAAAACTTTTTCTTATCTTGTTTGGATAGATGAAATGATTTAAAAACAATTGATGATACTATAAAAATTTGAAGAGATATGATTTGAATGTTTTGCCAATGTTTTTCAGAAGTTTTTAGGAGTTGCTATAAGAATAAGTCCCTTGATCACAAATTTTACAAAATGAAATGGAAGATGAAAATGCATTGCAGATGTATTAATGTACATATGGGAATGTGGGTGAAACTACATGTCATGATGTCTAAGGTGAATAAATTTGACGAATATCAAATTCTTCACCCCTAAAAGTAAACAGCGGAGAACCATTATCTTCAAAATTTCCATTCTCTTGACAAGGGCCTACCATTTTGGGTTTAAACTTAGAACCCTTGCTCAGAAGTGTATATGTCCAGTCAAAAAAATCATTTATCTGAAAGAGGTGTTTGTACACCTCTTTGTCACGTTCTTGAGACATGGTGTGTGGGTGAGCATGACTATGCTGCTTGGGCTCATCTCCCATGTAGAGCATTGTGTTTAATTGTGACTCCTACTAAATGATGAGGCCTTGCCCCATGGATATGGAAAGCTTATTTTTAGACACACATGGGTTGAAACTGGGGTTTAGAATAGAACAACCCCAGAGATGGTTTTTAGCATCGTTTTAATCTCAAATTTACCTTCTTCATTTGTTAATTATATCATGTTTACACCTAGACCTAGGTCATCGGAGGGAAGAGATGATAAACTGAGAAGACTACCCATCCCTTGTGGCTCAAACGAGAGGAAGATCAGATCATCACTCTCTAAGAGTTTCATAATTTCCACTGTGGTTTTAGTGGACACTATTTCCATAGATATTGATTTACCCTTATCTGTTTTTTCCACCTCAAATGTTTTTGGGTTAATGACTTCAACCTTTGGAACGTCTAGGGTGACCGGGACTAACTCTTTTTTTTAGGTTTTGGAGCCTATTTTTCATGTGTGAAAGTGTTGAAGACCCTCGTATGGAAAATTACTTCCTGAAATATCAGGTAAATGTGCTTTTCTCATATGGGATGATTTTTTTGACCCATAGGAATTTATGGGATGGGTTTTTCCCATGAATTACTTCATTGATGAACCCACGGTTTTGTAAAGTTGCTTAAGCCAGTTGTCTATTTGATATGGTCTTATGCATATGATAGATGGACAGAGCAAATGTATTGCAGATGTGTTTTGAATTCGGCTGTGAATTCTGTAGAGTTTATTGAGCATAGCTCCAAACGGATCTGGGTATTGTATTGAGAGAGCAGTGGCTTGTAATAAAATCTGAGCAAGTGATTCTATGGTGGACATAGCCCAAATTGGGTGAACCATGTTAAATACTATCTCTTTGTGTTGTAGTTATTTTATTCTACAATTTTATTTGAGCATCTGTAGATAATTTCTGCATATTAGTTTCTACTGTTGCGATTTTGTGAGGGATTGAATTCCGCATATTTTATCCCTTATTTCCTAACATATTTTGTTGGAGGTGGTTTGTTCAATTGATTTGCAAGAAGTTCTTGGTGGACGTAGCCCGTATTGGGTGAACTCCGTTAAATACTTCTTATTGAGGTTTTCTAAGTGTATATCAAAGGGCTTAGGATCCCCTTGAGCAATTAAGACCTTCCCCATATGGAGGAATCTAATCTCCTGGAATAGTGTAGAAGGAATAGCCTTCATTTGATGAATCCTAAGGTCTCCCGAGGATCATGTTATAACTTGTTTCCCTATCAATAATGTAAAAATATGTCAAGATTGTTTTCGGACCAAGTGTGACTGGAATAACTATGGTTCTAATTGAGATCACTTTAAGACTGTCGTACCCCCATAACATGTTTCTTATATAGGAACAATTTGTCTCTCCATAGCCTAACTTCTGTAAGAAAGATAAGGGAACCACATTTATAGCAGCTCCATCATCAATCATGGCTCTCTTAATGCAATTTTTATAATCCCAGACTTGTAAAAATAAGGTAGGATCACCTCTTTGGGAAATTTTAGCGTCTATGGCATCTTGTCTATATCAAAAACAAATCTAGTATCGTTATCATTCTATCCTGGAGGATGTATGTCAAAGTCAATATGATTTATTTGAGTGCTAGGAGGTGGTGTAACATGGATTAAATTACCAATACTTAGTGCTTTGAGAAATGCAGAATGATGCACAGGTGAATTCTTCAATAAATATAGGAATGAAATGTGAGAAAAGGTCTTGTTCAAATCCAATATTAAATCATAGGCTCCTATTGGTTTCACGATTGTGGGAATGTCTTCCTATGGGAAGGAAAGATTGGGTAGGGGATGTGAAACGTACTCCATCTGATTTGTTGCATTAATTTCATGCTCAACCTCTAGCTCAACTAATTCCAAGATTTTTGTTTTATCGTTTAAACCAAGGTTAGGAGCGACCCAAGAGTTATTAGAAGTTGAGGATTCATGGTCATTGTTTCCTATAGGAATGTCTTTGTTTGTGTTTTGTGAATTCACCTTGAAATTTTCAGGATGTGTAGGGATCAGATCTCGAAATATGCTCACATTAGTGTTTTGAGGAGCTACAGGTCCCGTATAGTCAGATTGCGAGTTTGTTACAAGATTTGCTAGGAACATGTCTATGAAGAGTTACCTTTGGTTTTCAAGAAGTCTTTACAGAAACTTGTTGCAATTGTGATAAGTCCTATCATCATGACCCCGAACCTTATGGAAACCACAATATAGGTTAGGATCGTAATCTCTTTGCCTTTGATAAGTCTTCTTGTTGTTGATTATAAATTTGGCTGTAATTTTGATATTTATTGTTATAACCATGATTCGTTGCCCCTTGGCCTAGAGTTTTGATACTCGTTTGGGCTTTGGGTTTGATTTTTTTTTCAATGGATGATTTACATCAACCGTTTTGACAAAATACATAGTGTTAGTGCCTCTTTGATTGCCCAAGTTTTTGTTACTGCTAGTGTTTCCAGTTTTTGGAAAACCAATGTTCTTGGCTTGATTAGTAGCACCATTTGTGGTAGCACCATGATTGTGATTCACACCCTTAGGTCCTTGGTTGTTGGCACCATTGTTTTTATAATTTGCATTATTTTTATTTGGTGATACCAATTTCCCATTGGGACCATAGGTCTTACACCCACTGTCTATAGAGACTTGGTCAATCCGAAGCACTCCTTCCAATACTTCCTCGTAATTATGAAAAATAAAATTTTGTACCTCTTTCTTAGTCTCTCTATTGAGTGAGTGAAGGAAAATATTGCAAAGTTCCATATGGTCCATACTGGGCACACTTGTTGAGGAACAGAGAAATTGGTGCCATCTTTGGATGAAATGGGAAGCAGATTCATTTTTCTCCTATCTAATATGCAAGAACTCCCTAATCCCTGTACGCAACAACTTGTTCATGTCAAATGATTTGATGAACTTGGAGACAAGTTGTTTGAAGGAATGTATAGAAGCTTCCGGTGTCTTGTAGTACCAATCCAATGTGATTCCTTCGAGATTCTTTGGAAATATCTTAACTCACTACAACATCCCAAGAAATAATTCCCTGATAGTAGTAGTGTAGGCCTTGATATGAACATTCGGGTCTCCTTCTCCCTTAAATTTTAGAAGATCCAGCAATGGGCATGGAAGCATGACACCACATGTATGGTGAATTCAAGAGGCTCCTTTAAGTATTCAACGTATGTACCCATTACGTAAGATTCCACCATTGAAGATCCTTGATAAGGAGGTGGAGGAGAAGGATTTGGATAAGCTGCACTATAAGCATTGATGGGAACATATGGGGTCCCTTGATATGGCATGTAGGGAGAAATAATGGTATATGGGTCCATCTGGGGATTTTTTGAATATATATGCATGTAATGTGGGATAGCTCCATGATATGGACTAACGAGCATAAAACCATGGAATGTCACATTTCCTATTGTGGTGGCATTTAAGAATGCACTTTCGGCCAGCCCTTGAGTAGGATAAGCTTTAGAAGGATGATGAACCAACCCTAGTGTGTCTAACCTTGTGAGGAGATCACCTGGATTTGAATGAACCCAATAACCTTGTTGTTCAGGATATTGTGTTGGTTGTTCATTGGAAGGGATGTATCCTTTATTGTCAACTAGATACTCCATGTTATTCCCTACTGCATGTGTTGGTTGTGAAGTCTGGGCACTTTCTAGTTCTCTAATCCTCTCTAATAAATTACAAATGAGATCGTTGGGAGAGGATTGAGTCCCTTGTTGGGGTGCATGTGGCGTAGGGTTTGGTTAAGTAGGCTCATGATACCCTATCATGAATTTTTCTGTGTTATAATTCTTGTCTTCCTCATAAGTAAGAATCTTAGGATAGGTATTTGAAATCTCAAAAGTTGAATCCTTCATTATATCCAAAGACTCATCTATCTGACAAAGAGGATTAGTTATTCATGTAAATAGATCATCCTCTATTGATTGCATGGAAATGTGAGGTCTTGACAAGACTCTAAGGTAATAACATGTTCCATTTTTTATAACAACGTGGTTTGTATTGGGTTGACCGTATTGCATGTCTAATGGTTGATCAACCTCTTCCATCCTTACATAGCTAATGGAGTTTGAAGTGTAACTAGTGGAGGTTTGGATGTTTCTTGTGTAATTATTGCCCCATATTGAAAGAGAAGGGGACTATTATGGTTGCACACGTTGGTGTAATATATATCAAAGACAAATGGCCCACCAAACTCTCTTCCAGACATATTTCAAAAAGTATAAAATACCTACCAAAATAGGGGAAGAAATGGAGAGGTGATGTAATAACAATAAAATAAAAGGAAACAAGAAGGAATTAATTGATTCGCGTCAGGTTCACCAATTTGTACGGATGAAAATGAACATGTGACCTTCAACCGCACTCGACCCCCCGAGGTCGTGTTGGAGCAGCCGATGTGGAATGAGTGTGGATAACTATAGGAGGATTAGTGACTAAGATCTGGTAGTGTGATCTTCTGGTAGCCGAGTTGGCAAAGGGGAGATTTAGAGGCTATGAACGGGTAGCATAAATTCCCTATGGTTTGTTTACCTAACTTGGATCTAAATGTTAAACTAGTTTGAAGTGTCCAAATTAATCAAGATGAAATTAATAGTCTATGCTACTGCTGAAAGGAAACTAATCTAAACAAGTCACAAAACTAAAATATTATAATCACAAATAACAATTCACTTCTATTCTAAATAATTAAAATATTTCTACACTAAAAATAAACGAGCGAGATAACCTAGTGTGGTCATTCAACTGTACTGAGTGTATGGAAACTAAACTAACTTAAAAAAAGAACTTTTCTAAATGATCTATGATGTGTAGACAAACTCCTACAAATATTCTCTTCTTCAGATCCACATGGATGGGAAGAAGAGTATCCGTCACCGGGGATTGCTATGAAGTAGTCAAACCCTCTTGGAACTTAACTAATTACTTGGAAATGAAAGGAGATTGATTTCTACTCTATTTGATATGCAATTGAAATTAACAATTCGTAATTGACAATTTGATAAATAAAGAAAACAAATACACAACTCCAACCTGGAAGAGTAAGAACCTTGGTAAATCTAGTAGTATCAGTATCTGTCCCCTCAGTTCTTTCCTTTATTTCTATGAGTGTTCATGTGATTCCAAAGGATTGGGAATGCAAATAACATCAACAAGAGGATTGTGCTTGAGCAATGGCAGCTTGGAAGCAATCTAGATGCAATGCAAGTAGAAGAGAGATAGTACAAGAGATATGAGTTTGGTTATGCAATTCCTAGCAAGATTATGGCAGCACAACAATGCAAGATACACAAAATTCTCAGGATTTTTAATTGAATACAAGCATGGAATATATAGGAATGAAGGATAGAAGGTTACTTCATGCAAAAGGCAATGAAAAGGCAGTTCCACTCATTAAATCTATTTAAAAATAGAAGGAACAAGGAGAACCAAGCAAACGAAGCTATTTTTAGCAAATTCGGCTCATAGATATGCTCAAAAGGTAAACTTAAGTGAATCGTTGCATGTAATTTCTTGCATGAAGATTCTGGAAAAATTGATTAGGATCACCGCCATATGCAAGGCGGTAGTTTTACCGGACCTCCGTCCCTGGCAGGGCAGCGGTCCTGCCATTGAAGGTCAAAACAAGCACAAAAAGAAGGGGGAAGCTGGAAAAATTTGTGGAAAGGATAAGTAAGGATGTCTAGGCTACAAATATACACTACAAATGGGTTTTGGAGATTGAACACATTCTTGAAAGGATTTTGAATCATCATTTGGGACTTTTGTAACCATTTTCCGATGATGTAGCACATGCAATTTTGGGTGCGTACAGTTACCCCCAATTATTAGGGTAGTAAAATTAAATTTTGATGGTGCTTTTAAATGGGAACCTTAGTTAGTTTGGCACTAGTTGTATTTGTCTTCATTTTAAGGTACAAATACTTTAGGCTGGGTATTTTTTTAATCTCACAAGATACTAATAATGAGGCAGAAGTGATGGCATTTTTGGAAGGATTATGATTGGTTAAAGAGAAGGTTTGTGATTATCTGGATGTAGAGGGAGACTCTATGATCATAATTAATGCTATGAGATATGGAGACATGCCTATTTAAAATTTGAATCAAATGGTGTAGGGGGCATGGATTTGGCATAAACTTTTCATTCTGTAGCTTTCCAACATTTGGTCAAAGAGACGAATAAGGATGTGTAGGATTTTGTGATTGTTGATATGATATTGAATCCATTCTCTATAATGATGATTAGTGATCCTTCAAAGTGTTCAGGAATTTTGATATTATACATGTTGAAGGAGAATGATAATTTTGTATGCCTCATGGTTTTTTTGTGGGTGGTAGAAATATTTTTTGTTTTTGGTTAGTATATGTTTTTCAAAAGCTATAGAAGGGAGCAAAGATGAGTTTTGAAGTTTAAAGGAATGATCAGGCACTTAGAGGTTGCAAATTTATCCTATTTAATGTGGTTTTCTAATTGTTGGCATGATTATTTTATGTTTTCACTGAAATTTATTCTTTAAAGATACTAAAAGGAAAGAAGTGGGTGAATGTTGGGTTGAATGAATTTTGTTGTAACTTCAAGGTTTTTAGGTAGGGATCTCTCCTTTTTTGACATCATATCATGGTTGGTGAGTTGAATTTTATTTACAATGTTCCATCTGTATTGATTTTATTTCCAACATTTTCAAGTTGAATGACCCTGAGAAGGACCTAACAACCATGATTTTATCGATCAAAATAATATTAATATACATCACAAATACTACGTGAATGGAGTCATTGAAGTAATTCCAACTAGGAATCTTACATCTAAATTTCTAAAAGGAAAAAAGTAGATACCATCATAGATAAATAGATTTGTGCATAAGTTGAACACGAGTGATTATGTAGTAATAGGTAAAGCAATGAAGGACCATCGAATTCAAGATATCTATTTGTTGGAAAGATTGTCTGAAAAAATTGAAACAATGAGTAAGAGACATCTTATACAATTTTGGAAGTCAATATTCTTACACATAGGTCCAATCTATTAGCTCCTAACATTGTGGGAATTCAGATTAACTTCTTCACAGTGCAATCACATGGTTCCATTTCCCCTCAATTCTTCATTATTACTGAAGTATAGTTCCCTGGTAGAATCAACTACTTGCAAAGATATGTACTCTTCTCCACTTCTAGAGAAAACTAGTGCAAATTTGACGTATTTTTTCTACAAGGACCTATAATTCTCTAAACATGTCAATGGGTTCACATATGACCTTGGTTTCCCTTATATCATCCCTTGCACAAAAGGAAGATTATTTGGATGAATAAAAGTCACCTTTCGATGATTTGACAAAATTTTAATTTAACCCCTTGTGCCAAGTGTTTATCTTCAAATAAACTCTACTGTGAATGAAAGTTTAAGGAACCTCTTTGGTAGACAGAAGCTAACATATTTTGACAACACTATATGTTAGTGATCAACTCCAAAGTCCTATGATCCCTAATGAAAAGATCTATATAGGGTCTTAAAATTTAACTTCTCAAAATTTCAAAAAAATCGAAACTTTCTCACATTAATGTGACTAGTACCATTCGATCAGGGTTACACCATTTTGAGACAGGGAGATGTTCTTTAGTCTTCTTCTATGACTCAGTCATAAGAGAGGGTTGTAAATTTGCACCATCATAGGGCAGTTCTAAATAAAGTCATCATCTTACATACCCTCTTATTTCTTCAATACACATTAACATATAGGTCACTAAATTATTATTTAAACATTACTTAAAATGGGCTCCGTATTATAGTTAATTTAATTGATTTTATTAATTAATTGACTTTGGGCAATAATTAAATTAACATTATTAATTTTGTGCAATTAATTAACAATTATTTAGTTTAGGTAATTAATTAACACTATTAAATTGCATCATTTAATTATTAAATCAATGTGCGTTAGCTTAAAAAAAATTTAATTGAGTTATTTTAGAGTTACACTTCAACTGGAAAATGATTAAGAGTGACGTGGGAGTTCACTCTGACTTCACCTATCCATACACTTTCCAATTGGATGAAAACTAAAAATTTCCTGCACAATACCTATGTGAGACAATATATCTTCCATCTCTCTATGGGTAAGTTCCTTGCTCAAATGCCAAATTCAATCTCTTTGTGTATTCATATTTTATCAATACGCCATCTTGGCCCACATTCCCATAATTGTATGGAGAACTCATTAATAGTAGGCACAAAACAAATCAATGGTTATTTTTCCTTTCTATTCTTCTCACTTCAAATGTTAAAGAGGCATGTATACAATATCCTTTGATCCATATGAAGTAAGAAGTTTTCCCAAAAATGAAGAAACAATTAAAAATAATCTGAGTAAAATCAACAATAGACAGGAATATATTAGTGATACATATGCTGAAATATCACAATGAATAGGAAATTCATGGAGAGTCAAGAATGAAGCTAATTGTACGCTACTTCCTTTCACCAACTGATAGGGGTACTTATTGGTCAAAGATTGAACTCAAATGAGCAACATGTCTATAAATAGTGATGATGAGTTTCTCTGAAGAGGCCAGATCCCAGAAGTAACTAAGGGACATTATTTCAAGGATGTCAATCAAAATTAAATGATACCATTAAGATACATATGTCATACCAAGATAAGGAATATAGATAAGTGAAAATTTTCAGCATCATATCAGATAAGCAAACTACAATTGAAGGAGGCCCAAAGGGAATACCTAATGTAAATTTCGTAGGTGGCCTAAGCTAGAATGGCGACAACCTAATAGTATATTCAAGAGTAATTGTACCATCAATATTTATTTGTTACCTTCAATATCTCATGGAAGAACTTGCAACTATTAATCGATGTCTCTGAGGGTTGGTACAAACCTGATCTCGCAAAAAATCACCCATCATGGTTAGAGATGGTGCATTTTTTCTCAAACCACTACAAATCCATGATTTTTGCTTTATCTCAACTAGATCATGAAATACTAATGTTACTATTATGGGAAATCATTTGGAGAGACTGGGTCATCTATGATAACTTACAAATGCATACGAATAGAGAGATTAACTCGATAAAAGACAAATATTTAAGAAATGATAAATAAGGGCTCTATGAGGTTGATATGTTAAAGACTAAATTGAAATTTCTTGTTTATTAGTGTGGGGAAAACAGGGGAAATGTCTTGTAATGAAGGTCATTGGTTTGCTCAAAAATAGAACATAAATAAGAATGGATTGAAAAAAGAGATTGATATGATATTACAAACTAACTTGAATGTATGCGATACCACGGAAACAAGATTATGAGGATAGATCATACATTGTCAAACATCAAATCTAATTTGTTGTTTAGGTGCTCGCAGAGACTACATGGGTTTCTGACTCATAAGTTTGCATGCCCTTATGACAATGTGAAGAAGATCTTGATAGACGTTTTGATGGTCAAAATATTGCTATAGATTGTCATCCTAGAGTGATATTGTTTTTAATTGCAAGGGTTAGAGGAAATAGAGTATAATGATATAGTTTTGATCACAATTTTGAAGATTCAAGATTGAATATCTAAGGGATCCCTAAAACAAGAGTTTGATCTCCTATTTATAATCGCAAGTGATTTTTTAGAATTATCATCGATCCAGGAAATTCGAAGGAACCTATTTGGAAGTGGTTTAGAACCACTTCCAAAATGGGTGATTCGAGTATGGGGATGAGGGTAAATGGTTAGGGGATAGACTTTAGGCATGGTTGGAAGGTTAAAATGTTAAGATTAAAAAGTGGTAAGATAGGTCAGAAGTTGGTTAGGTAGTTTTAGGGAGGTTACGGTAAGTTTTTATTAGTATATATGATTTACATGGGGTGAAAAATAATTTTATGGGGTGAGTGAGGTGACTATGGATGATGATTAGAGTGATAGGTTTAATAGATTAATGTGTGTGTATAGGGGTAAGTGGCAGTTAACGAACACCCAGTGTCTAGAATTTTCTCCTTTTTTTCGAGTGGTTTGTGATGGGACAATAATGATTGAGATGGTTTGAATTGGTAGACTAGTGATAAAATGTGTGATTCCCCCCAAATTAGGGGTGATTGAGACAGAGTGTAATAATCACCAATTTGAAAGAGTTTATTAGATGAGATAAGTTCTTTTGACATTTTTGTTTCATTTTGAGCTGCCCCAAGATGAGACATGGAAACAAGACTACCGCAGGGGTGGATTTGATGTTATCATGGAGTGAAATGATGGAGAACCAAAGGTTTCGTAGCCCATGGATGTATGATTCACAGGAAGTAAGGGCAGGAGAGATTATCCCGGTTAGGTATACTATCCATGATGATATTTCAACAAAGGTAGGATTTTAAGAATCGGAAGTCAAGTTATAGAGGAACCAATTAGTTCACGTATTATGGACGTATGACTTAGCATTACTAAGGCTACAAAAAAATGAGGTGGATTTTTAGTAGATGTGGGCTTTTTCTGATTGATTGTTTTCTTATTTTGGAACGATTTTAGGGCCCTAAAAAGGAGGCACATGTTGGATAAATTTGTTATTTTGTCAAGGGATGATGAAAATTATGGTTTGAAATGATTTGGATGTTTTAGAGGATGTGTTTTGATTATTTTAAGTGAATCACTGGAGATTTAAGGAAAACATCGGCGATTGAGGGAATCATCAGTGATTCCTGGGCGGGAAAATTTTGTGCCTTATTAATAGGCGATAGTGGATTCTACTATAAATTCATTTTTACCATGCAGATTTTGATTTGAGAGTTTTTGAGTGAAAAGAGGACAATGAAGGCTACCATAGGATTGAGGAGACGAAGGAGGCCCACTTGTAGACACAAAATCACGCACTTGGGTACATTTATAGGTCCTAAACTCATGCAAGCATTTACATGATTCCTAAGAAAGAAAAATAGTAATTGACAACTCCTTTTAGTCTTTTTATTTTTCTTCTACAATTTTATTGGCTTGATACATCTATTACACTTGCCAACATTTGACTGTTTTATTTTTCTATGGATTCGGACACTAACACCCAGTTTAGACAGTAGCGCCAAGAGCTCTTATCCTCCTGAGTGTTTTTGTCCCTCTTTATCTTTTTCCTATCTCTTTTGGACCCCTTTCGCTTCTTAATTACATTTTATTACTTTGGGTTGTCCTTTTAGTTGTCAATTATGAAATTCAAACAAGGGAATCAAATAAATACATAGTTATGCTTTCAAATGAGGGACCAAGCACTAAGCATTATTATCATCACCTAAGCTTGCATCTAAAGGCATTAAAGCACTCTAAAGGCATCCATCTAGCATCCATACAAGGGAAAATGGTTTTTATCACTTTTGCATATAGTGAATAGGATGGGAGGTCTATTATATTCCATCCACACATACTACTACATTACTGCATTCTAGATCTAGCCTACTATTATCTGTGTAACTTGCATAAGGGAATCCTAGGGCACCATTTCTACACACACACAAGAACTACACGGGGTCTGAGATGTAGTGCAGCGCTTGGTAGTAATTTCACTCTTTAAGTGACCACCGGGGTAATTCGAATCCAAATTCTGCATCTTATTTATTAGATTTGATGTGGTTTTTAGACATGTGTAGGTAGTCATTCTGTTTTGTAGGTCACAAGTACCCTCGGTGATCATAGTGTGAATATCAAGTGATAGACAAGGATCAACAGTGAAACCCTTCTGACACAGAAGAAAGTAATTTCTAGTCATTTACACAGCCACTAATGCCCAGATCCAATCATCAGTGCCCGAACGCCTCTACCCTCCCATGGGCACACCTATTATGTTATGTCCCTAAGTTCCATATTTTACAGTGAGTAGTAATGACCTTGTCTACATCTTGTTCAACAATTTCACCTACCCAGATCACTTCATGTTCACTCAAAAATTAACTAAGTTTTTCTACCTCTCCTTATTGCTTAGGGTTTCACCACTTTTCCTACTTATTTACTTGTATCTTACTATCTATTAGCATTTACATATCACACATTACAGTAGTTAGTCTATAATAAGATTTAATTAATTCCTGTAAGGATATTACTTGTATAAATCAGAACATATACAGCAGAATAACATGAAAGAACACCAAAATATAGATAAATGATGACAATATGCTCATCTAATAGCTTTGCCACTTCGAGGGGGCAACCTCCAATACCACTTCGAGGGGGTAACCTCCAAACCATACAATAACACTCTAATACTCAATATGATGATTAATTACAACCTTCTAACCCCTATATATACCATTCTAACCTATGGCCAATACTGAGGCCGACCTCCTAAGCATAATAAATGATAAATGAATGATATAATAAGATAAGGGGATGTTGTGCCACATGTCGGCATCTCCATCAATACATATACATCATAACATCCTTTCCCTAGGTGCATACCAATTCCAAATTAAATTAAATCACCACCTAATGCGAGGTAAGTACCTTTTTTGTTTTTAGTGTTTAAAAAATTGTTTTTGGGCCCACGTAAAGGCATACTTGTCAAATTTTTAATAATGCCAGAGATTTGGTAAAACTCTATTGATTCAAATGCAAAGAAGACTCTAAAATTATAGTTAAATCTAATGGAAGCTCAAATGTGTCTTCTGATTTGATGAAATTTCAGTCATATAATCATTAATGAATCATTTTCATACATTTGGATGCAGGCAAAATATATTGATCTATACGAGACATAATTTCGTTGAATCACTGACATCTCATAATTGCATCCTATATCATCTAATGATTGGGCTCAACTTAGAGGATATCCTTTCTATAAACCCATGTGTCAACCTATTTCACCTATCCATATATCAGTGGCAGTCTCTTGCTTACATCCTTTAGAGAGATGGTTTTCACACCACTGGGATTTTTTGGCATTTGCACGGGTGAGATGACCATCACCTTAGAGGGACGTACGATCCAGGATGCTTAGGCATTACATGTTTTTAGTGAGGCAAATGTATTTGATTGTCCACCGACACATCATCATGAGGTTCATGAGGAGGATTATTGATGATGTAGATGGTCTGGACTTTCTTTGAAGTAGATTTAAATACTTCATTGTAACACTTTACCAAGACAGAGGGTCGAGTACTTAATGACCCTAATGATTATTGGTATTAGTTTTTAAACCTCCTTCAGCCTGTAACTATTGGGGGTTAGTTCTCATGGATGTTGACAAGGGTCCTAACAAACATGATTTCGACCACTTTTGTCAGTTTTGATATGGGCCCCTGCTATTGCTTACACATACATAGAGTAGATGTGATTTGGAGGATCAGGTACAGAAATTTGGTATTTGATGGGATTTCTGTTAAATGTTGGGCATATATTAAGACCACAATGTGATTATCAACTAAAGAGGGGTCTACCACGGGGAAAATCCTACATGTAGTATGTGAATGATAGTGGAGGATGAAGATGCATTATGAGGAAAAGGCAGCGCTAGAGGAATACCATAAATTGATTTAGAGGCCGATAAGGCTGCGTAGATGTTGGTTGACTGGGTGGAGTATGGGAAAGTGAGATAAATATATGTTGGTTGTGAGTAAGATAGTCATTCATGATGGATGAAATCTATTGAAATCCATGAACAAAGACAGATGGCACCCTATAGGCATTATTAATAGGGCTTGTGGGACAAACATCATGAGGATCCTATGAAAATATAGGCGTTCGATCTAATATGAGGTTCACCGGATCTTCCATCTGTCAATGGAAAAGAGGTCAGTAGTGCTTGAGGGCACGTCTCATTAGAATCAAGTTTACCCCTTTATGTATCCTTATGGGGTTTTTGATGTCAATGTGGCTCAATTGGAACACATTAAGGATGTTATATGTTTTGAACATCAAGTTTTTTTACATTCGTTACTTGTTGACCAATTAACGTTTATTTATTACATCTTGCGCTCATTTACACACCATGGTATATGATGATTTATGTATATTGTTTGTTACCTATTTCTATGCTTAATTTTGTATGTTTATGATGTTGCACATAATGAGTTTTCATACATGTTTAGATTGATATTAATGGTGTGAACTGGTATTGGGTTCAATTAAGCATATTAAATGTCCAGGTCCAGGTAATTTTGATGTGAATGTTGAGATGATCAATTGCGATGAGAAATGTTAGATCATGATGTTTCATTTACATCATTCATACATCATTTCAATGTGATCTCATTAAAGTTGACATGTTCATAATTGTATAAGATGTATTCATCTGACCATACTCAACAAAATATTAGCTTCTAATTTAACCAAACTTCAACCATATTTAACCTAAATGTATGTCAAAATCTACTTACTATCATGGTTGAGAATAAAATGTAAATCATTTTCTGCTTTAGACTGGATTTGATATCCATATGTGATGGTAAAAATTTATAATGAAGGAATCCATTTCACTTTTCATGGCCTATGTAACAAATGTTGCACACATCAACTAACAATAAATAGTCAAATAACGGGATCTTGGATAAAGATGGAAGTGAACCCTTTGTATTACACATTCATAGGACATGGAAAGGGTTGACATAATGTAGCTTGTACTGAGAGAGTAGGTTCTCCTATTGATGTATTTGTAAGCTCATGCCCTCAGATATATATTTTTTATTTTGACGTAAACATCGAGTGTGGGTTAGTTTTATTTCATGGGAAAGTTGATCGTTGTAGGAAGATTTCCTAGGATGTTATTGATAAATTTTGACATTTTGAAGTTTGATCAATGGACATGAAACCTTTTTATAGTGAACATGGGTAGATCCTGTCGATGGAGTGGTTGTTAGGAATAAACTTGGGTTAATTCATCATTTACTAAGTTGTAATGTTAAAGTAATTAAATTTATTACTTTAACTTAGTTGTTGGTTAGCTATTATCTAGTCATCACATCCCTAGATTAGTGGGGGCTATATTATTGTTAGTTTACTACTTTGGAATGTTCCCGGATGTGATTAGTTAGGGGCGATATGTTATTTCTACATATTTTCTGTAGTTAGTATATTTGATCCACTTTCTCGTGGATATTGTTATAGTTGTTCAATGTCTATAAACATTGTAGCTTCTTCATTTGTTAATATGAAGGGTTTACAAAATATTACATTCTCAAGATTTGGTATCAGAACTGGTTGATCTAGTCTCTGTGAGGATCCCTCATCCTCTAAGGAGAGTGTGTTGCATAAGGTTAAGGGTTTGTTGCTGCAAGTTTGAGCTTAGACGAACCATAGCTATCCCAAGCCTCTTTGAAGCACCTGCCCTACTTCATGACCCCTAGAGTCTTGCATATAGTTACAGATATGCACATATTTTCTGTAGATTAAAAAAAATGACAGTACCGCTACATTTAGCAGAATATTGTATTTCAGAGGATTTTTCCAAATTTAGAGGCCACCGGGTTTCAACACTATGCACTTAGGAGTTGTGGAAAGATCTACCAATCGTGTTGAGGTTTATTTTCCATGTACAAGATGAACCCTCAAAGTGAGCTTAGGAGATCCAATCGTTAGGTTTCGTTGTAATGTTGAATATTTGCATTGATCTCGAATTGAAGTTGACCACTCCACATCAAGTTGTGCATTGGATTCGAAGGTATTGCTAGACTTGTTCAACTCTGAAGGTAGAGTTTTATTTATTGTAAAATTCTCCTAATCAATCTACATGTGAGTTTGAGCATTGTGTAAAATAAAACAGAGACTTGGGGAAAACACAAAAGCCACAAACGTTAAATAGTAGACAAGATCCAAGTGATCCTCCTCTGATCCATCCTATGGTCTCAAAATCGACCTGCACCAATCATGAGCAAAGCACTCAAAACGGTCGAGCTTGATCTGTTGTAGACACCTAAAATATGCTTACACTTAGCATTTCATCCAATCCAATCAATTAATGACACTTTGTTAAATCCCCATACTTCACTCTATTCTCGAATGCCCATTCATAACACTCTTTCGGTCGTATTCCTCCTATAATCATCTTATTTGGCTAATATCTCTCTTATTAGCTAAACATTCCTCCTTTCGGACCATTCAAAACCTCCCTGGTTCTCTCTAGACCACTTCTATTAGCTTCGTAGGCTATCTATCAGTCAAAATTGGTTATCCAGACCCCTCCCAACTCTCAATGAGTCTCTAATCACTTGCTAATCAAGTTTAACTAGCCTAATCCTAGCTTAACTAAGCCTAAAGCATGTTTATCCTAAATCTAATCTAAAAGTGATTTTTGAGCTTTAGTCCCACATGCACCCGAATTCCAAATTCTCCCAAGTGGAAAACTATAAATACAAGGCTAAGCCTACCCATTCACACTACAACTTTACATAAGCTAAAGCCAAAACAAGCCTAAGAAATCTTAAGAGCTCATTTTCATTAGCCAAGCTAATAAGGCATTTGATCTTGGGTCATCCACCATTAAAGTAGCTTCATCTTGCACCCATGTTAGGTTAGTAATGAAATAGCTAAACTTGGCCATGTAGCCATTTAGTGAGATTCATTCACCCTCATGGAGTAAACAACACACAATTTGATTGCTTAGAATCTAACTAGGTTCACTTTCATTAAGCTTTCATAGAGTAGAGAGTAGTATACATGTTAGTTTTTAATGTTTTTGTTCAAATTTATAATGCTTGCATGTTAGTTTCTCTTGTTTAGCTCTAATCCTATTATGGTATGGATGAGTTAGCAAAGCTTTGAGGTTCTTTAGCCTCATTCCATAGCTTTTGCCACTTTCCATTGCACACATTTGGCACGCCCAGTGGGACACTTTTTCCATCCTCCATTAATGGAGTCACATTGAAGCTTTTTGTTTTAATTTCTAATTTTTTTAGTTTCAATCTTTCTAAGATTAGTTTCAAGCTTTCTAGCTTAATTTTTCAATTTTTTTTAGATTAGTTTCAAGTTTTTTGATTTCACTAACCTTTCTTGTATTAATGGATAAATATCAAGTTTCTTAGCTTGTTTAGCTAGAATTGTCTTGTTTTTGGGCTCTTCACAGGATCAAAGGAGGTGAAGTGCTGCCAAAATTGAACCAAATCGATAAAATTTTGATATTTTTGAGATTATTTTTGAAAATTCTCGTGTTTTTTAGCCACCTACAAGAAAGGGAGCACACATACCATTCTATGCACACAAGTACAACTCTGACTGTCATTTTTTTGATACGGGGCATGTAGGCACCAAAAAAGGGGCACAGGTACACTAACAATGGCGCAGGCATCATTAGCAATCTTCCGGAGGCCATAACTTTTGCTCCCGAACTCGAAACAACTCCATTTTTGTTGCGTTGGAAAGGTATCAAAGTGAATTAAACAATGGAAACATAAATTTGGGGTTTTAAGTTACCAAAAAATTAAGGTTTTCATTTTTATTAAACTAATCATTTCTAACATGTCTAAATGCTTTGGAAAATTTGGTCTTTGATGTTCTAACACCTTGCAAGTTTTATTTTGAATCTAACTTCTATTTTGTAGGGTGTTTTTACATGTTTGATGGTGATTTGACTTGTTTAAAAGGTTAATAAACATTTCATGTTTAATCATGAGATTAAAGTCATGTATGCTCTTCCCTCACACCTTTTAGGTGATCTTGGGAATCAGAAATGATTCTTAAGTCCTTTTAATGCTTTGAGGTTGTTAGGAATATTTGAGTGGAAATTGGCTGAACTTGGCATAGTTGAATTAAAAGTGTTTTTCCATTTTGATATCTTTTGGATTTTTGAAGACAATCATGTATGCTCTTCTCTTGCGTCCTTGGACGAGCTGGAGAATCAAAAATGATGCCTTCTCTTTTGATGGAAAACTACTAAAAATCGTCATACAGGACCAAAACACCATTGCTTGCCAAAGAATGGAGGAATCAAAACAAAATTCAGAAAACTACTAATACAGTTGTTATACAAGTTGCCAAACGGTGTTCGAGAAAACCACATCTAATTAAAAAAGATAAAATGAACAAAATATTCAAAACATTATATTACAGGTTTCAAAAAAGGGTACATCCCTCTCCGCTCAACTAGAACATAACCCCTTTGGCATAACGCCTTAAGCTACAACAATGGGGGTGGTTCCAGGAACCCCAAAGTAGTCCATGCAAGAGGGAACCTTGTGGATGAAAATGGGAAGTGCTCCACACTACCTATCTGACTAGTGATTCCTTTGTGAGATAGAGTTACAAGTTTTCCCTACGTGACCCTTTTAAGTACACAATGGATGCATTTACTTCCCACTGTGCTTGAAGGGGGAAAATTCGAGATACTCCCAAACTAGTCAGTGTGACTTTTTGGGTAAATCATCCCGCTCGTGGATAATCTTTGTAGCACCTAGGACGAGAGAACCACCTAGGAAAATATACTTTGGCCAAGAGCTCACTTTGACCATTCTAAAAACTATGTTGAGTTGTGAGCCATCATTTTCATCACGAAACATGTGACGTGTTACTCTGGCCTAGTTCTTCACTTACCTTAAGGTAAGGTGAAACTCTGCCAAAGTAAAGCCATCATTTTTCACCCCCATTTTGATCTACCTCCTTCACCTTCTTTTGACACTTTTTTGATTAAAGGAAGGGTGACTACCTTTGTGTTACCAATCGATTGCTTCTCACCACTTTTTTGTCCATTTACGCCCATCCATGTTTGCGGCTGGGTAAGTTAAACATCTAAAGTGTGTGGAGGCGTATTTATATCATTAGTAGCCTTTGTGATCTTGATACCCACGTCAGGATCATCATCATAGTTAGGATTGATTCATCATTTTATCTCCCTTTGACATGTTACCTCATTTACATTGTCTCGACATAATTAAGATACTTATGTCATGTTTCTCGTAAACATGATCTAAGTTTCTGCATTGTGGCATTACGCTGCCCACGTTTTAACACATCCTTAGTATACTTTGACTTAGTTTGATTTCAAACATTGTCCTAAATCTTGAAAGGTTTCACTTACTTTGTTTGCGTCGTTTCGATACCACTTTGACACTAATATCTCACTTCTCCACGAAGCTTGATAGACGTGTCCAATTGGTGTGGTTACCTGGCTTACATTTGTAAACCCCACCCCTTTAACATTTAGGTCTTGTTGGTTGTTGAACTTGTCATGGTATCCTTTGATTGGGATTCACATCTGCCCTTTGTTAATATTTACACCTTATTCATTTCGAGCTTGACATAAATATTTACATTGTGTTGATCACCTTTGCATCAAACTGTCACTTTGCACACACATTTTCATATGGTGTATTTCCTTATTGATTGGATTTGTGTTTCACACTTGCATGATTGTTCCTTATGATTATTCATTTATAAAACTTATTTTCTAGGACAATCCCTTTTTAACTCATTGATATTACATCATCATAATGTCCATTTTCCTTACAAATTCTTTGAAAAATCATGCATGCATATCAATACTTACAAAATGTCTAGTTGGTTGTCCTTATGCTACCAAAATTGACATGTCACTTCCTTCCCTTTAAAGGAATTCCATCACACTATCTAGATCTAGAAATTTTTTCTTAAAACAACACTAAGATGACTGATTATCACGCAGTTCCCCATACTTACAAAAATACGAAACCTAGGTTTAGCAATTCAAATACAAAATATTCCCACTATAACGAAACCTCATTTGGTTCTTCGTGCTAGAGAGCCCATATGGGTAACTCATTCCCCGGCTTCATCTCATAGTCATTGGTATGATTTGGAAACTTCTGATCTAAATTATTATTCAAGTTCCCCCCACTCTTCTTCTAATATCTAATCCAAACATTTCCTCTTCTTCTGAGGATTACAATCTAAATATTTTCTCTCACTCTTCTAAGGATTCAGATCCAAACAACTATTCAGATTCATCTAATTTGACTCCTAAGTCATCTAGTGTGACTCCTATGTCATGGTCCTCCCTATCTTCGCTGGAACCTCTTCATCATACATTTAATGTGACTCCTACATCGCGGTCCTCCCCTTTCTTCATAGAACCCGTTTTATTAGTCACCTCAACGACATCTTCTTTCATTTAAAGATATGTGTGACTCTAAATCCCTCCTAAGAAAACATCTAATACAATTCTATGAATCGCATGGTCCTCTCTTTCCTTGTACAAGACCCTTGTTATTATTCACCCGATGCGATTCTTGAATCATGGTCCTCCCCTTCTTCGTAAGGACCACCTTCATCAATAACCACCAATAATTCTTCCTTCTTTGAAGATTCATGTGAATAAAATTCCTTCTAGACAAACATCTTAATCAACCCATGCATCACAATTTATAGACTTTGGAATTAATCCTACTAGTTTACAGATGATATACCATCGATATAGGTAGGGTCCACACCACCTTCTTCTACTCCTAAGACATCTATCTACACATATTCTTCATATCTCTCACATCACCTTCTTCTATTAATCATCATCAAACATCATATAAGTCTTCCAACACCAAGTGAACCTATTTCTTCCAATCAACCCCTGGTGGTTGATCAACAACTCATACCGATTGACCTCTTTCAAAATGAAGAAACAATCAGGGCATTTATAGGGGCATATAAAGATATTCCATTAGCAGATTACGAAAAAGGATTCTCTTTAGACTTTGATGCATCTGACATATTGTGAGGAAAAGGTTGATTCCTTCTATTTAGAAACAGAGGAAGAGCCTCAGATCATGGAAATTGATCCTCCTCTTATTCTTCCATCTTCACATTCTTCATTATATGAGGAAAATCCTTAGGTATTGCATTGATCTATGGCCTATTTTCTCATCACCCAATCACTCCTTTGTCTATCATAATTCCTCAATCACAATCTCATATGGGGTCAATGCCAAGTATCCCTTCATCTTTTTCTAGGTGTGGGTCACATTCTAGTAGCCCTTCCTCTGATATTTGTGGGACATTTTCGAGTAGTCCATTATCTTCTATTCTTGGGGGTATGCCTAACTAGCCCCTTGTCTTCCAGCTATGGATCACCTCTGGGTAGTCCATCATCTTATATTCTTGGGCCACATCCTAGTAACCCATTATCTTACATCTATGGGTCACGTCCTACTAGCCCCTCTTCTTCTATTCTTGGGCCACATCCTAGTAGCCCTTCGTCTTCTATCTATGAATCACATCCCAGTAGCCCTTCTTCTTCTATTCTTAGGCCACATCCTGGAATCCCTTCATCATCTTCTATCTAGTAGCTCACCTCCCAGTAGCCCCTACTTCTTTAATCCTTGGACCATATTCTTTTCATCCATCACATTATTCTTATACCAAAGACGAGTGGCAAGCCCATGGTCATTTATTGCATCAGTTCTAAACATTCACGTTCACTTTCTTCTCCTTCTCAAGATCAAACAAGTCATGCATTAGCTTATAAGAAACCCAAAACAGTTTCTTAATCAATCTCATATCAAAACTACAAAGAGATCTATAGCTTCCAACAAATCACACAATCTCAAAATTCTAAATTAAGTGCAATTCAAGAATGCACACAAACGTAACAATTAAGTATGGCGCAAAGTGCATAAACCTCTAGATGGGGAATTAAATCTCCCACATACGAAATCCATGTTTCAGAATAAATCAGAGTCAGTTATTGAGTGTGAACTCACCTCAATTATTGAGATCAGGGATAATAGCACTCTCAATAAATAAACGCACCTAGTCTCCCTTATTAAGGAATTCACAAACATTGTTGTTGGATCTTACCACACATAGTGATTTTGTTAGTCCCAAACTCTTAAAATTGTCAAAAAGTATAAAAATAAAAAACATATTCAAATATACCAAAAGCATTGGGAAAATACAACAAAAATCAAAGGTACAAAGATCAAACATTACAATCAGGTATTTGTGCATACACATGGATGTTTCTTTCTTCCCTTCCTTGCTATTTTTCTGCAAGTCTCCCTACCATTTTCATCCCTTTGGTGATGTTTTGGTTAGCTTATTCACACGCATTTTGTGACATTTATCTCTATGGTATCCGTTTGACCCTAGTCTTTTATCACCTTGGTAAATTAAAGAACGACTGACCTCTTAGAGATCCTATCACATTCACTATCTAATAAACTTGTTGCGAACAAATTTTGGACATATTTGTTGACACTAGCCAATGTCGTCATCACAATCACTTCCACCTCCTTCCATCAAGCCATCAGTGGTTCTTAAAACCCTTGTCAAACAAGATATCTGAAATAAGTTTTCAGAAAGCAAAAGAATCAAAATCAATCAAAAATCAAAATCTAAAAGCTACAAAGCAAAAGCAAATTGATATATAACTCTCTCTTGGGTTATTTCTAATAATCTCTATCAGGGATATGGATTCCTGAATGGCAGTAGAGCAATGTTTTGATTAGAATCAAATACATCTTCATGAGGGCTATGGATTCCTGGCTAGTAGCGGAGCAATGTATGGCTATCCTTCCACCCTTCATTCACAAAATCACCTTTCAAAATCAATCATCCCTACACTTTGGCTAGGGTGTCTTCACTTGTTGTCTATCAAATATTCCCTTCAAGAGGTAAGTAAACTCCATGTGCACACTCTAGATATCTATGAGTAGGTAGGATTAGTATGTTACCAAGTGTCTCATTTTGGACCTTGTTTAAACTCTTACTCTAGTCCATGTCTCGTCTCACAATTTGTGCCTTTGGCTAATCAATTCTTCCTCGTGAGGCTTCTAAGCTACATTCATATCATTCACATCATTCTTCTACTTTGTTCAGAACATCCATGTGTATAAGATTACTTTTTTTCCATGTTTTCAAACACCTTTGTCCCCTTTCACAAAAACAATCTTCCACTTCCTTTCTATCATGTGCTTTTAGCCCAAATTACGCTGGGGGAATTGTACGTACCCAAAATTGTAGGGTACTACACCACCGGAACGATGTTACACATACCCCAATGATGATACAGATCTCCTTGCAAGGTGTTTGGAATACAGAAAGGCTTGCCATGTATACACTTGTATCCCACATGCCCTGCTCAACCTCTGCATGCTTGGTTTCGCTCTTTTTCCCCCTTTCTTCTTGTGTTTTGTCTTCAGTGATGGAACCACCACCCTGCCTAGGTGGCAGTCCTGTGACCACCGCCCAGGACAGGGCGGCAGTCCCGTAACCACCGCCCTGCATAGGGCGGTGGTTTTGTTCATGTTTTCTAGATTCCTCTGACGATCGCGTCAAACATAAATCTTAAAATTTACACGCTTTCTTCAACCACTTTGGCTTGCATTAATGTTTTCTTCTCCCTGTGAATAGTGTTTTCCTTTGTTTATAGTAAAAGAGATCAAATGGGAGTTACCCTCTACTAAATGCATTGGTTATAAATAGCCAGTTTGTTTTCAAGCAAATGGCCCCTCATCCTCTCAATTCTCTTGTTTAGTTTTTTCAATTCCTTGCTTAGAATTCTATTAGTTTCAGGTATTTTGCTTCCATTGTTGGCATTTTGTAGGTCATATCATCTTCTTGTTTCAAGTCTCTGTTTTATTGTTACTACATACAGTTAATTTAACATAGAATAGCTTCATTTCTAGACTAGAATCCATTAAAGTTGTAGGTTTTTTTTTTGTCACAAGGATAGTTTCTGAAACTCTCAATACATTTGTGTTGTATTCCTACAATAAATCCCACTAGGAATTGCATAGTCAAGCTCTGTTCATTTGTGTTATCCCTCTCCTACTCGCATTGTATTCGATCTATATCCAAAGCTGACATTGTTCGAATGTTATCTTCTGTTGATACTATCATATACACATTTTTCTGGATTCATGAGGGACATGAAGGAACAAGGATATCACATCTGAGGGAATGAAATCACAAACAATTGGATTCACCATTGTTCTGTAAATGCCTAGGTTTGAGCTATCAAAGTTCTAGTTACAACATATCAAATAGAGTAGTGAATTATTTTATTTCAGTTAAGAGTTCACTCTCAATATCACCAAGGAAGTTATGGGAATTGATAGTTTCTAAGAAACTATGATTCATTCCTCACTTCTGAGGTAGGATCGAGAGCCTTTCAGTTTAATATGTTTAGCTGCTTAGATATTTAAGATAAAATCAAAAATGCACACGCAAATAGCCATACCAAGCTACATTGCTCGTTTTTAATATATTATTAGATTAATTGTTCATTTTATAGATATACTAGAGTAGCTTCTCTTTAATTTTTGTCAAAATACATCATTGAAAAATATAAAAGTAGAAGGATGCTTGCATAGTGTAAATACCTCTTTTGTAATCAGTTTATTAAATGTTAGTTTAAAATTTGAATCATTTTTGTATGACAATCACAAGACCTAGAGAGCCTAGAGAATATATATTTGAACCCATAGTACCTCAATCAAATCTACCCACGAATTTAGATAATATAGATTAGGACCTTAGGATATAAGTCTTTCGAGTAACAACAAACTTACAATCAATTACTGAGAAACTAAGAGGATTAAATATCAAAGACGATAAAGCTTACACATTCTAGTCAAACCATCCAAACTATAGATTGCCTTGATAAAAAACCTGAATGACTGTGTAAGGATTCAAAATGAGAACAAACATTTGGTTGCGATCCTTTTGTTCCACAGCTTAATGCGGGAGACCTCCTCATTGACATAGACACTAACTTATGTATTCAAGTTGCCATAACACCTATTAGGTATTCCGAGAAAATCATACAACTTCTAGTTCTAAACGTAGAGGCTGAAAAGGAATACAATTACTGGATATTTGTGAGAAGGGATTGATTCTTCACACGACCATAACAGGTCTAAAACAACCATGAAATCATGGTTGTGATCCCCAAGTCCCACAACCCAAAGGGCCAACAAACCAGTCAAGTATTGACATTGGCTTATGAATGCTAGTATTTAGATCCTCACCACTCCCGTCGGATATTATAGTACAGTTCTCCATATTAAACATAGAAGACCAATCAATCTAATATTTTATGGGCTAGACCAGAAAACCACCCATAGTTAAACTACAAATCCATTAAAACTACCTACCACTACTTTTATGACCTTGTCTGGAGATATATACAAAACTCCCACAGGTCACTCCCCACGTATCCAATAACTAAGAAATAGGATCTTGGCAGAGGTCGACATTGATTGGATCCTCCAAGAAGCCATTATATCTTAATGAATTATTACACCAATTCAGGTTTTGAGGGCCTTCTTCACGTTAGATTCGTAGATTCCATTATTGTGTATTGAGGATTTAAGATTACCCAATTAGCTTGGTCTATATCTATCCACATTCAACATTCACTGGCTGTCTTGACATGACCTCGAGAGGTCAGGTACGAGGAAGAGGTACTTTTATATTCACATGATTACATGTTACTTTTCCATCATACAGGCAACCTTTCTATACGTCCCAGTACTACATTTTGTATCACTATACATGTTGATACAAACTATCCAGAGATCGGCCTTGGGTAACCGACTTCTACCTGGAATGAGAGATCGGTAGTATGCCTTTGAGTCACTTACACCTACATCGCTGGGGCATTTATACATGTTCACCTGAGATTGATATGCACATGGAATGTGTGCCCTTCTAAATCCCATGTTTTATTTAGGAACATCCATAACATTCCTCGTCTTCCTAAAAATAGTTTCAGAAAACTCCTTGTTTCTACAGTCTTAAATATTGGGATATGTTAGAATAATCAGGCCCTTCAAATCCATGTTACGAAAAATTAGCGTCTCACATTCAAATATGTTAGACAAGAAGGTCCAAGCTCATTGTTTACAACATATGTTTCAAAGGAAGGTTACCAAAAGAAGGAAACCCATGTTACAATTCTACATCATAAATCTATGGTTCATCAAGATGTTTATCAAAGAAGCGACTCGAAGCATCATCTTGGATCAATGGAACTCCATCAACAAAATTTTTGTTGCTTAACATAAGATATAGTATGAGGGGCAACAAAACATGTTGCATGGTACTATTTCAGAACATAGAGAAGAATGACTTCAATTTCAAGTAAAAAAAATCTGAGCAAGTTGTCCTCCATTTACACAGTAATGCATTTATCCATGCTTGGGGCACCGTCATTGACCCTTGTCCGTTCAGTCGAATAGGTTGGAATTGACACCTTCCTAATAAAAATCACATTTCATTACGTTTGAAATGTCAAGTTAGCTTGTTTACTTTCTGATATTGCAAAGTATTAAAAATGTTGCAAAGATGTTACGCAAAATCCACTGGTCTCGTATTGCAACCCATTTTCCCAACTAGTAGCATAAAGTTCATTTTCATTTAGCAATTGACATTCTTTCGTATATGAATTTTCATGTCATTTTACACTTTTGACTTCATTCCCATCAAGGAGGACCACACTGATGCAGCATACAGTAGCTATTCATGATGAAACCTCTAGTTGTTTTTAAGACACCTCCAGATCAGTACTGTAATCATATTTAGAACCATTGTGCTCATACTCCTATAAGTTGTATCTAGAATCCAGTTTGGCTATTTCTTCTTCTTCACATTAACATTTCTTGTATGCATATGATCCGTCGATCTATTCGATGCAGAACGATTGAGTTCTTTTAAGACCCCATTTTGCCAATCGATGGAGGCAAAATATGGTGTAGACTCATTTTTCTACAAGTCAATTGCAAGAATTTAGGACTTGGTTTCATGCTTGACTACCTTTTCCATGAAGTGACTATCGCCTACGCTCACCCCAAACAGGGGCAAATGTAGACACCTAAAATCTTGATTTCATGGTTGAGCATGTTCACCACAACTTGCAAGGTGGATTAACGAGACTAGAGGCTTATGATCCCCTTGACGAAGGAAACCTTGTCAATTGGTAATGCCCATACACCACTACCTCATAGTCCTTCTATTTTTCTTTCCCAATCTACATCATATCAACTTGGCTAATATCATGTCTTATTAGCTTGCTACATGCTTCCTTTCAACCATTGTGGAACCTCCATGGTTCTCTCTAGACCACTTCTATTGGCTTCGTAGGCTATCTCATCAGTCAAAATCGGTTCTCCAGACCTTTTCCAACTTGTAATGAATCCATAATCACTTGCAATAGATCAAAATAAATTGAACCTAATCCTAGCTTAACTAAGCCATAAAAAATGTTTATCCTAAATATAGTCTAAAAAGTGCTTTTTAAACTTTAGTCCCACATGCGCTCTTATATTCCCAAACCATTCTTGGGAGTGAACAAACTCATAAATACATGAGTCTAAGGGGACCCATTCAAACTATAACTTTAGCCTAAGCTAGGGAAGCCAAAACAGGCCTACAGAAAGCTTAAGAGCTCATTTACATTAGCAAAGCTAATTAGGCATTTGATCTTGGGTCATCCACCATTAATGAATTGACATCTTGCACCCATGTTAGGTTAGTAATGAAATAGCTAAACTTGGCCATGTAGCCATTTAGTGAGATTCATTCACCCTCATGGAGTAAACAACACACAATTTGATTGCTTAGAATCTAACTAGGTTCACTTTCATTAAGCTTTCATAGAGTAAAGAGTAGTATACATGTTAGTTTTTTATGTTTTTGTCAAATTTATACTGTTTGCATGTTAGTTTCTTTTGTTTAGCTCTAATCCTATGGTGCATGGATGAGTTAGCAAAGCTTTGAGATTATTTAGCCTCATTCCATAGCTTTTGCCACTTTCCATTACACACACATGTACAGATCAACTTGCAATAAAAAAGTGACCTGTACATTTCAAAGAAGGGAAAAAAGGTTGCCACAGAAAAATAAAAAAAAGAGGCGTCCACAACAAAGAGAAGCGATGAGAAAATAAATTTAAAAACTACAATGGAGTAGATAAAATCAAGCGGCAGATATCACGAAGTGAAAGCGAGCCAAGTAAGCTATAATCGAGCTACGTTTTTTTTAAATCCATTTTTTAAAAAAACTTTCCGTTTTTGGATTTAGGATAGAAAAAAAATTCCATTTTTGGAAAGGGGCATGGAAAGATATTGAAATCACATTTTAAAAAATCCATAACTTTCAACTGGTACCTCGAATTGAGGCGTCGTTTATTTTTAAAGTATGTGTTTTTGTGAGCTCTACGTCTTGGTCTAGTTTTTTATAAGATTTGTTTCGTAAAAATCACAAAAATTACAAATCGTAGATTTTTGTAAAGGCAAAGAGGTCAAAGAGCCAAAAAATTATAATAAAATAATAATTACAATTTTGTACTCACAATGTATCCCAAAAGGGAATTTTACCACAGAAGAAGAGACAAAATTGTAATAGCACTATCATTATAAAGTGCCAAAAACTTTTTCATTCCCATGGAGCTAGTTGTCTTTGCTTTTCACTCAGAATTTAGGGGGGAAAGATGAAAGACATGCAAATTCTTCATTTATCACTCAATAGTGGTATTCCTTGCGGATTAGAGCAAAGTGAATGGAGGGTAATTTTTTGTGTCAGTGCCAATTTCGAGCTACGAGCCAACCCAAGAGAGGTTTTACTAAGCCAAGAGCTAACCCAACAGAATTTTTCAAAACATTTACAGCTACTCGTTTGTTTTTCAAGCACACGTGCCAATCCAAAAGAGGTTCTAGACATCCAAAGACATTTCTTGAGCCTATTCCATCTCTTGCACACCATTCAGAGGAAGTACCTTCATCCGGCTATTCCTGTTCTGATGAGATCCAGAGAGACCATACTGAATTAAGGGGGGGGGATGATAAATTCATTTGATTCACCTTAGAATAGGTTTCTTTTAGCACGTGTATGCTAATAAATTTTTACCTCATGTAAACATTTTTTTTAGAGTTTTTTCTCTCCTATTCACTTCAGACCATAATGAATTAAGGGGGGAATGTTAGGAATAAACTTAGGTTAATTTTTCATTTACTAAGTTGTAATGTTAAAGTAATTAAATGTTATTACTTAGTTAGTTGTTAGTTAGCTATTATCTAGTTGTCACATTCCTAGATTAGTGGGGGCTATATTATTATTAGTTTACTTCTTTGGAATGTTCTTGGATGTGATTAGCTAGGGGAAATATGTTATTTCTACATATTTGTTGTAGTTAGTATATTGATCCACTTTCTGTGGATGTTGTTATAGTTTTTCAATGTCTATAAAAATTGTAGTTTCTTCATTTGTTAATATGAAGGGTTTCCAAAATATTACATTCTCAAGAGTGGTCTGCAATTTTCAATTTTTGATTTTTGATTTTTTAATAGCTATCCTTTGAGGGATCGGTCTATATTTGCTAGGTAGCTGTCCTTTGAGGGATCAGTTTGTTTTCTTTTTTAACAATATGATTTGGTAGTTTTCCTTAGAGGGATTAATCTAAATTTTGATAGGATGCATCCATATATATATACATATATATATATATATATATATATATATATATATATATATATATATACATATATATATATATACATATATATATATATATATATATATATATATATATATACATATATATATATATATATATATATATATATATATAATTTTTAATATTATTTTATGTTGAGGGCATACCTAGTAGACCATTTTGAGGAGGGGAAATGATGTGTGCACATGCTACACATGTGTATCCCGTAGCATGTTTTCAGTTGGTAGACAAAAGGTGGATGAATGTAATGATTGTGGGGAACTTGTTTAGGAGGAACTTTTCCATGTGAAATATGTTATGAACAATCTTTGTTGCTCATCTTTAAGGTTTTGATTATATCATAGTAATGGTAGACCACATGCTTTCAAATCATTATACTGATAAAATGATAGGTTGGTGATGGAATGAAATCTTTGATGTGACTATTGTCATTATGATTTATGTGTTAGTAGTAGAAAGGACACAAGTGCAAGGTACTCAAAGGTTCTTTTTCAGGTGTAACATTAAAGGAGGCTAGATGATAAACTTTCGACCCATACTTGTGAGTGATGACATATGGACCAATCCAATTAGGGGAAAAATTTCCATGTTTACTCCTTTCCAAATTAGTGACATTTTGATTTTATTTGAGAACGAGATCACCAACATTGAAGTCACGTTCTTTGACATGTTTTTTATAAGCACTCTCGATGTGCTCTTGATAGACGTGATGGTGTTTGAGAGCTATTAGGCGTCATTAATCCAACAACTCAAGTTGTTTTAAGCATTATTGACAATAATCCTTATCAAAGATGAAATATCTAAGGGATACATGGAGTGGTTGGATTTGAAATTCAAGGGGTCAAACCACCTTGTAGTCATAGAATAAAGAAAAAGGCATAAAACCTGTAGGAGTACGGATACTGGTTTGATAATCGTAGAGAGAAAACATGATTTGGAGATGTCAATTCATGCCTACTTGATTGACAATTTTCATGAGAATTTTGTTAATCATCTTGTTAGAAGCTTCAGATTTTTCATTTTCCTATGGATAATAAGGTGATGAGAAGCTTAGTTTGATGTTGAATGTGTCACATAGTTTCTTAACTTCCTTTTTCATGAAATATTTTCCATTTTCAATGACTAGTTTGTGAGGGATGCCAAAGTGACATATGATGTGTTGATAAATGAAATCGACAATTTTTTTACTTTAAAAGATATTAGTGGAATATCCTCTACCCATTTAGTGAAATATTCAATAGTTTTGATGATAGAATGATGTCATTTTGAGGAACACGGGTTAATGATACCTATGAATTCAAGTCCCCATTGTGAGAAGGGTCGTAGGTCTTGAGCGGGCTATAGAACCTGACTAGGTATATGAGTAAGATTGGAATGTTATGGACACTTAATGCATTTTTTGATGTATGATTGACAATCCTGGTTGAGGGTAGCCCAGTAATATCCCATCCATAGCACGCGTTTAGCAATAACCATATTGTTCAAGTATCCACCACATATGTCATTGTAGACTTCTTGAATAGCTTTAGTAGATTCATGTGATTTAAGAAATTGTAATAAAAGGTTGTCAAATATGTGCTTGTATAAAACACTACTTATGATAACATATCAGGTAGTGCATTGGAGAAAATATCGCTTAGCAGTTTTGGATAGGTCAGAGGGAATTTTAGATTATGAGAGATAGTCAAATGTATGAGTGTACTAGAGGTTTGTTTCATTATATTTGACAAGGTTGAAATATGGAAGTTCAGTATTATGGGATGGTTGATCAATTTTATGCACAACAACAAATAATTCAAAATCTTTAGTTGATAGGAGGATGAGTCATGTAAGAGAAGCCATGGTATCCATGAATTTATTTGAAGATCGTGGAACTATTTAAATGGTGTAATGATCAAAGAATTTGAAGAGGAATTAAAAAATGGTTTTATGTTTTTATAGAATTTAATTTTGACATTGATAAATTCCCTTGATCTAATTGATAATGAGTTTTGAGTCTCCATATATGTCCAGGATTTGAACACCGAGCATGATGGTAGTTTGGAGGCCCATGATAAGAGCTTCGTATTATGTCATGTTGTTAGTACATTCAAAGTTTAATTTGAAAGAGAGAGGGATATGAGTCCCCTAAGGAGGTACGATAACGATATTGGCACCTCCCCATTACTGACAGTTAGATCCATCGGAGAAGAGTGTCATTTTGATGGGAATGTATTCATGATCGATAATGTTGATGGAGTTGTCAGGGAATTGTTCACATAGTATTTATTCATTAGAGAGGAGCTTTGGTGAGATAGGTGGCGATAGCTTCTCCTTTAATAGACTTTTTTGAGATGAATTCAAGGTAAAACTTGGTCATAAGCATGAGTTACTGAGTGATACGGTCACTGTGATACAGTTTTGAATACATGGTTTTAAGAGGGTTGAAGCTGGTTATAATGTAGGTTTTATGGTTAGGTAGATAATGTCAGAGTTTGGAAGTTGCAAAGTACAAGGTACAACACAAATTTTCAGCTTCGGTATAATGGGTCTCAAACTCATGAAGAGTGTGGCTTATATAATACACAAATTGTTCATGACCTTTCTCATCTCGATGAGCAAGTATAACACCCAAGGCATGATTAGTGGTAGATATGTAAAGGTAGAATGGCTCCCCATCACATGGGGGTGTAATCACAGGAGGTGATAAGATGTGTTGTTTGAGGTCATCAAAGGCCTTTTGTCAATTTTAATCCCATTTAAAGTGTACATCCTTTCAAAGGAGATGGTGAAATGGTTAAAAATATTCTAAAATTTGTGAGATGAAATGGTGGACTGATTAAATTCAACCTTAAAGGCTACGAAGTTGTTTGAGGTTTGATGGGGATGACATCTTGATGATGGATTTGATCTTGGTGGGGTCTACTTCAATGCCCCGAATAAAGATGATGAACCCTAAGATTTTTCTAGTGAGAACACCAAATACACACTTAGTAGCATTGAGACAAAGGAAGTATTGGATAAGATGAGTGAAGATTGTGTCAATGACGGTGAGAATATCCCCACGTTACTTAGATTTTCCTAAGAGGTCATCAATGTATTCTTCTACAATTTTTTGGATAAGATCATGGAAAATGTATGTCATAGCGTGTTGGTAAGTGGCCCTCATGTTTTTAAGTCCAAAGGACATGATGCGGTAGTAGAAAGTGCCCCAAGGAGTAATGAAGGACATCTTGTGTTGATCGTCGATGGTGATGAGGATTTGATTATAGCCAGAGAATCCATCCATAAGGGATAGCATTTCATGGCCGGTGGTAAGGTCGACAAGTTTGTCAATGTTTGAGAGAGTAAATTCATCTTTGGGACAAGTGAGATTAAGGTCTTGGAAGTCCGTGCAAATACGTAACTTTTCAGAGGCCTTGGTTACAGGTACAATATTAGAAACCCATTGTGGACAATCAATGGGTAAGATGAAATTAGAAAAAAAATACATTATAACTCTTTTTTTATGAGAAGAGCCATGCGAGGATGTATTATATGTAGCTTTTGTTTCACTGGCTTAGCATTGGGGATGGTGATGATATTGTGAACGACGATGTTAGGGTCAATTCCTGACATGTCGCTATATGACCATGCAAAAAATTAGCTACGTTTAAAGAGGAAGGCGATGAAGTATTCTAATTCTTTTAAATCTAAGGATTGACCAACTTTGACTATGTGAGGACCCTGTGGAGTACCTATATTAACATCGATAGTGGATTTGTTAAGAAGTGTTGATGTGTAAAGTGGGAGATTCTTTTAAAGTTAATGGTCCTCTTCCCCCATATAGGAAAGGATTGATTGGTCATTGTGGCATTGAAGAATTTTGATGGTAGGGGAGTCCCCCTCTATCATTTTAGGTAACATGAGAGGGAGGGTCTTAATATCATTGTTAGTTTGATAAGTAAGTGGTCCTAAAGTGATAGTATTGACTAAAAGAAAGTTATATGGGATGGAAACAATGTCATCTGTGTCCATGGGGTTATCGTGTGAGGGTGAAGGAGATGGTTATGGTCCTGTTATGGATTCATATACAATGTTTGTGGAAGACTTTAAGGCCAGTTTTCTAAAACCTAACCCGTATTTTTCATAAGGTTTATGGGAAGGATCAAAGTCATGAATTCCCTGTTCACAACATCTTAGTCTAAAGCCTTTCCAGGCACAATGATGGATGTACATCTATGCAAAGGCTTGATTATATAGGAATTCAAAATATGATACAAATGGTTTTGTGTGATGTTGATTGTTGAAATGTGGGGACGGAAAATCAATCCCTCTATAAACGAGATTGGTTTTGAGATGTAGCAGACTAAAGGAGAGGACATCTCTGACATTAGGTTTATACATGGGTTGTTTTTCAGACCTTCCTTATGTTTTCGGTGTAGGAAGAGAATTAAGTGTAAGGAGATGGTACTCCCCCAATGAAATACATTACATGACATCATCAAAGGATTTGTCATCTAGTAATTTGGAAGCAGTGACATATGAACTGATAGAGGCTTCATTAAAGGATATCGAGTTCATTTTAGGGACAAGTATGTCATTGGGTCGATGCATCATGTGACATGCCTTAAAGGGGTTTGGGTCAGCTGGAACAGTGAAGATTTTACCTTCATGTTCATATTTGAGACAACGATGGAGGGTGGATGGGATACAACGCATGGCGCATATCCAAGGTCATCCTAATAACATGTTATATTAGAACTCTCCTTTTACTGGATAGAAGAGTTCATGGAGGGTCTTGACGTTGAATTTGATGGGTATGATAATTGTGCCCAATGTGGGAGTGACAGTGTCATTGAAGGCTTGCAATACCACATGTGACTGGGAAACAATAGTGATGGGTAGTTGGATTTGATCAAAAGCATGGGACGAATTAATTTTTATGTTGGAACTATTTTTGATCATGACTCTCTTCATGAGAGAATCATCAATTTGGGTGGTGTTGGTGAGAAAATTTGTTTGGTGGAAAAACTTTTGGATTTATTGCCAACACTCTGGGAATATAAGTCCCTCTACTTAACTGGTGCAGCTGACGTATATGCATGCACATGAAAAGGTTGATTTTTTTTGGTGGTATTTTGACTAGGGATCCAACAGGGACACTCCACTAACCCTGTGGAAAATCTTGCAGATACCTACAAGAGAGGACTTTTTCCGTAGAGAGGGAAAGGGGAGTGAGAAATTAGATAGGAGAACTAATGTTACAGGTAGAAAAATCATATTCCTGCACACCCTAGTTAGAAACTTCAACACATGCATTCATGAGAAGAAACAACTCTGCAAATAACAATAAGACCAAATAGAATTTGTCAATCACAAAGTATCAAGAAACCCCTTAGTCAAAGAAAGATAGAAACTCCTTATTCTTGTATTGATTGTTTAAACAAAAATTGTACATAGTGTGGGAATGGGAGAAATTTGAGAGTGGAGGAAAGTAGAAGAAAATGGCTATCTCCTTTGCTTTATATAGGTCCAATGCACTCTTGAGTTTACAAGATCAATCACCAACCCTTTAAAATGGGAATGGTGTTATAATTTATAGAGTGAGAGGTGACTTATCATCTTCCTCATGACCCTCCATATGTCTTATTTCTAACTTTAGACTATTCATATTCCTACAAAATATTTAAGTCCCTTTATAGAATCAAGATGACTTAATTTACATTATGTTTCTAAAGTCACTTTTAAATGACTTAAAGGCATATCAAAAAGTGTAAACCCCAATGCAAAATTAGAATATTGGAAAGTGAGATAAAGTTGGGGGGAAGAGGAGAGAGAAAGAGAGAGAGAAGAAGAAGAGGATATGTCATTCCTGATGAAGTTCGTTGATCCTCATCGATGGAAAGCTCCAAATGCAGTGAAAAACTGAATCTTTGAACTCCTTGCACACTATGAAACTCCTTAAAATTAGCTCACAAACGCTCACCAAGTTGAGTGAATTGTTCCACTAATGACCGCAACTCCCAGCCTGCGTATGATATACCTGTGACCTGAACTATGTAGTGAGTGTCGAAAATTTTTGTCCAATTCCCTGAGATGATCATCCCTCTATGTCTCATTGTGCTAAATTTGCCCTTTGAGAACAACCTACTATTAATAATAAGTGTCCAAATGGAAGGCTTACTATTTTTAGTGAGAGGTGATTTTTGCTCTTCATGATCATCTTGATGCAATGAAAATATTCATTCAATCCTACGCACACTGCCTTTACGTTGACCACTTCTTGGGGTGACTTACTATTGTTAGTAAGAACCCATATAAGGGACGTACTATTTTTAGTAAGTGGTAATTTCCACTGTTTTATGCTCTGAACACTCATTCTGGCTCCCTCGTGATCTTCAATGCTCATTGCCTTTGTCTCAGCAGCTTTTGATGATGGCTTTCCAAACATAGCAAGTTTGGATAGGAAAACTTACTATTTTTAGAAAGTGTGTTTCTAGTGCTCGATTTGTGACATAACATACTTTTTTGGACTCGTTTTGTTGTTACAATCACACCCTCCGAATTTCACATAGTTTTGCCCACTAGAATGCTCGGAAATAAATTTTAAAATTCACACCCAGGAGTGGCTTCGAGCACAGAGCTGCCATGGCGGCCATTAATGGAGCTCAAAATTTGCAGGTCTATTTTTGTCTCCGTTTGCGATGAAAAAAAATTCATTGAGATATATTTTTTATTTGGATCTCATGTGCAGGTTTTTAGCTTGATCGGACCATCAGATTGTTGGAAAATCCAACAAACGTGAGTTGGTGCGTAAAATGAGGATTTTATTGGAACAAATGTTTCAGGACACCATTCGACCTCCTGTTTGTTGCATCTTGATCATCTTGAAAAATGTGAAAGTTTGTAAAATACGGAACCTCAATCTGACTTGTATCTTGCAAGATATGAATATTTTTTGATTGGGTGACTTCATGGAACTATCTAGCAAAAAATCTTCGTTTTCTCCTCGTTCTTCGTTTCTTCAAAAACTTTCGATAAATATTTCCCTGAGACCTATGTATTTTCATGGATTTTATGGTTTTTTGTGGCCATGATGAATCTGGTTTAGAGAAATGATGGTGGACCGGGTGTCAAGACAATCATGAACAGAGCCAAGGCAAGGTATGAAGTTGTGCAAAAGGAATGGGGGAAACAACGACTAAGTATCGGATTTAAAATTTTCAAAAAATGCACATGGAGGGGCTGGGAGAATTTTTATGTCCCTAACATCCCTCACCTAAAAGGGATGTGAGGGACATCAATTTTCATGGTGCACCAAGTGAGAACACATGGCACTTAATCCGACGGCAAGGGATTTGAGCAAAAAGACTTGACAAGCACCTGGGGGCTGGAAACTGGTCATATGAGTGACCAGAGGTCTCCCATAGGGGCTGGGAATATTTTTCAAGGTTTCATGTCCCTCACCTCAAAGTAACATGAGGGACATCAGTTTTCACAGCGCGCCTCAGCCTGACACGTGACGCGTGATCCAACGATAGGGGATTGAAGCTTCGCAAGCACCTGGGGCTGAACTGTCAAGTATGAAGATCACATGAGGGTCCCAGAGGTCACATGGGGGATGGGTGCATTTTTCCAAGGTTGGTGTACCTAAACTCAAGGATTTTAAAGACATAAAATCCCGCCAGGATCCTAGTGCTGACATGTGTCCTCCCGAAAATTGACTAACTCTCGAACAGTCTCCAAGAGGGTAACTTGGAACGATGATAACTTGAGCTCTTGGTGGACTTTCTTGGTGAAATTTTATATGATACAGACTGTAAATGTCCTTTTAAATCCAATGGTGGGGTTATGATGTCTTGATTAACCCATTTGGTTCCTAAAAAATCAGAATTTTGGTTTGGTACTCCACTTGTGCCTGAGAAAAAAATGCCTTCAGACCTGATTCTCCAAGGTGTTGTGAAAAATATTATTTCACCATCATGTAGGGCATTGGACTCCTCTTTCAGAAGATGTTTTATTTTACTTATAACTCCATCTCAAGCTCCTGGAATCTTCTTCTGAAGCCCAACAATTGTTTTAGGCCCTGTGTACTGCCTAGGCTTGTGAACCTTGTTTTTACTAAGACCACTCCAAGTCTTTCAAAACTTCCCCAAACCTTCCAAAATAATTTACATGATGTTCTAAGGTATTCAATTCACCTCCATGTTGTATTTTTCCCTTCCATTCCATTCCATGAGGGTTGATCCAATCTTGGGAAGGCCAGTGATAGCCCTTCCCAATACTGACCCAGAAGATAGTATCTTTTCAGAACTTCCTAAAATCACCTGGGGGATTAAATTGACTTTCCTAAATCACCTAGGGTAAAAATTTGACATCAAATATGGGGTGACCAGATTGACAAATTTGACCTGGGGTGCCTGGGAATGATAAAACATGAAAATTTTAGCATATGGGTATAGTTGTTGTGCTGGAAAATTATCAATTTCCTTGTTGCACATTTGCATGTTAACAACAAGTGGTTATGGATAATGAAATATTGTGGTCTTCGGGCAAATAAAACAATGATTTCAAAGATGTCGAAAGAAATGACAATGGATAACTTAAGGGTACTGACCATATTCGTAAATATTGTGGATCGTCTAAGGGTATTGCTAATGATTGAATTGTTTCAATCATGGCTTAACAATGTTGTGGTGAAGTTTTACAATATTTGTAAAGGAAACCCCAATTTTTATTGTAGCTTGATGAATTTCCCTTAATAGTAATATTTTGTATGGAAGTGGTTGATTGAGTCATTGGAGTGGTAAGGATAGAAACCTTAGCCTTGGCATGACGTGTTGGATTGGGTGATTCAAGAGAAAGTGGGATGGAGACCTTGGACTTACTTTTATCTGAATTCTTGGGGTTGTGTATATGAGCTTCCATAGTTATACACATTACGTGATAGATGCATCCTTAAATTGTTTTATAGCATAAAGGTTAGTGATGGTGACTTTACAGGTGATGTTGATCGAAAATATGTTATAGGAAAATCTAGCATCGCAAGATGTACAAATGAGAAGAGTGAGTATTGTGGAATACTGTTGTACCAATCTAATGCATGACCTACTAAGGACATGGGGAATGTTCCAAGCATGAGGTCCTGAAGTCATATGTGATAAGGTAACAAACATGACAGAAAACCCCGAATGTGTTCCCTGAGGGTGATTTCTTTTCTATAGAATTTGAGGAACTTAGGAAGTTCCCAATGTGGAGGATACACTCTGTAAGGACAAGAAGAGTGGATAGACTCAATGCAAATATATTCGTAAGATAATGTGTTTTTAGGACCCATAGAGGCAACTTCAAGGCTAGAGGTCATGTTCATTAATTCCTTCAAGGGATCATTTTGTGAGGGTTTTTGTTTGGGATTAAATGATTAAGGGCTTGATTGATTATATTTCAGTGGCTTTGGCTACTGATATGATTGATATGGTGGACAGGATACTATGTTGGAGTGGGGTACTCATGGGGATGTTGTATGTTGGTTATGAGACTAGGGTTATTGTGAGGGTTGGATGTACTGATACTAGATAGGCATTGAAGTGTTCAAAAGAGGTTTATGATTGTTTCCCAGTTATATAAAGGTATGGATTAGAAGTGTGGATGAAGGGTTGATATTTTTGTGGTACATGTTAGAAGGGAATGGAAGTGTGGATAATTGAGATTTTGCGACATGTACTACAACGGGATGGAGGTGTTACTAAATGGTTGGGATTGTTCAAAGTATGTCTTGAGAGGGGATTTGTGAGACATGAGCAGTTCATGACTCTTGTGAAGAAGGGTGCACACTAGAGATAGAGATGGTATTAATGAGGGGTGTTGACACTGGGATGGACATGACAACATTCTGGATGGATGACATGGGTTGTTATGAAGGAATGGGTTGAGACACACTAAGTGGAATGAGTATCGAGATTATATGAGGTGTTTGGATAGGTGGAAGATACTAGAGGGATAGAGGTGGAAGAAGATATGTTGGAGTTATTTTTTTAGGAGGATCCATGTGAGATATTTGGAGATGATGATGAATTTTGATTGGACATCTTGTGAAGATTGTAATGTCGAGATCGAAAACAAAAATGGGCGTTGAAGATGAAGAATTTGATGCTTCTAACCCTGATGTAGGAGCATTATCTGGAGTCCATTAAATGCAATTATTGCTATAATAAGGTCAAATAATTGTGTGGAGTCATGTGAGAGAGAAAGTTGAGAGTGAAGGATTTGAAAATTCAAATGAGGGATTGTTCCCTCTAAAATGCAATTAAAATTGTAAAGGCATATCTAAAGATTATTAAAGGTTGTCAAGGTATTGTAAGTGTCTAGTTTAGTCATAGTTAATGTGGTTATTCATTATATGATTGGATAAAATTCATAGTTATGTAAAAGGTCCCATAACATGTGTGGAAATTGAAAGGTCACTAAATGGCAGTTAGGAGTCATCATGAAACTTGTAAGTTAGATAGTATGTGTAAGTGGAAGTTACATGCAAGTAGGAATTCAAATTTTAGGAGGGATAATTACTGAGCCTTTGAATCATATTACTCATGGAGGAGAAGGATAATAGTTTTTTGCTCCCACAGAGGAGGAGAATAAGAAATGTTAAAGAAATACAAGTCTAAAAATACGAATGTAAAACTCAGGTTTTGATGTGCTTATCTTGCTTTCTAAAGGTATTTCTCTTATTTAAGTTAAGGACTGATGATTCCTTGTTATAATACTTATTTTAATCCATTATATGAATTTTTATGAGCCATTTCATGTATTTATCTTATCTTAGTGTGGTGATCAAATGCTTTGTTTTGATTAAAGGAATGCATATACTATGTGTGCAAGCTTATGATCAAAATCTCAAACCAAGTTAGCATAACCCATTTTTCATTTTAAATCCAAACAACCTAATATTTTGAACATAGAAGGATTAAAACCTTGTGCAGATGGGTTTTCTGCAGTTTTCCTTGTACTGAGTATTTTTGAGTTATGGAGTGTTTCCCTAGATGGACTGAGGTTGCACATGAAAATTGTTTAAGCAAAATGTAGAATCTTGTAAAATGAGTATATCTTTTGTGTTTTAAGATCAACCCATTGTTTCTTAAGACCTGAAATTTGGAAGGTAGAATGTTGATAATATTTTTCAAGTGGGTTTTCAATGGTTCACTTTTTTTTAACACCGTATAATGAGATATGAATGTGAGAATGTTGTTGCATGACCACATGGTTCTTGGAAGCACAAAAAAAAGGTAGTTTTATGCAAAGGAGAGTATTATTGTGGTTTGGGTTGTTTGAACTCATTTTGGTGGTCATTATAACATTGATTTGAGTTTGTGGATAGGGGAAGAACATTTAGAGGTGATAAAGAGGTCAAAGGTCCCTAGAATTGCATGTTTGAGTAATAGACTGGTAAAGTAAAAGGATGAACAAGGTAAGACAAATGAAGAGTGAGTTCTTTTATGAATGAAGTAAGAAGGAATGATGTTGTGAGAAGGATGAAGAGTAGGTCATAGTGATTCAAAGAGGCCATTCAAGGTGATGAAGTGTCAATAGTCAATATTTGAGCAAAATTTGCAAATTTAAGCCTTTTTAGGCTTGTTTGGATCCTCTAGTGCAGAGCTAAGGAGAAAAGAGTTATCTGGAAACTTCTTATTCACAAAATATAGGCATGAACTTTTACGATTTTTTCTGCATCATACCCACTAGTAGTGGAATAGGGGTGGTGTTTTTAGATGATCGGCTTGTGGTTAGGATCAACAAGCCAAAAAAAGTTATAAGTGACGTTGGTGACATGAGGTTGTTATTCAAGTGTGGATTGTCGAAGGTCACCCTCGGAACTAACTAAGCCTTGAAGGCTCCACCCCGTCAATACTAGTGGTTAGAATCCACAATTTTAGTGACAAGGAATGGATCGCCATCGTTACAAGAAAATAAGGGAATAATGGATCGGTTCCTAGAGTACAGAAGAAGTGGGTGGTGACACTCCAAGGGTGATCGATGGGTTCATGATCATTGAATAGTCATTTAGGGACTGAAGATGATGATGGTGAAGAGACATTGAGTTTCTCATGTGTTGATCTTTTACTTTCCTACAAAGATAAAAAGGTTGAGCATCCTCTTACGGATATTACTTCTCCACGAAAAGATAAATAATCCCTATAAAAGAAATCTAGATGGATGCAAACATAGATCAATCGAATATTTTCTCCCACCCTCCATTGAGTCTGTATTGTCGAAGCCTAATCCTATAGTGTTATGTTTATGGAGCCTATTTTCATGTTAGAGTGTGGTACACCTTCGGGTGTTACACTCGGGTATTTTTAACGGCGGTCCCATGTTTATTAACCCATGGGTAATGGGTAACCATTATGGGCTGTTTTTGGGCCCATGTTTTTTTCGGTACCCATTGTTTTGTAAAACCGCCTCTTCAGTTACCCATAGGTTTATGGGACAGTTTTGTTTTTTCCCCATTGTTTTGATACCCAAGGTTTTGTAAAACTACTTAAGTTGTTGTCTATTTATATGGTGTTATGCATATGATAGAGATACAAGCAAATGTATTACAGATGTGTTTTGAATTCGAGTGTGAATTCTATAGAGTTTGTTGAGTATAGCTCCAAATGGATCTGGGTATTGTATTAAGAGAGTGGAGGCTTGTAATAACATTTGAGCAAGTGATTCTTGGTGGACGTAGCCCAAATTGGGTGAACCACGTTAAATCTTGTCTCTCTGTGTTGTGTTATTTATTCTACACTTTTATTTCAGATCTGTAATATTTTATGCATATTAGTTTCTACTTTTGTGATTCTGTAAGGGATTATTCCGCATATTTTATCTCTTATTACCTAACAATTGGTATCAGAGTCTGGTTTGGTTTGCTGAAGTGTTGAATCACAGGGAAAGTTTTATCTTGAGTGGGAGCTATGGTAGATGATGGAAGATCTAGGATTGATAAATTCAACGGGCAGAATTTTAGTCTTTGGAAGATGCAGATGGAAGATTACCTTTATCAAAAGGATCTTTATACTCCACTGTCTGAGAAGGTGAACAAACCCTCGAGTATGATAGATGCGGAATGGGATTTGTTGGATCGGAAGGCACTTGGAACGATCCGGATGATGTCTTGCATCTTCGGTATTATTTAATGTTTCAAAGGAAAAGACTACAAAAGATCTAATGGATGCATTAGGGAAGTTGTATGAAAAACCCTCTGCCTCTAATAAGATATTTTTAATGAAAAAGTTGTTTAATATGAAGATGTCTGAGAATAGTTTAGTAGCAGATCATTTAAATGATTTCAATACGGTAGTGAATATGCTAGCTTCAGTTACAATAGAATTTGATGAAGAAGTTAGGGCTTTATTAATTCTGTGCTCTTTACCTGAGAGTTGGAATAGCCTGGCAATGGCGGTAAGTAACTTGGTTCCAGCTTACTCGAAGTTGAAGTTTGAGGATGTTGTAGGGGTGATTCTAAGCGAGTAAATGTGAAGAAAAATATATGGGGGAATCTTCTACTTCAGGGAATGCTTTGACAGTGGAAACTAGAGGGAGACAAAAGAATAGAGGAAACCGTGGAAAATCAAAAGATCAGGCAAGGTCAAAATCCAAGAACAAGATTGTATGCTAGAATTGTGGAAAGCCTGGGCATTCAAAGAAGGACTGTTGGGAGCTTCGGGATAAGAAGAAACAACATGAAGAAAACAAGGAGGCAAATGTGGCAACGGGTAATGTATGTCAGGATGCTTTGATTCTTTCTTTGCACAATATTACTGAATCTTGGGTTTTAGATTCAGGGGCTTCTTTCCATGCTTCTCCACATAGGCATTATTTTGTTGATTATGTTCAAGGAGATTTTGGGCATGTTTTTCTTGGTGATGATGAGCCTTGCAGCATAGTTGGAAAAGGTTATGTTCAGGTTAAGATGCAGAATGAGAATACTTGGCTATTGAAGGATGTCAGACATGTGCCTACATTAAGACGAAATTTGATATCGGCAGGGTAGTTGGGAAGTGATGGTTGTACTGTGATATTTACAGTGGACTCTTGGAAGGTTACCAAGGGTGCTCTTGTGGTGGCAAGAGGTAAGAAGGTTGGAACCTTGTATTTAACCACTGATAGTACTAATGATTGTAATCTTGTGGCTTCAGATGCAAATACAACATTATGGCACTATAGGCTCGGTCATATGATCCATAAGGGCATGAACATCACAAAGAAGAATTTGCCTAGATATACAGAAACAGGTTTGGATTTCTGTGAGGACTGCATATATGGGAAATAGAAGCGAGTAAGGTTTCTCAAGGTTGGACCTATGAAGAAAGAGAGTAAGTTAGAGCTGGTACATTCTGATGTGTGGGGGCCAGCTCAGGTATCATCTCTTGGGGGTTCAATTTATTATGTTACTTTTATTGATGATGCAACAAGGAAAGTTTGGGTTTATTGTATTAGACACAAATCGGATGTATTTGACACTTTTGTTAAATGGAAAGCCTTGGTCGAGAATGAAACAGCTCTTAAGCTAAAATGTCTCAGGTCAGATAATGGAGGGGAGTATTGTAGCAATGAATTTAATGATTACTGTTCTAAGAATGGAATCCGTAGGTAAAAGACGGTTCCAGGAACTCCGCAGCAGAATGGGGTATCAGAAAGGATGAACAGAACAATAATGGAACGTGCTAGGAGCATGAGGTTACATGCAGGTCTGCCTATTTCTTTTTGGGCAGAAGCGGTGAGCACAACTGTGTACTTGATAAACAAAGGACCCTCAAGTGCCTTGGATGGAGGCATACCTGAGGAGGCATGGTATGGTAAGAAATTTGATTATTCATTTCTTAGAGTCTTTGGATGTGAAGTGTTTGTTCATATAGACAAGGATGATAGGACCAAGCTAGAGGCTAAATCAAAAAAATGCACTTTCATTGGTTATGGTGGTGATGACTTTGGGTTTAAATGTTGGAGTATTAAGGAAAAGAAAATCATTCGATTAAGGGATGTGGTCTTTAATGAGAAAGTCATGTATAAGTAGCAGTTACAGGAAAATAGGGAAGAATCCAAGAAAGAATATGCAGTGGTAGAGGATCTTCCGGATGGGAAAGTGACACATGAATCAATTCAGAAACCCCCTCAACAGGAACCCCAAACTCCTATATTGAGGAGGTCTTCTAAGGTATGAAGAGAACCTGAATGTTTTCTCCTTCTCTTTATTATTTATTACTCACTGATAGTGGAGAGCCAGAGAGCTTTGATGAAGCAATGCAGGTAGATGCTAGGAAGAAGTCGGAGCAAGCCATGGATGAGGAGCATCAGGCTCTCATGGAGAACCAGACATGGGATTTGGTGAAGCTACCCGAAGGCAAAAGAGTATTACAGAACAAGTGGGTGTTCAGAGTCAAAGACGAAGAAGGAGGAAAGAAAAGATATAAGGCTCGGTTGGTGGTCAAGGGGTTTGCATAGAAACAAGGTATAGATTTTGATGAGATTTTTTCTCCTGTAGTAAAAATGACTTCTATTAGAACTGTTCTAGGAATAGTTGCAGTAGAAGAATTACACTTAGAACAGCTTGATGTAAAGACTGCATTTCTCCATGGTGATTTGGAGGAGGAGGAACTATATATGCAGCAACCAGAGGGCTATGAGGTCAAAGGTAAAGAGGAGATGATTTGCAAACTGAAGAAAATCGTGTATGGCCTAAAACAAGCTCCACGTCAATGGTATAAGAAGTTTGATAGCTTCATGATGGAGCAAGGTTATATCAGATGCCATTCTGACCATTGTGTGTATACAAAGAAATTTGAGGATGGAAGTTATATTATCCTATGTTTGTATGTTGATGTCATGCTGGTTGCAGGTAAAAACATGTAGGAAATAAAAGTACTCAAGAAGCAGCTAAGTGAATCCTTTGCTATGAAGGATTTGGGTGCAGCCAAAAAAATCCTTGGTATGAGGATATCTCGGGATAGGAAGGAACAGAAGCTGACTTTATCTCAGGAAGAGTACATTAAGAATGTCTTGGAGAGGTTTAATATGTAGTATGCTAAACCAATTGGGACTCCTTTGGCAGACCACTTCAAGTTATCAAAGGAGCAGTGTCCCAAGACAGAGCAGGAAAGAAACCAGATGTCAAAGGTACCTTACTCATCAGCAGTTGGCAGTTTGATGTATGCTATGGTATGCACTAGGCCTGATATTGCCCATGCAGTGGGAGCTGTGAGTAGATTTATGAGTGATCCAGGTAAAGAGCATTGGCAAGCAGTAAAGTGGATCCTTCGGCATTTGAGAGGGACCATAGGGACAGTTTTGTGCTACAGTGGATCAGACACCACTTTACACGGTTATGTAGATTTAGACATGGATGGAGATGTAGACAGCAGGAGGAGCACAACAGATTATATTTACACTATAGGTGGGACAGCAATGAGTTGGATTTCACGACTACAGAAGCTGGTGGCTTTGTCAACCACGGAGGCTGAGTATGTTACTGCCATAGAGGCAAGCAAAGAGATGATTTGGCTACAACAATTTCTTGAGTTGGGTCATAAGCAGGAGGAATGTAAGCTATATAGTGATAGTCAGAGTGCCATACACCTAGCTAAGAACTCTGCTTTCCACTCTAGGATGAAACATATACAGTTGAGATATCACTTCATCAGGACAGCTTTGGAGGAAGATAAGTTGAAGTTGGAGAAGATTCATACCAGTCAGAATCCTGCAGACATGATGACCAAGGTGGTCACAAGGGAAAAACTAAAGCTATGTTCAGCTTTGGTTGGCCTTCGCAGATGACAGTGAAGGGTTGAGAAGCTTGCTCATTGGAAATTAGTCTCCAAGTGGGAGATTGTTATGTTTGTGGAGCCTATTTGCATGTTAGAATGTTGTACACCTTCTATGTGTTACACTCGGGTATTTTTACAGCGGTCCCGCTTGCCGGTGAGCGGGTCAGGGGGATTCGGGGACGAAGCCCCCGAAGCAAATTTTCATGGGTGGTTTATTAACCCATGGGTAATGGGTAACCATTATGGGCTATTTTTGGGCCCATGTTTTTTTCGGTACCCATTGTTTTGTAAAACCACCTCTTCAGTTACCCATAGGTTTATGGGACAGTTTCTTTTTTCCCCATTGTTTTGAAACCCATGGTTTTGCAAAACTACTTAAGCAGTTGTCTATTTATATGGTCTTATGCATATGATAGATGTACAAGTAAATGTATTGCAGATGTGTTTTGAATTCGGGTTTAAATTCTATAGAGTTTGTTGAGCATAGCTCCAAACGGATCTGGGTATTGTATTGAGAGAGTGGAGGCTTGTAATAAAATCTGAGCAAGTGATTCTTGGTGGATGTAGCCCAAATTGGGTGAACCATGTTAAATCTTGTCTCTCTGTGTTGTGTTATTTATTCTGCACTTTTATTTGAGATCTGTAATATTTTCTACATATTAGTTTCTACTCTTTCAATTCTGTAAGGGATTATTCCGCATATTTTATCTCTTATTTCCTAACAACACAAGAGAATTTTGATTACTTTAGAAAAGAAGAATTGTGCAAAATGGTTTAAGAGGTCATAGGAAATGGTAGTCTATGGCTAGTTGCAGGTGATGTTAAAGGCTGGAGTCCTTGATATACTGGAAGTTATGTGAGGCTTGAATATGTGTTGGTGTCGGTAAAAGGTGTGGTATTAGGGCCTACCCCCTCACTTCACGGTCCCATAGCGATAAGGGTGTCAGGTGCTTAGCCGATATACCACCCACCATCTTGTTTATACTTGACCTGAACACCAAGTCATCTTATCCTCTTGGTGATGAAATCCAAGTAGGTCCACCTAGGTAGGAGTGTTTAAATGAGAGTTGTATTTGATGTGATTTGGTTGTGTGTGAGGGGAGTTCAGTGAATGCAGTTTGTTAACTCCTAATTAAATTATGTGATCAAGAAAATATGAAAGTTTTTTTAGATCCAAAAATAAATGTTGGTTCGATGAGGACAAACAAACAAATGCAACGCTTAGAAAATAAAATGATGGGAAAGAAATGTACTCGTTCTCATTTTTTTTTGTTTTTTAGATTTTTTAATTTTTAGCTTATTTTGAATGTAGAAGCAAAGATCTAGAGCAACAAACCTACAATGTTAGATGAAGACAACAAATAGAGGACAAAAAACTGATGGAAGGAAAGTTGACTGAGCAATCAAGAACAATCCACAGAGTTCTTCAGAAATTTAGGAAATCATGGGAAATTAACCATAATCGTTGGTGATTTATTGTAATCATTGGTAATTACAAAGAAGAGACCAAAAATGACTAGAAATTTTATTTAATGAAAAAAGAAAGGGAACTAGGTCCCATTGTGCATGCTAGGAATGTATAAGGTAGTTTTTGGTTGATGCTATTAAGTGTTGAAAGTACCCAAAACTCAAAAATAACAACATTTCGCGATACCTAAGTCGATAATCACAATGTCGGGATGGTGGAGAGTGAACAATGAGCAAGTGTTCTTCCTTTCGCTGAGTGAAGAGACCTACAAACAAAGACGGCTAAATGAGAGAGATTATATAAATAGGATGATGAGTTGTTTGGTAAAGTCTGATCCCAAGAATTGAAGCGACTTCCTTGAAGGATGTCATCTCATTTGAATACAATTAAGTTACATTGATAATGATAGTAAGATAGATAATGATAGTATAGATGATACAAGATAAGGAACCTAGAACTCAAGTTGAAAGGGATGATCTTGTTCCACTTCGTAGGTGGCCCAAGCTAGAGTGGTAGCAATCTGAAGATCTTCAAAGTAATCAAACCAATAATCTTACATTATTTGTCGTATCTCATGGAGGAATTCGAATTGTTCCTTGATGTCTCTGAGTGTCGGTGCATAATTTTATTTTATGTCTCTGAGGGTGGTGAAATAAAATAAAATAAGAGGTCTTCTGGCCATCTTATTTTATTTTATTTTGTCATTACTGACCTCTTAATCCCATATGCCCAGTCAGCTTCATTATTTTAGCCTCGACTGGGTGCCCAGATTAGTACTGGGGCATCCTGGTCCCACCAGGGGTGCCCCAGTCCATTTTTCACTTTTCCACCACTTTTTGGGCTCTTTCTAGCCATTTGAGGTCTTTATATTTCTTATGGTCGGTGTTTTTGGGGTTAATTATGAAATTAGATAAAGAGAACCCTATAACTATAAAGTTATGAGACCATAAGGAGGGACCTAGCATCACTTACTACTATCGCTCGTCTAGAGTTGAATCCATCTATTAAATTAGATATTAGTTGCATCCACATAGCTCCATCATCAAGGCATAAGGCTAGGACATCTGCATCACACTTCATAGGGGGAGAGATTCTATTCTATTTCATGCACACATTCTATTACATTTTCTACACATAGTTAATGCTCACTACTTCAAAAAGTGTGACTGGCACAAGAGCAACCTAGGGCATGTTCATACACACTTGCACATAGAACTACATCGGATCTGAGATATAGTGCAACGCTCAATTATTAATTCCACCATTGTGGCAGTTGAGATCATTCCGACCCCTTTATATGTATTTTTCTTTTTTAGGGTTTGATGCTTGTTTTGGGGTCTTGCAAGTCTTTCTTTCATCTTGGATTATTGGCGACATCTAGAGCAATACAACGAAGTTAATATGACAAACAACATGGGTTTTGGACCATCTTTTGAACCTATGAAGATCATTTTTTAGAGCTTTTGCATAGACCAGGGCACCCAGTTTCCATACCAGAGCACCCGTTGGCACCCTAGTCCCTTTCCAGGTTCTCTAGTCTAGCTAGATACTCTAGATCCATCCTTTTCGGGACTTCTACATAGTCATTCATGCTTATGTATTTTCCAGTCATCACTGCAACACTATCCTACGAGCATCTGTTATTCAGCTGAGTTCTTTCCTCTTCTATTTTGCACATTAGGGTTAGAATTTCATTTTACATAATTGTTTAGCATACTTGCATACTTATTTACTACATTTATTTACTTTATTACAATTGTTCATAGCTTAGATTAACTATCCCCACACTACATTAGTTTAATTCATTTTAATTAATCATTTTGGTGAACGCGACTCGATCATCCACGCTTCTAGTGTTTATTTTCCTTTGGCATGGATCACTCTCATGAGGAGTTTGACTGAAGATCACCTTAATGCCATCAATGATCACCTCACTGAGCATCCCTAAGATCTATATTTACTTTTGCATGTTGCTCGTGAGGAAGCTACTAACTTGGCGAGACTCATTGCTTCTTCGGCCATACCCACTTATGTTACCACTCAACCGCTTGCTTCTACTCTTCCTCCTATTTCTATTATTCCCATTTTTGTTCCTAATTCTACTAATAATTTTATGTCACCCTTAGTTTCTCATGTATGATAAGTCTCATATGTTGGCAATCAAGACTTAACTTCTCTTTATCACGATCTTCAAGCTCAAATTCGTAAGTTGCAACAGGCCACTTTGCATGCATCACCGTCTTTAGATTCTACTTTGTTATTGCATACTCCATTTACACATGTCATCTCTACTTACCCACTTCCTCCTAGTTTTGTTACCCCTAAGCTTCCCATTTTCAAAGGGCATGGTGACCCGTAGGAACACCTTAGAACGTTTCATGTCGCTTGTCTTGACTTAAGTCATGATCATACACTTTTAAATAAGCTATTTCCTCGTAGTCCACACAAATATGTGATGTGTTGGTTCTACAACTTACCTATGCACTCGGTAACCTCCTTCACACATCTAGCTGATGCATTTCTTACTCATTTCTCCATCAATATCGGCTCTAAGATTTCTTACGCCTAGCTAGCACTACTTAAATAAGTCTCAAATGAACACTTAGAAAACTAGGTTTTGAGGTATAAGAACAATCTAGCTAAGATGAAAAACGTGTTTTCTCACTCTGAGCTTCATGATTTATTTATTCAGAGTCTATTACCACCTCTAAAAGAGAGTGTTCTCTTCAAGACCTCTCCTTTGTTTGATCAGCTTTTTCATACTCTTAAGCTTCGTGAGACTAAACTCCTATCCAAAGGAAAGCTTACGTATCAATAACAGACTTCATCTTCCACTCATTTTCCTAACAAGATGCCATTTAAATTTTCTAAAACTAAACCAACCGATGATAAAGTCATTGTCAACACCATCGCTCCTACTAGGGAGGTTCATTCGCAGCAACCTCAATGCACATTTAACAACTTTCCCATGGCTCTGCATCTTATATTGAAATAACTTCTTGAGAGTAATCTTATTACCCTTCCCCCGCCACTCAAATTAGACCCATCACGACCAAAAGGTAGGAACTACAAAGAAATTTTTTTGTTGTGATTATCATCGATGTGTGGGGCATTCTACAAATAGATACCTAAAGCTCTGAGCAATCATCCAAGATATAATTGATAACAATAAACTAGAGTTCCCAGAGTCTACTAGCTCTGCCTCAACCAATGACAAGGTTAAACTCAAGCTCTTTAACAATGACTCTCAACAACGTGACAAAAATAGGCAACATACTCTTTTGTTAATCATGCATATCACATGGTATCACCTCTGGGATCAGGAGCTTTGGATTTCTTAGTTGCTAACATTGAATCTTCACCACCAATCATTTATTTTTCCAACAATGATTATCACGCTAAATTTACATCTAATCATTTACACATCCATGAATCTATTGGCTCGACCTCTATAAAAAACACTAAGGTTGACCCATCATGGCCCATTAGCGCATGTTCTATTTCACTTCTCAAGGCTATTGGGTATCCTTCATCCCAAATCAAATACCCTTTCGTAACACCCTTTAGGGTTGTTCAGTTGCATGTTACATTTGGTCCTCTTACTATGCTTGTCACTTTCCTCATTGGAAACACAATTTAGGAATGTGGCATGCTTCTTGGTCTTAATTGGATTCATCACTCACAATCTATTATTTCTATGAATCATTTGTGACTCAAATTCACATACAATACACATGTCATTTCTATTGATATTGTCTCTCTGTCAACACCATTTTCTTCATCTCCTCGTACAGTCACTTGCATGTCATATACTTCTTCTAACACACCTCATTCTATGTTTCTCAAAGCAAATTCTACTCCTAGCTCACCTACTCATGTACCGTCTACACGACCGCATCGTTATAATAGTCTTATACATCATCATAGGCCCCTTCCTAGGACATTCATTGCATGTCGATGTCAATCGCCACCTTGTTTTATTCCACTTAGATCCTCATCACCTTTGCACTCAGCACCACCTCAATCTCCATCACTAACGAATTGTAATACTCCACAACCTCCATTCTATATTCATCCCTTGCACACATATAGACTTCATTCACCACCACAACATTTGTCTACCATACCACCACTATTAGACCATCGTCCTAGGCTTTCATCCGAACAGACATCAGATGGAGGACCTTCGTCCTTCACTATAATTGGTTAGTTTACACCTCTCCCCCATTACATCATAGTGTCTATCATCTTTGCATTTTCATATAGCCATTTTTCATTTCACGTTTTAGCAACATCGTTACCCGATGACACACTCTTGCATTTCGGTTCACACTTGATTGTTGAGGGATTATTACTACACTAAACCCCACACACTGCAATATATGTATTACACATTTTATTTCATCACACATCACACATCATACACCATACATTCTACACTTAGTCTACAACATTTTCACATTGACGCATTTACACATCTTATATCATACTAGTCTTCATTACATATGAGTCTAGCATTACATCATCTTACATCCTATATTACTAGCCTATATACATACATTACATGCCATTATATACATTGCATTTAAAATGCTCTACACATGTTGCATTGCCTTCTACAAACCACGTTTTTACATATTTTGTTCATCACATGGTCATTTTTTATCGTTACAATAATATATTGTCTTCTCCGCGTTGCACTCACTGCCTGATGACACACTTTAGTTCCTCGGTCCATACTCAAATGCCAAGGGTTTACAAATCAAATGGACCTTACAATCATCACACATGTGAAAATATTAGGCTAGTGATATATGCTTTAGGCTAAATCGTCACCCATTCTATCATTTTGTAGTGGTATACACCTTAGGTTACATCACCACTCCTTCCTTTTCTCTTGTAGTGATATATGCTTAGGGCTAAATCATCACTCATCCTTTCATCTCTTAGTGATATACACTTAGGCTAAATCATCACTCATACGTTCCATCTAGTCATGATATATGCTTCAGCTATAGGGTTCACGTACACATCGTCATTAGGTCACATCTCATCACTACACCTACATATTCATAACAACACATTAGACACACAACACACACTACTTGACCATTCCTAATGATGCACTCTCATTTACAGTTCATTCTTGACTGTTGAGGTAGAAAACAAAATGAACCTCATTACATACATCTCCATTCACTCGGGGCGCACGTGAATCCTATCATTCCATCTTGCATTCCATTTCATCCATCCACAACATATTACATTATCTTTGGGGCATTTACTCTTGTTTACTATTGTTTTACATGATCACTTTACTACACATGTTAGATTAATTTGTTTTATGTCATTATCTATACAATCCACACATGCACATTCACATCTTTGCAAAGTTGTGATCACACATACACATCTTATACATACAACATGGATGTTCACCTTCTACCTTTTCTACATAGGTTGTTGGGGGCATCCACATTTGTCTCTTGCAGGTGCTATTGTTTCATTTTGTACTTAGCACTTTACATCACTTGGTTATTCACACTCTGACATATTTGTTATTTCTCTAACATGCTAATGGGTGTTCCATGTGTAGCACTTGTTTTTTAGGATTACATGTTTCCATGACTACTTCTTTTGTTTGTTTGTACTTGTCTATCATTGTTTGCTTCTTGTATGTGGGCCTTGCCCTATGTTTGGTGTGTAGACTTATTTTCTGTTTGTGGCCATGATGGCATTGCGTGTCTTGTGACATCGTGAGTTATGTTCCATGTTTGTGACCCACTTTGTGCGGCTTACTTGTCTTATTGCATGTTTACACTACTTTGTTTGGTAGCTTTTACATTGTCTTCTTACATGCATGCATTTTCATAAAAACACTTGTTGTGGTTATCCATCTTGTTTTTGCACGCCTTGGTTTCTACAAAGTGCATTCCCTTCCCCCTGCAAGGTATAGATTTCATAAGGTTAGGACATATGCATCACACTTCATAGGGGGAGGGATTCTATTCTATTCCATGCACGCATTTTGTTACATTTTCTACACATAGTTATTGCTCGCTACTTCACAAAGTGTGACTTGCATAAGAGCAACCTAGGGCATGTTCACACACACTTGCACATAGAACTACATCGGATCTGAGATATAGGGCAATGATCAGTTAGTAATTCTACCATTGTGGTAGCTGAGTTAAGTCTAACCCCTTTATATGCATTTTTCTTTTTTAGGGTTTGATGTTTGTTTTGGGGTCTTGTAGGTCTTTCTTTCATCTTGGATTATTGGTGACATCTAGAGTAGTACAAGGAAGTTAATATGAAAAACAACGAGGGTTTTAGACCATCTTCCGAACTTGTGAAGATCATTTTTAGAGCTTTTACATAGACCGGGGCGCCCAATGTCTAGACCAGAGCGCCCGCAGGTGCCCCAGTCCCTTTCCAGGTGCTCCAATCCAGCTAGATACTCTAGATCCATCCCTTTTGAGACTTTTGCATAGTCATCTGTGCTTCTATATTTTCTAGTCATCATTGTGACATTGTCCTGCGAGCATCTTTTATTCAGCTAAGTTCTTTCCTATTCTCTTTTGCATATTAGGGTTAACATTTCTTTTGAATAGTTATTTAGCTTACTTGCATACTTCTTTACTGCATTTATTTACTTTATTACATTTTTTCATAGCTTAGATTAACTATCCCCACACTAAATTAGTTTAGTTCATTTTATTTAATCAACAATATTCATTTTGTACATTCTTGACAAAAATATACTACACCATCAAGACCAAATCATGCCAAAATCCTAAGATTGACAGTAAACTTGAATATACTTCAAAGCAAGCTAGATGTGGTCTTTTTTAGTTTTGTGTAGTCATCTCTGGGCTATACCACACAAAATTTTCACTTTTCTATATTTTTTAGAAATATAATTGAGTGTTTTTCAGTTTGAAAGGTGGACACATTCATTTTTAGGTGGTTCATTGAATATGCCCGAGTGTAGTTATTAGTAGATATACCTATCTTGACGTTCATACTGGACCTTCTATTGTACGTTGTACCTAACTACAATCCGAGTCTAGTTCATGTAATTGATCTAGTCTACACATGGTTGTACCTTCAATTTAGTTGCACTTTTTGTTCCACTATTTAGGTGTGGTTGTTGGATGTATCCATGTGATAGACCTATTACTAGGTGTTGTACCTTTTTTTGGGCATCAAAACTATTGGCAGGTATTGCACCTGTTGTTCGAGTAACTAGTTAGATGTACTTGAATAAAACCACTTTTTACTTGGTAGATACATATTGTTTTTGGTTTATGTGCAGAGAGCGGAATAAAAATTGTACATGCATGAACATAACTAGTGCATGTAATTTGAGGCAATGATGTTACTCATTGTCATGGCTCAAATTTTAATGCGGGATGCCCAACCTTGACCCTAATTGTGCATCATTATTTATCTTTGGATAATTTCATAAGTGGGAGTATAGATCAAGATAAGAAAGTGCATAACTCTCCCCTAAAGGTGACACCACTTTGTGCACAAGTTTGGAGAATAGCACCCACCATTTTCCTTAACCTTAACCCTTGGTCACATAAAGTTTACCCAGTGGTAACTTCCAAACCAAAGGGGTTAACCTGTGAGAAGTAATTTTTTTTGCAAAAGTTCTCGAGAAAGTGTTGAATTTTTTTAGAGGTTAAAGGATGCTTTATTAAGGATCATGAGCAAAAATTAAAATTTGAAAACAGAGGAAACTTGTAAGAGATAAATTTCTGTTGGTAACTCCTTTTTAGGTGCCATTTTTTTAAAGTGTGTATTTTTTATCCCTCTACATTAATACTACTTTCATTTCCTTATTCGATCTGTATAATATATATTTTGTCTTTGAAGAATTACATACACACTAAATTCTAAAGTGCCAACATTGGCTGGTTATTGTTGATAATTTTGGGGGGTCTATCCTCTGCACATTCATTTCTGCAATCTCTTTTTTACCTTATAAATCAAAATGTGGTTCTCACGCCATTTAACTATTATGTGTGGAAACTCAAAATACAAATCTTGTTGAGAAGTAAGGGTTTACATCGAATTACAATGGGTGTTGAAATTAAGCCAACATCAGATACAACTAAAGTTAAGTGACCTAACCGATGTGAAGAGGTCCACGATTTATTATTTGTATGTATCTCCCGATTTACTCTTTTATATATAATCTGCTAGCATGCTCACTTATGTCTCGACAATATTAGGACTATTTGGGAAGAATTATGCAATAATGGATCATTAATTGGAGAATGAACTCATTAGTTTGAGTCGATACAAATTTTACATTATACATGAATTCTTCACAAAATTCAAATCACTTTGATTGTAATTGAAACAATGTGGGATAAACAAAAAGGATGAGAAGATTTTTCTTTCTATTCTTACCAATCTGGGTCATGATTTTTATGTTTTGGTTTGTAGTTCCCATTCCATTAGGAGTGCCCTTAGAGCCACATGGAAAATATGTTCCTTACATGATTTTTCTCTCTCCTTGACTAGGGAGCAAGATAAGATCATACATATGGGTACTCCGAAGTCTTCTAAGTCACATGCCCTATTTATTGGATAGAAAAAATAGAAGGCTTAAAACAATATGACTAAGAAAACAAATATAACAATGAGAAAAAGAAATATCCAAAACCTACCACCGAGACCTCCTCTTATGAAGCCAAACCGAAGAAAGAGTGGGTTAAATGTGCTTAATGTAGAAATCCTAGACATGATGAACATACATGTATACAGAAACAAATTTATCACCTGACACACATTCTAGAGAATAAAAAATATCAAGGTTTCGGATTTAGACACATAAAGTTCACTAGTTCAGGAGTTCACAAAGGAAAAAGACAATAATTAGGGGAAAGCCAAGGGAAATCACCTGTAGCAATTGAATCTTATCCTACTACACGAGTTCTTCACTTGGGTGCTTCACACCACATGGCCTCATCACAAGTTTCCTTCACTTCCTTAGAGCCATGTTCTATGCAGACTATTTTGATGGATGATCACACTTTTATTAAGGTATCAAGGAAAGGTTCTATTAACATAGGTGATGGGACATTTCAGGATGTTCTTTCTATACCTTCATTATCAACTAATCTCCTATCAATATATCAGATAACACACCACAATTCAGAAAAGTGGGTTGAATTCACTCCAGACTTAGTTGTTATTAGGGAGTTGCACAATGATTCTATAGTGGTAGTGGGGAGAGAAGATCACCAATCCCAGGTTTCTATCTTCTCACACTTTGCTCCTAGTGATGAGTCCTTTACAGATGAGGAGGTTCCTTCAAGTTCAACTCCAGACACTTCACTTCTAGTCACATTGTACTCACTAAGGAGGATTATTGATGATAAATCATAATTGATAATAAATATAAGGATTTGGATTCACTTGGGAAGACTCGTGTTGATTATGCTTCCAGTATAAATGACAAGAGTATTAATGATGAGGATTCAAATTTCAGTCTAGATGATGAAAGAAGTGATGAGGATCATCTCCTTCCTCTCCTAGTCATGTTTCAGAGGTTGATTACACACATCCTAACTTTACTCACTTTTATCTTGGTCATGCATCAAAGGTTAATGGATCTCCTCCAAATTCTCCATGTCCACTTCCTCCAATCTTGCAGACTTCTAGATCACTTCCTTTTGACATTCTAACTTCTAGTACAATTTGGACTCGATATATACTTTAAGATGTACATGATTTGGTTGGTGATCCATCAGATGATAGTCAAACACAATCACAATTCCCGGATGTTCATTTTACTTTTTCCTATGATCCTCATTATTTTAGTGCAACATGTGACATTCTTAATTGGGATTCAGTCTTCATCGATTCCTCTTCTAATAGTAGGATTCTCCATCTACGAGATCAATTAGGGGTTCATGAGGCCTTGTCTTCTATAAGGCTACCTAGTCCTCTCTTCTTCTCTTCCTTCACTCTCTATTTCTTGGGGGCTTCTCTATGTTATTCTAGAGGGACTTAACTATAGAAGGAGATTCTCTATGCAATTCTCTTTTCTCTTTTTGGGGGATGAGCTTTCCCTACACGTTTTCTCCTTTTCTCCACTTTAAGATGAATTTTCTTTGTATTTGGGTACCTCATCAAGCCTTATTACCGAGACCCATTTCTTCTACCCATCTAAGGTATGCTTAAGGGGGATATTAATGTAAGTTTTTATTCCATTGCACAATTTTTTCTACACATGTATTTAGCTTGCTTAGGTGTAATCATTATAGATGGGAGTTACACTTCTCTACCTTTTAGGTGGAAGTTACACTTTGCCACTTTCTATATATACACCTGTTGTAAAGCTATTTTCTTATACATTCTAACACAAGCTATCTTTTGGCTCATGTTTGGTTCCCTTATATTTTATAGAGGGAAGAATAAATAATAAATATAGATGGTAGACCATATCTCATATTTGGGACGGGTGAGGCCCCCATATTTATATATCTTCCCTCTCCCTATCATTCGACCCATCATACAAAATAAGTGTCGAGGGGAAATCTCTTTTTTCACATAGTGCAAACATTGTTTTTTAGGATGGAATTTTTGGTTCATCTTTCCAGATTGTTTTGACTAAAATTTCTAGCATCTCGTGACCCCCTTGATCATGATACTACCGATGTTCCTCTCTCTCGTAACATTATTCTCTTTATGTGCATTTGTATTTAATTAGTGCTCAATCTCGAGCCACATTCTCACAACAACCATTTTTGGGGTTTTATTCTCCCCTTATTTTTGGAATGAAATGATTTTAATTACATTCATGAGACCCAATTCTAAGGGACCATTGATTACACAAATTGCTTCCCTTGCTTAAATATTCTTAAGGCCTACAAGGTCCTTTAGAAGGCCACTCCTTCCATTATTTCAAGTTAGCAATGCCCCAAATTCTTTTATTCATTTTTATTAGAATAGTTCAACTATGGAGCCCATTCTTAACATTTCTACAAGCTTGGCCCACATGCCCATATATTGAGAAGATTTGAGAATGAAGTGCTCCTCTATTTCGATTGCTCCAATGGTGTAAAAAACACAAACTCTCTCTTCCCACTACTCTCATGAAATTGCCCATCTCTATGGGAGCTAGTCTTCAAGTGAACAATGAGGATTTTTTTCTTTTCATTTAATTTCAACCCTTATTACGCAGAAGGCATTCCCCATATGGGAAAGGCCCTTCCGATCGTTTCTGTAACTATGTTAAATTTGATGGTTTGACGACTGTTTGGACATTTTTGCTTTTTCTGGCTATTTTTAACAGCTATTTTTTCGTTGTTTGTTGTGTTTTGCTATTTTTTTGCTAATTTGGGTTGTTTTAAAAGTGGTTTTTAATTTTTTCCTTTTTAGCCATCATCGTCCGCTCCGTCGATGAACTACTTCACCCACACACAGGATACGGGTAGGGCCCTGTACGCGCAGCGCAGGCCGTGGGCTGAGCTCTTCATTCGCCATGCGTTCCATAAGACATATTTGTTTGCAGACGCCATGATCCAAGTGTGAAGAAATGTGAGCTTCTTTCTAGTTAATTACACCCTGATTGTGTTCGCCATCATCTTTGTCAGCCTCTTGTGGCATTCGATCTCGTTGATCATGCTCTTAGTGATGTTCGTCTCCTGGAGTTTCCTTTACTTCTTCAGAGACGAGCCCCTGGTCATATTTGGGCGTAGTTTCAGTGACAGTGTGGTTTTCCATTTGCTGAGTATTGTTACTTTTGTAGTTGTAATGCTCACGAGTATCATTTTTCCCTTTGTGATCGGCTTGCTCATCGGCTTGGTGACTGTGCTTATTCATGCGGATTTTCGTATTCCGAAGGAAGCGTCAATGGACGACGATGAAGCTGCTGGTGTGGGTTGTATTTTGTTGTGGACAACTCTACCCCCATTTCTATTGCTAGTGTTTAGGGTCAAATTAATGGAATTTAATTTGACGCTTTTCTGGGGTGGAATTGGAGCAAGTATTATTTTTCTGGAATGTCCATATTCAATTAAGTCTTTTAATGTGTTCCTGTACGTACCCGAAATTGTAGGGTACTGCACCATCGAAACGATGTTACACATGCCCCAATGATGATATAGGTTTCCTTGCAAGGTGTTCAAAATCCAAAAAGGCTCGCCATGTATACGCTTGTACCCTGCATGCCCCACTCAGCCTCCACGTGCCTTGTTTTCCCCTTTTCCCCCCCTTTTATTGCATTTTTGTCTTCAGTGGCAGAACTGCTGCCTTGCCTAGGCGACGGTCCTGTGACTGCCACCCAGGACAAGGTGGTGATCCTGTAACCGCCGCCCTGCACAAGGCAGTGGTTTTGTTCACGTTTTCCAGATTCTTCCGACGATCGCGTCAAACGTAAATCTTCAAATTTACATTCTTTCTTCAACCACTTCGGCTTGCATTAATGTTTTATGCTCCCTAACAATAGTGTTTTTCCTTTGTTTATAGTAAAAGAGATCAAATGGGAGTTACCCTCTGGTAAATGCACTGGTTATAAATAGCCAGCTCGTTTTCAAGCAAATGGCCCCTCATCTTCTCAATTCTCTTATTCAGTCTTTCAATTTCTTGCTTAGAATTCTGTCAATTCATGTTTTGCTTCCATTGTTGGTCTTTTAGAAGTCATATAATCTCTTTGTTTCAATCTTGTTCCATTGTTGCTTCATACAATCAGTTTAGCATAGAATAGCTTCATTTCTAGACTAGAATCCATTAAAGTTGCAGGTTTTGTTTTGTCACAAGGATAGTTTCTGAAACTCTCGGTACACTTGTGTTGTATTCCCCGCAATAAATCCCGCTAGGAATTGCATAGTCAAGCTTTGTTCACTTGTGCTATCCCTCTCCTACTCGCATTGTATTCGGTCTATATCCAAAGCTGCCATTGTTCGATTGCTATCTTCTGTTGATACTATCATATATACACTTTCTGGATTCACGAGAACACGAAGGAACGAGGAGATTACACTGAGGTGACGAAATCACACACAACTAGAGTTACCACTGTTATGTAAATGCCAGGTTTGAGCTATCAAAGTTCTAATTACAAACATATCAAATCGAGTAGTGAATTATTTCATTTCAGTTAAAAGTTCACTCTCAATATCACCAGGGAAGCTGTGGGGATTGATAGTTTCTGAGAAACTTTGATTCATTTCTCACTTCTGAGGTAGGATCGAGAGCCTTTCAGTTTAATATGTTTAGTTGCTTAGATTTTTGGATAAAATCACAAATGCACAGGCAAATAGCCATACTAGATTACTTTGCTTGTTTTTATTCTGTTTCTAGATTAGTTGTTCATTTTATAAATATACTAGAGTAGCTGCTCTTCAATTTCACTGAAATGTGTCATTTAAAAAAATACAAAAATAGAAGGATGCTTGCATAGTGTAAATACCTCTTTTGTAATCAGTTTATTAATTTTAGTTAGAAGTTGAATCATTTTGTATGATAATCACAGGACCTAGAGATCCTAGAGAATATATATTTGAACCCATAGTACCTCAACCAAATTTACCTGCGACATTAGCTGATATAGATCAGGACCTTAAGATACAGGTCTTTCGAGCAACAACAAACTTACAAGCAATTAGTGAGCAACTGAGAGGAGTAAACATTGAAGACGATAAAACTTACAACTTTTGGTCAAATCATCCTAACTACTGATTGCCTTGATAAAACATCTGAATGACTGTGTAAGGATTCGAACAAGAACAAACATTTGGTTGCGATCATTTGGTTCCGCAGCCTAACACAGGTGACCTCCTCGTTGACATAGACACTAGCTTATGTATCCAAATTGTCAAAACACTTGTTAGGTACTCCGAGAAAATCATACAACTTCTAGTTCTAAACGTAGAGGCTGAAAAGGCATACAATTACTGGATAGTTGGGAGAAGGGATTGATTCTTCACATGACCATAACAGGTCCACAACAACCACGAACTCAAGGTTGCGATCCCCAAGTCACACAACCCAATGGGCCAACAAACCAATCAAGCATTAACACCGGCTTACGAACGTTGGTATTTAGATCTTCACCACTTCCGCTGGATATTATAGCACAGTTCTCCGTATTAAACATAGAAGCCAATCAATCTAATATTTTCTGGGCTAGACCAGAAAACCACCCATAGTTCACTACAAATCCATTAAGCTGCCTATCACCATTTTTATGACCTTGTCTGGAGATATATACGAAGCTCCCACAGGTCACTTCCCACGTATCCAGCAACCAAGAAACAAAATCTCGGCAGAGCTTGATATCGATTGGAGCCTCCAAACAACCATTATATCCGAGCAAACCATTACACCAATTCAGGTTAGGAGGGCCTTCTTCGCCTTAAAATTCGCAAATTCCATTGTTACGTATTGAGGATTTAAGATTACCCAATTAGCTTGTCTGTATCTATTCACATTCAACATTCACCGGCTGTCTCGACATGACCTCGAGAGGTCGGGTACAAGGAAGAGGTACTTGTAGATTCCCATGCTCGCATGTTGCTTTTCCATCGTAGAGTTTCCTATATTATTATTGGAGGACCTACAGTTATTTATAGATGCTTAGGGTTTTTATTTTTTGGGTATTTGTTTAGGGCTTATTGTTTATTGGATGGGATGGGGTAAAGAAACATAATTATTGAATATTATTATCATATAGGCCACACCATGGATAACTATATGTGGTACATAACATATTCAAATAAGAAAATGTGGAGAAGATTTACAGCGCCCTTGCAGGGTGATCTAAGAGCACTGATATCTTCCTCACTTAATTTTGTGTTCAATAAAAGAGCTTACATCTTTTACGTTAAGGCCAAGCATGTTAAGTGTAATTTAAATGCTCTACTCTGCCTCCATTAATGAATGGTAACTCCATTAATGAATGGTAACTTGATTATATATCGTATAAGCTTTAGTTACTAAGCTTTGTTAAGTGAAGATCAACATTTCAAAAAAGAGGTAAGGAAGTTTCCTGACCTGAAATAGAGGCATTTTTTATCGTCCGCTCCTCATGTCAAATTTGCATTTGACAAAGGAGCTCTGAAATTCTGTAAAAATTAACCTGTTGTTGGATTATTATTGGAGGTAATTGTTCTATCATGTAGGAAAGATACAAAAACTGGCACTAGCCATGGCATGTGGAGTAGTGAGTGGAGCTGTATTTGCCTTATGTTTGCTGGTAATTTATGTCAAAATCAAGGCCAGAAGGAGGTTGGTAAAGGATCATTGCATAGCTGTGGATGGTAAGTTCAGATGTTCTTTTTCCGGGTTTATTTGATTGTTTCTGAGTACCTTTGTGCCCTTAATTTTTCTTTTCAGAAAATAATTTTGGCAGCATCTCTATGCCTCGTACTCATAGCTTTTAATTTTGGCAACATGTAGAGCCTTAGGCGGCAGAATTTTGTCTTTTACTGTGGTGATGTACCCTTTATATGATGTTGGTTTTGGTTTGTGTTTAAATAAGTCATGTTAATGTTTAGTGTTAATTGATCTCGCTTTAGAGGTTGAGTGGTTACTAAACATAATTCAAATTTGAAAATTTTGAATATCTACAATCCTTTCTTCGTAATGGGAAATGGGCATTTATTCTCCCCATCCCTTATATGTAATTTCTTTTCATCTTGGACACAGATTAGAAGAAGTGCCACAAAAACTCTGTGAGGTTCTGTGTCAAAATGATTACACAACCTGAATTATGCAACCTAAGGACATATAACATTATTCCAAGAATAATGGTGGGAAATGATTAGTTGTTATAATTACTACATGTTTCCAGCTTGTAGGCACCTTTTTCCCATATATTTTAAGAGAGATTTCATGTAGAGAGCCCCTAATACAGCCTACAGAGAAAATAGAAGTAGTTTTCTGGTGATGTTTAACAAGATAGGGAAGCCTTCAAAGTCACATTTTATTCCATTCAGATTCTTTAAGGGAATCTCAGTATCATGAGGGAATGCTTGCATGTTTCCTGTCTTCTTAATGGTTGGATTCCACCTTGAAAACAAAGTTCCCTTACCATTGCAAGCTTCCATATAATAACATTGTGACAATGGCAGCATCGGCACTAGAGAGGGAGCATATGAATGTCACCGTTGGGCTTGGAGGCTCTATGAATCCAAATTTAGGGTTAAAGGCTCGAGTGAGTTTTCTCAATCCTTATTGTTGTCTTCTTGAAATAAACTTGTGACAGAGAATCTTTGGAGACCTTGATAACTTTGATATCTTGCATGAATAGGAGAGCTTATGAAAAGTTTTTCTTCCAAATGACAAGGTTACAAAATAATTCTGTTGTTTAGTTTTTGTTCACTTATAACCTATTTTTCTAGAGGAGGAGGAGTGTCGTTGTGGAGGAAGTCTCTTTGAATAATATGAGACCCACATTTCTTTGTTCTTCATACACCCACCTCAATTTCTCAATTGGGATGCCGTAGAAGCGTATAATATTGATTGTTGGTGGACATGCATCGTCGTCGCTCAACTGAAACAAGCATTCACAGCAGAGGAACTTTTGGAAATACATTTCCCTGACACAGGCACTATAAAAGCATACCTCCACTCACAATTGCACCCAGCTCAAGATTGGGTTAGGGGAAAATTGATTTCTAAATCATGAAATGCTTTCAGAGTTTCAACGACGGCAATTGAAGCTATTAATTTAATCTTTCATGGCAATAAATTGTTAAGTCAGCCTGCATTTTTTAGAAAAGTAATTTGTCATTGGTCTTGCAAAGAAACTAAGGGAAAGGACCCCATCTCTGAGCACCATAAGTTCCGCAGGTTACACAGCCACGTAGACTGCTAATCAGCACTCCAAATCAGCATGGGTCTTATGAATCTTAAAATATAATTTTCAAACCTGTTCACATAGTTGAATGACACGTGTACCACGGATTCCATGCACTTCATTAAATCAGTCAGAATATTTGGACAGATCCATCACCGCTGCTTTTAACTCCTGATGACAACACGTAGAATAGTGGGACGCCGCACATTTTGTATTGAATGTAATGTACAGTTGTTTAATAAAAGCTCGAACAAGTGGTTTAATGTCTCCACCGACTCGCCATTATTTTCCACCGCCAACCCTGCATCTGTGTATTCATCCTCCTAGAAACTGTGCATTCGACCCCCATAACTGTGCATTCACACGTAGATTTCACAGGGCTTGCAGGCAGGTCTGGTTTTCTCCTGTATCTGTGCTTTTCTCAAGAAATCATTTACGTGTTTGCTGTCATCGAACATGGAACTTGAACATGAACCTTGTCGCTCAGGTTGCAGGTATTCACTGCGCTTCTTCTACACAATCTTGTTCAAGCAAATAGATTGAATTTCCTTTTAGTTCTTGGATTTACTTTCCAATCTTCAATCTTCTTCGGTTTGAGAATATGTTAACTCGATTTAAGTTAGCTTAGTGTATGATATACTATCCTTGTTTTATATACTACGCAGGTACTTACTGTGTCAACAGCCAAGTCTGCACAAATATGGGAGAGGAACTGGCTACGCTGGTCGTGTGGAGAGGAACGATAGTACCCAAATCACTCGCCTCTCAATAGTCGAAGGAGAGCTAGTTTATGATAATGGTGAGCACATACCTATTGGAATGGAAGCGGAAGGAGTTTTTCCTTTCTGATTGTTAAAATAATATAGGTTTATATAAAGTAAATGAGTCATAACTGGGTATTATAGCCTGCAAAAAAAATCCTTTGATTTCATTATTATTTTGCCTAACAGTGTTTACCACAATGCTAGTGATAAGTTCTTGTTTTTCGTGTAATGTTCTTGTTGCAGGGTAGAAAAGAATGACAATGCCAGTGATACGTGAATGAGAATGAAGACCACAATTTTATTGGACAGGTAAGGTCATCTGTGACCTTACTAAGGCAATGATTTGTTTATCTTAATCCAAAATATTTTGTCTACAATTGTTTGTTTGTGAGATGATTGAGTTGTATTCCAGTTTTATATGGTATATTTTATTTGCATGTGTTAATTATGTTTACAAATGCTGGCAAGGACCCATAAAATGGGAGATAGTATAAAAAATATATGTATGGATAGTCCTGACTTCACACACAAGAAATAACATATTATTTTATATTCATTTTGATAGACTTACAAAAATTTACGTTAAATCCGACTTCCAAAGGATTAAAATCAGTCTAACATTTATCAAAATCATATATACATATTCGACAAAATCTGCCAAAACTTACTAAATGGGCAAATTTTTAGAAATTCTTTCTAATATTGGACAAAATTTGTAAAGCCAAACTCAACCGCTGGACCAAAATCCTAGAAATGCTTGAGACTGCTCTTCCTCATGACTCTCTGATGTGCTAGCATTCATAGATTGGAGAACATGAGGTAGCATAGTAGTAGGCTTGCCTGGAACATTTGTCAAAGTTCTTGAAAGTTGGCCAATTTGACCAAACAATGCTTGCTCTAATTTTCCTGAAAATGTCTCTTTGTTTGAAGGAGAAGATGGGCAACTGGATTGGTTATTGATAATGGAAGAAAAACCAGGCATGAATGTGTTATACATGTCCAACAAAATGTGATGCTGATCAGGAAGAGGATTAGAGGGACTACTCAAACGTCTATTTTGTCGATCAGGCTCCTTCTGTGCTTGTTGCCATTCCTTCATCCTTTTATCATGTTCTTTTGAGAGTCTGGCTTGTTCCCTTTTCAACTCCTTCTCATTTTTTCGCTGCAACTTATCTTCTTCTTTTTTCTGCCTTTTCAATTCTCTTTTAATTTTAAGTTGCCCCTTCTTTTCTTTTTCTACCAACATGTGGGCTTTCCTTTCTTCTGCCTGCTCCCTTCTCTTTGCCTTCAAATCTTCAATTTCTCTTTTTCTTGCTTCTTGATCTTGAAGTAAATGCAAGTATTCATCAGAGGTAAGTATTTGGGATTTCCTACCAATTCTAATTGCACCATCACTTAGCCGCACAGGGTTGTTGTGAACCCTCTCAATTAGTAGCTTTAAGAATTTACTTACTGATTGGTTGTCATTTTGGGTGCAGACCACCTCTTCAGTGTCTTGTGTGGCTATGAAAATCAGCAACTTCGAAGTTACCTTTATCCATATGTTGTGTGGATAAATTTGGGGCATCTAATTGGGATGTATCATGTGTCTCCCACTCCAAATTATCAGCATAATAGTGTACCACCTCACTTGGAAGAGGCGGGGGAGGGGATGGCATTGAAAGAGAAACTTCCTCATTGTTGAAATCAATTTTCATGTTGAGATTTATGGCCCCTTCTTTAACCCATTGAGGTGGGCTGAACTGTGTTGGCAAAGTCAAGATATCATCAACATCTGCGGCTTCTTGTGTTTGGCTCACATGAGTTGCTGAACTAACGTGATCATCTTCTTCATTGATTGTATGTGGCTGATTTAAATCTTTAGGCATGCCAAAAAATTCTGTCTCAACATGCACTTCCTTTGTTTTTTGTGCATCCTCATTATTTGACACATTATTCCTAATTTCTTCTAAACATCGTTCTACATCTCCATCTTCTATTCCTGCCATCCTCAATATGTTTTCAACAGCTGCTACCTCGTCTTCTTCAACATGAAAGGCTTCACTTGGCCTCATATCATTAGAAACAACATTACGATCAAGTGGCCATATACCTGTCCTATGAAAACCTGCTTTGATGTTTTTAGGAGTAAGTGCGAGTTGGAAAGCTTGACTGCTAAGTGTTTCCAATTCTGTCCTCCTGATTTCAAGACCTAAGTTCTTTGCCATCCATTTGGACCTCATTGATTTGAAGTAGTTCTTGAATGGAGAGAAAACACTAACATCTAATGGCTGAAGTTTGTGACTGGTATTAGCTGGCAAAGTCACAAGGTCAATTCCTAAATTTCTAGCTTCTTGGATTGTGCCAAAAGCTACATGGCTGCCATGACCATCAAATATTAGAAGATGCCTATTTGTTGGTGAAACTCCGCTAGGCACAGATCTTGCAAAATGATGCAGCCAATTCAAAAATAGCTCCTTTGTCATCCACGCATGTGGTTGCGCTGCCATGCATGCTCCAGGTTCACATCCAGCTATATAGTTTTTAAGTTGTCTCTTTGCCTTAAAAAGATAAAATCCAGGAATGCTTTGTCCTGTTGCATTAACACAACATAATACAATAATCCATTCTCTACTTTTTGACATAATGTGTGGAACACTTCTACAACCTAATTTAGCAATCACACGCATGCCACAATTCCTTCCTGCTTGTACACCAGTTTCATCACAATTCCATATTTTATTGGGCCCATATTGATTTGTTGTATACATTTTTTGCAAGTTATCATAGAAAGCATCAACGATTCTTGGTCGTAACATGACTGCTCTATCTCTATCAAGGCCCTCCGCAATTCTTATTGTCAAATCGGGATGGCGCCTACGGAACCCATACCACCATGATTTTCCTGGTAGACCATCATTGAATGGATTTGGTCTACTTTGACATATATGAGCTACATAGGCCTTTAAGTGAATGACTTCAAGACCACGGCCAAGTTCAGCCATATCTTTGCACCATGTCACAATTTCCTGCTCTTCATTCTCTGTCAGAACTGTTGGAGGTCCCAGCCTCTTAGTGGTTCTTTTTCCATACAACCAATCAGTCACATTTGTGGCAGGGATACCCCACTTAGATGCTGCTTTTCTTGTTGACATTCTATTCTCCTCCACATCCCTCATGGCAGCCTTCATGTCTGCTTCTGTCCATTGTCCTCTTATGTATACTTTCTTTGTTATAGAAGACCCTCCAGTTACTTCAACATTTGGGTTCATACTAGTGTTGAATTCAGGTTCATGTGTAATTGTGATATTCTCATCAACAAATTGTTATTTTCCTTTTGATGAATTACTCCTTTGAGTGGAAGACATATTTTTCTAAGGTTGTAATTGAGCAACGTTATCCATGCCTGAATCTTGTGATTTGGCTCTTGAAGGATTATTCTTTCTGTTGGAAGTTTTGGTTTTTTGAGATTGTGTCCCAGCAATTTTATCTTCATCAAAAGACAGATTTGTAAACTTTTCCCTTCTTTGCAAGTTGCTTCTCAACCTTCTCACTGGTCCTTTGGATGTCTGCTTTGCACGTGCCATTGTGAAATACAAGGAACTTTGACAAAAATAACCGCTGTAGAAAACTGGACCTGCCTGCATTGCAATGAAAACTACGAGTGAATGCACAGTTAATGGGGATTGAATGCATAGTTTATGGGGGTTGAATGCACCATTACAGGGACGATGATGGAAAACTATGGTGAGTCGGTGGAGATATTAATCCACCTGTTACCGCTTTAATAGCAACCACTGTACATTTACTGTCACCTCAAATGCGCGGCTTCCCACTAAAATACGTGTTTTCATACCATTTTAAAAACAATAGTGATGGGTCTGATGTTTATATTGGGTCATTTCTAATAGTATGCATGGAATTCTATTTCCACGTGTCATACAAAATGTGAACAGGTTTCAATGATACATTTTAAGATTCATAAAACATTGACAAATCCAGCGTGCTGATTTGGAGTCCTAGTTAGCAGTCTACGTGGCTGTGTAACATATGCAGGGGCCTTTGACCGAGACTATTTAGCAAATTTGGATGCACTATGTATATGGAGGTAAATTTAACACCGTATGAATGTGTACATCTAATACTATGCATGTAGAATTTTAGAGGCTGCGAAAGAAGTAGTGGCTAGTTCAGAAAATAAATAAATTTTTATTTTGAATATTGGAAAAGCAATATGGCTATTTCAGAAAATCAAAGAAATCGCTATTTCTGGATTTTATCTTTTTACAGCAAAGAGAAACACAAAAATCATTACTTCTACAGATTCCTATACATTTCAAAAAATCTGTTCGAAATTTAAGAAAATTATGATTTATTTAGCACAAAAAATCATATTTGGAGGAACAAGTGAACATTAAATTAATTATGCACACGAGTGAGTTTAAATTTGTAGATAGAGTATAAACAGTTTTGAATTTGCAATAACGAAGTTGTTCATTCTTGCAAATTTAATGATGTTTTTAAACTATCTACATATTCAGACTTCCTAATGTTCATAACAAATTTAATGGCTAACTGTGAGATCTAAAAATGTTCAGAGAAAAAAAGATACAATTTTTAAAAATAGTGCTTAATACAAAAGGTAAACAACTATTGCACCTGGAAATTACACAAATATTTAACTATTTTGTATTTGTGGAGCAAGAAAGTGAGTGTCCTGGAAGTACTATGTTCTTCTGTATCTGTGCAGCAAGAAATTTGATGATGGAAAAGTGTTCTTCTGTATCTGTGCAACAAGAAAATTGATGATGGAAAAGATGTTCTTTTGTATTTGTGAAGTTGTATCTTGTGCACCAAGAAAATTGATGATGGAAAAGTGTTCTTCTGTATTTGTGCATCAAGAAAATGGAACATGGAAAAGTGCAGCAAGAAAGTAACAAAGATACATTCGACTCATCATCTCAATTTATAGATTTTATTGCTTTGAATTTTTCTTTTGGTAAATCTGGCATTGGATTCTATTGGCTGAGAGGGGTTAGCACAGATTGATTGAGAACTAAAGAAAATTTGAGCTGTTGGATTTAAAAGTCTTGTTGATCAATGGATTTGTATTAAAGTGGATGTGAGAGATTTTGGTGGGAATTGGGAATTTGGGAGGGAAATGTATCATTTTTATTTTAAATTTTTTGAATTACAGTTGTTTTATTAAATGTTGTTTTTTGAAATCTGCTACAAATCTGTAATAATGGTGACTTTTTCTTGTAAATGGTGAGCCTTAATGATTTTTTTTATGTTTGCAGGTACCCCTATTAATTGAAGAAAAGGCACTGGAGGTTGGATAAATATAGATGAACAATGTTTGCTCAAGGATGTGTGTATTGATAAGGAATGGATGTATAATTGTGCAAAAAATAATAATATTTGTACATGTTGAAGCCCATCAGCAATGTAAATGGGGTCTAGAATAGTAATGGAGATGATATTATTATATTCATGTGGGAGTTTCTAAATTTTAAATGTGACCCTCAAGTTGTAGGGAATGGCATTTAATTATGTTTATAAATTAGAAAATTTGCACATGTTAAGATTTGGCAAAGAATAAGGAAATGACATACAGTTTTATGTGCTTTTTTGGTTGATTATTTGGGTAACTGTGTATACACAATAACATTTAATTGTGCCAAAACAGTCTCAGTCAAAGGCCCCTGCTCGGAGATGGGGTCCTTTTCCCTATATTTATGTTGAATTAAGAAACCAAATTTATGTTGATTTTTTATTGCATTCTCTTCCGTATAGTTACGCCTTTTCACAATTTGGACACCTTGTCTTTATTTATTTATTTTAGTTTCTGTTTAATTAAATTATTGTTTCATTGAAAACACTGTATTTTTGTTCATCATGCATGTAAATTCTTAATAAGAATATTAGAGTGTAAATTATAAAATGAGGAAACATGGTAATGGGATTTTAATCTCAGTCAATAATCAAGTAATAAATGGTTCCCCTACCAAAATTAGGTGTCTTTATAATGTTTTGCTTTGATTTGTGTACTTTATGCATATGCATATGAAAATAAAACATACGTGGAATAAAAATTTGTCTTCTTAAAGGAGTTCCAATGTACTTATATAAGCAATAAGGAGGAATACGATGAGATCAAATAGTTTTTCTGAAAATGTTCAATATTATCACCACAAATATGGACTATCTACATTATGTATGATTGTAACTAGGTCCCAAAAATATTCTTTCCAAAATTGATAGATGATTATATCATAGAAGTTTTGCAATAATAACATTACCCAAATATTTATAAATAAAATATGATGTAATAAAAATATTTGCATCAAGGTCAGATGAATCTTTACCAAGTGCTAAGATGAAAGTAGATCGATTGTGTCTTCAAAGGCATAGAATATTTTTTCCTTCCATTTAAGAACTTATAACTTTGAAAAATTCATTATCAAGCTTCTAATTTTGTGACTCCATAATGTTTCTAAAAAAAACAATGTTGTAACTTAGGATTAAGCTAATTGTTATCTTGTAGTAGAAATCATTATATTTTTTTGTAAGTTTTTATACACGAATATTTTTCAATTTCAAAAAGAAGTTTGTCTACAATCTTGACTATTTAACATACCAATCATAAGTTACAACTAAAATATATTATCTAATTTTTTGCCTTTAATAATATATTGATTTCAATTTAACTTGTGTAAACATCAATCCACAAAACTTCAACCGTGTATCTTTTTGTTCATCATGCATGTAAATTCTTGATAAGAATACTAGAGTGTAAATTATAAAATGAGGAAAGACGGTAATGGGATTCTAATCTCATTCAATAATCAAATAATAAATGGTTCCCCTACAAAAATTAGGTGTCTTTATAATGTTCAGTTTAGATTTGTGCGCTTTATGCGTATGCGTATGCGTATGAAAATCAAACATATGTGGAATAAAAAATTGTCTTCTTAAAGGAGTTCCAATGTACTTACATAAGCAATAAGGAGGAATACGATGAGATCAAATAGTTTTTCTGAAAATGTTCAATATTATCACTACAAATCTGGACTATCTACGTCATGTATGATTGTAACTAGGTCCCAAAAATATTCTTTCCAAAATTGATAGATTATTATATCATAGAAGTTTTGCAATAATAACATTACCCAAATATTTATAAATTAAATATAATGTAATAAAAATATGTGCATCAAGGTCAGATGAATCTTTACCTAGTGCTGAGATGAAACTAGATCAATTGTGTCTTCAGAGGCATATACTATTTTTTCCTTCCATTTAAGAATTTGTAACTTTGAAAATTCATTATCAAGCTTCTAATTTTGTGACTCCATAATGTTTCTAAAAAATTAATGTCGTAACTTAGGATTAAGTCAATTGATATCTTGTAGTAAAAATCATTATATATTTTGTAAGTTTTTAGACACGAATATTTTTCAATTTCAAAAAGAAGTTTGTCTGCAAGCTTGACTATTTAACATACCAAACCTAAGCTACAACTAAAATATATTATCTAAATTTTGGCCTTTAATAATAGATCGATTTCAATTTAACTTGTGTAAACATCAATCCACAAAACTTCAACATTAACTGTGTATCAAAGCACATATAATAACTCTAGTAGAACTAAGAGTTATTCTTAAATATTTGTTAAATATGGGCTACGGTTGTTTGCATGCTTTTATGTTGTCCCTTTTTCCTTTTATCCCTTCTTTTTTTGTGCACCTCTTTGTTCTCCCCCCACCCCAAATCATAGCCCATGTTCTTTATGATGTGGTCCCCCTCTAGCCCATATGTGCTCATGATGTCATCGCCCTGAGGAAAGGCGAAGACAGATTGATAATAAGCTCCTTTTGGGTAGTTTCCAAACATGGTTTTTAGAATGTACTCATATTTTTGGGATTCGTGGTGACCACAAATTTTTTTTTCCATCCATGGACACCTAAACCGTAGCGTTTGATGTAGAAATGAGTTCCGAGCAAAAGGAGGAGTAAAATCATCTAAATGGTGTAAAGCAAAAAAACAAACCACAAAATAAAGAAATCATGCATTTTCCTAGCAACTACAAGTAATGGTAGCAATTGATGACGAGTTGGAGAACCTTGAGCTTAAATTTTTGAAACCCCTTTACTCTCATGTTGCTAGATCATTTTTTCAAAACATTGGGCAAATTGACTCATAATAGGTTGATTATGGATCTTTTGCAACACAAACTTTTTCTCTGTGTCAACCACAAAGTCATGCTTTGCGCAAATTTGTCGGTTGAAACATGTCTTGTTAGTGGTGCTGCTAGCTCCATAGTCGAAATTATTTACAAATAATTGTTCTGTCCATCTGGTTTGTCTTTACTTGTCGTCAACAACTTTGATCGATACATGGTGCTTTATTGTCTGCTTTAATTTCCTTTTCTGCTCACCATTATTTCTCTTTCGACATTATCATCACACACCTCAAGTGTGATTGCTAATATACGCTTTTTCACTATACTCAAAGTTCAAGTTGAATACTAAAATATAGTGTCGTTTTTTCCTTCATGCTTCTTTCCTCCACAATAGTGTTGTAAGCCTCTCATTCACATAATTTTTTAATATCTTTGTATGATTTGAACATTCAGTGAAACTAATATTACACTTAATTACGCCGAAAGGCGTGTTCTCTAGTAGAAAGCCCTGGGGGCTCTGACATCGGACAGAGACAGGAAGGGATGAGATTCATCGGTCAATGACGCACAACTACATAGATGCCTTATGTGTGGTGGGTAGTGGAAGGCTTGTCAGATAACTGGTTCTCGTCAGAATCACTGACACAATTGTGTGAAAACTACAACTCGCCCATCCCTCTTTCGACAGTCGTAGCCAGGTGGTGTGTAGATTAGCTATTAATTTACATTTTGCAAGAATGAGGATGTGATGTGCTTTCTTGGTTTTCGTGGCGTTTGGCACAGGGATTCTGCTATGGAGAATGCAGAGACAGAAAATGTGATGCGAAATTACTTCATTGAAATGGATATCCAAGTCGTAGGCATGTGTCCCACTAGGAAATGTCATTAGGAAGATAATACTCTTTCCACATGTTGCAAAGATCCTGTGGCGCCAGAAAAACGTCAGGTCAATAACGGTTGTGGTGTTGGTGAGTAGGTTGCAAATTGTTGTGGCAAACTACGGTGATTCTCATACAGTTTTGCTCAGGGGACACAAAGTTGTTCCTTTTTCTCAAGACCCGAATGTATTTGGTTAGTTGCGGAAAAAATTGAAGGAAAAAATCACAATTTTCTTTAAGATAGGTTTCAGAATCAAAACTCATTAATTTGTTATACACGACAGCCAGAAAAAGAAGGCGAGATGGATCGAATAGAAGTAGCATGAGGGAAAATTGTAAACTGGAATGGCTACCATGTTGGAGGCTTCCTCGCCATGTCCAGAGCTATAGGTATATGATTTTTTCTCTCTCCTTATAATTATGTATTCTTTGCCAAAAATAGTTGTTTTTAAGTACATTTTCTTTTCAAGATAAACGTAATTGTGAAATGGCTCTAAAAATAAAAATTTATGCTCAAAACTCTGGTCAAACACCAAAAAATATCATAACATTAATATAGTTTGATAACTTTATAAAGTGCTCCTCCACACAAAAACCATTAGAAAATATGTTTACTTGTCATTTGCTTTTGACAACAACTTATGTTTACATGTTTACTTGTCATAAAGCCTTTGTGGCTTTACAGAGGCTTGTCTCTCCACTACCACCTCTAAGGCTCTATTGAGACCGATATGCCTAAATGGTGGAAAGGTAAGTCTTGTTTTTAAAGACTCTTGGTGGTTTCACATCTACATGTTTGACAGTGTCTGAACTTTGTTTGCAAGAGCGTTAATAACTCAAGACGAGAACTAGGTTACTTTTCTTACGGAATGGGCAACCCCATTTATGACTTCTAGTTGTGCGACCCTCACTAGCAGTGAAACATAAAGAGACTCGCTGACTGTGGCATCGGCTTCGGCAGGAACGCCATCAAAGGGAAGTTCAGCAGATTTTATGTGGTTATAGACCCCGCGACGACGACCCGATTAATCCTCGGTCGAGGACTCTCCGTCACGCAGTGATTCAATCGAAGCCAGTGTGGATAATTTTCGCGAGAGACACGGTGATATAGCTAAAGCGGGCACTGATCATGGACAACTACAAGACCATCGATGAGACATTTGATACAGCTGTGGAAGTAGTGACCACATATGATAATGCAACCAGATCCCTCGAATGTGTTAAGGAAAAAGACTAATTTTACATTGATTCCTTATGATAATAGGATTTCCTTGTGATTAAAAGGGATCCCCACCAAATTTAGAAGTGGAAATCAGTAATCGAATGAAGAAACAAACTCCATTCAAGAGTAGTTGTGCTCCGAATAAGCCTACAAAAGACATCAATTGATACCAAAAAAACTTTCCACATATGGATTTTTATCCAAACGCCCGACACAATGGGTGTAATTCATCTTCCTTTCTTGATGATGAAATAGACATAGCTTCTAGCATAAGGCTCGAGGTAACTAGGAAACTATTTTCTCAATCTCAATCTACCACCATTCAATGAGCAAGAAGATTTTGGTAGCTTATACATTTTGTCTCAAAATCATTTACTCAACATTGTTGTGATTTTTTTGTATGTACCCTTTAAAGGACATGATTGGTCTATTTCAAGTAATATACATTTTCCTATGTACTACCATTAATCAAACCATCAGCTAAATTCAATGCAATATATAACATTTATTTATTATCAAGGCCTTAATCATAAAGCACATCTCATTACTATATATCTTGCATGGAGGTTTATTTATTCTTTTTGTTTTAACAACTTTGTCAAGAAGAATGATAACCAAAATAAAACCTTTGAGGATCTTGGAAATCATATTTTGTAGGTATTGACTTCTACCCATGACCTAAATTGTTGATTTTTGGGTGCTAATCATTAATGATAGTTGAGTCTTTAAATAGTGATTTGAAAGATTTTCATGGACTACTTCATTTATCAATCGTTTGTCTACATCTCCTGAATATTTAGATACCTAGAGAGCACTTGGATCCTCGGAAATATCCAAGAATTTAAATGTTTTGTTTCATCGTGTTCAAAACTAGATACAAATATAAATTTGGCCATATATTTAATACATGTGGCTTGGAACATTATATTGTATTTTAATTATTATGAAATACTTTTAAGGGCATAAACTTAATTTGATTGTTGATTTAATTGTTCCTTTAAAGTTAATGGTTAGATATTTTTTTCCTCTTTGTTAAAAATTCGCACCCACCATATTCATTCTTATATAGTACATATCTTTCATATACAATGTTTGGTGTTGTATATGGTCTTCAAGGATGTGATGCTTTTTCAATTAAAACCTCTGGAGTTGACACCAAAGTCTTTACCTAATTTGAATAATTAAAATATACATATTAACTCTGAAATATTGACCTATCAAATAATTATTGTTAGACTATTTTTCTTATGCCTCTATCCTCCATTATCATGATGCTCACTCAACCAATGAAGATGTGAAGCTTAACAATTTCCACTGAAAATGCATCCTTTTACAAATAATTTTGTTTTGACTTATGACTCTCATAAAACAATAACAACATTGACAACACTATATTTAACATTTAAACTTTTTAAGACACACATTAACTTGGGATTCAATTTGACACACACATTGGATTCAATTTGACACACACACACACACACACACACACACACACACACACACACACACACACACACACACACACACACACACACACATATTTACACTAAGAAGATGATAAAATATCAATAAAACTGAGATCACCTATTTGAGTTTGCCAAGCTATAAAATTAGACTAAAACTAAACTCTACTTCGACCACCAATTTACATGAAACTAAGACCTATTAAAAATAAAAATAATGTTTCGACCAAGATTTAGAATGAAAACGACTCATAGTGAATGGACTTGTATATTACAATTGTGACATCCTAGATGGGTTGATTAATTGATGTTGAGATGAACACATACGATGCAAGTCTGTAAAAATAGAAGATACAAGAAAGGTAACAACAAAATATGGCTCCAACTGTTAGAGCTTCTATGGAGGTAACAACCTAAGGTGGAAGATAATAGATTTAAATGCAGATTCAGGTGAGACATGTTAATGAGTTTAGGAATTGATTTTACATAGGATTCAAGGTGATAGGTAAGGAAACCAATGCTAGCTTGGATGTCTACATATAATCAAAACGTAGACACTAATGTTGGTTTAATGCATATATTTGTTGGATGACCATATGAAGGCTTCAAAGCTTGCTTGGTGATGATGTGGAGCAGTATAAGCTACTCAAACATAGATAAAACAAAATTCATATCAACACACAACTATTCTAAGCTAAGTGTGATCCATGCAAGATTACAAATACATGGTCTCTCAAGCTACTCAATTAGTATCAGTACTTGTAACTACTGGAAAAATACACAATTTATTTCATGTTTGTTTTCCTTCTTTGCATCACTCTGATGGTTCTTCTACTCCTTTTTCTCGCCCTATATTTTCTCCTCTGTTGCAGGACCCACAGTCATCGACTCTGTGAAGCCGAATCCTCTAAGTTTGGAGGTCAAATATTCGGGGTCTACATCTCCTATTACTGGTATCTGCTTCTCCTTCATGTCCACCACCACAAAATCCACCCATGTATTACAGAAATTTATCAATATATCAAATTATGCAGAAGAATAAAATTAATGTTAGGGTTTGAACATTGAAAGTGAAGAGCAAGAAATAACATACCTTAGACACGTACGACCGATTTGAGAGCCTTTGTCTTGTTGCTGCCATCCTCAATTTCTGTTGATAAACGGGAAGCCAATAGACAATTTGTTTGTATGTAAAAATGTAGGCATGATTCCCTTTGTTTTACTTCATGTGAATGATATTTTCAATTAGGCGACAAAGATGGTTGCAGAGTGGAAGGGCACGCATTCCCCTAAGAGAACTCAAACCCTTGGAAGGTTAGGCTTTGTCATCTTTTCAAGACTCGCTTAAACATATCCAATATATTCTAATTGGTGAAATGAGTTTCATTAGCCCTTAACACTCTCGTTGCCAAATCCATTGCTCAAAACACTGGGTGTGCTGACTCAGGTTAAGCTGATGATCCATCGATTACAACACAAACTTCTTCTCTGCGTCAACTAGAAAGTCATGCTTTCCACAAATTTTTGGGTTGCAACATGTCTTGTAAATGGTGCTATTGGCTCTATCATGAACATTGTTTACGACATTTTTCTGGTCTGTCTGATTTGCCTTTATTTGTCGTCATCACATTTTTTCAATACACGGGGGCCCAATGGGGTGCCAATCACCCTTCCCATGTTCTAATTCCGCCCATTTCTAGGAGTAACCAAAGGCAATTACAACTTAAAATGACTTGGCCATTTTCAATCCACAAATCTCAAGGGCTTACTTTGCGGAGAGCCACTATTAACATTGGGCGCATGGAAAGAAATCAGCTTACCTTCACAACTACATCAAGAGTTACCTACTTATCTGCCCTTCGGATTTCACCCCTTTTTCATTTTGGCGCTAAGCAAAAAATCCTCAACACCTCTTCTGCAATCACACATACAAGAGAAATTCCGTCTTCATTCCATGTCCTTAACACTCCCCTCTGGATCCCCAGAGGCCCTTTTGTTTCAAAATACTTCACTTCTTCTCCAATCCAGATCTTTTCTACAACTCTAGTTTCCACTATTTTGTTCAATTTTTCAATTTCCAACTTGACATATCATAATCCTTTGTTGTATGCTTCAATTTTTTTTTCCACTCACCGACATTTCGCTTTCGGCGTTAACATCGCACATCTCACGTGCGATTGGTAGTCATCCACTTGTAGTTCTTCATAAGCATTCTTCCTTCTTTAAGCGTGTCGTTACTACAAGCCTACCCTCCCATGTAAAATTTGTTCATTCCTAGGCTAGAGGACTAGTTGGGGCCTACCAAATAGCTGGCCTCGTTGGAGTCACACCATTACTCCCCATATGCCCCCTCCAAGTTACCAATTAAAAAAAAAACAAAATAAAAATAAATTGTTGCTTCGTTTAAGCCACTAAACAATGAGACCGAATGACTTTAGCTTTTCTCGTTTATGTATCCTTCCTCTGTTATGAATTCCATTGAAGTTGCACAAAGATTTTTTGCAGCATGGCCAGCCAATAATTATGAGCAGGATGTGATGCGGAGAAGAAAGAAATAATCACTGAGAGGTATGGTGCCCTGTTTGCTTCTTGTTAGGAGGGCATCCCTGTCACCCCACAAGCTTTTGGTTCAAACCTTGTCCTACTCCACAGGTACACATTTTCAGCCTAACTGCTCTTTAACTTCATATTTATCTCAGAGCTTGTTTTGATCAGTCCTACATATTTCTTATAGACAGCAATGCCGTGGAGACACAAGAAGAATCCTTTGCTTCACAAACAGAAACCAAAGCCTTTGCTCTGGACAGTGTGTTGAACATACCATGGTTTCCTCACTCACCCAAAAATTCGCCAAAGGATTATGACAAAATATACTCTGCCCCCTACAGAAAACAACACGATGCCACCTCACTTCGTCGCAAGGAGCTTTCCAGGGAGAGGAAGAAGAGAAGGGTCATCAAAACTATGCAGGAACACCGCTTTGGGGAACTTATAAAGACTTATGGAAAGAGGATAGATGGAGAGGTCACCCTTGACATACTGGGGAGACTGGGTAGGGAAAGTGGTGTGAGAGAATACAATGCCATGATACAAGTTTGTGTCAACAAGGCTGAAGAGGCCGCAGATGAAGATGAATCATTAAAGCAATTGTGTACAGCATTTAGAGTCTTTGAGAGGATGAGGGAAGAGGGAAGGGTACCAGACCGATTCAGCTACATGCCTCTGATTGACTATGTTGCAAATAAAGGGATGGTGAAAGAGTTTCGTTGTCTTGTTCAGCAGATGGAGAAGGACGATGTGGATTATTGGGAGACTGGTTACTTTGAAATGGTGTTGTGGATTAACGATGGAAACAAAGATGAGGTTGCGGGGCTTTGCAATCAAGTTTTGCATTGTAGGAGGGAGAAGAGACCTGATTTGGCTGGTAGGTGATTTACCAGAATGATAGCTCTTTTTGCTTCTATTTAGTTTATTGTTCCCTTTTGGTATTCTTTCCCTTTTTAAGTATATCGGGCATTTTCAAATAAAGGATAGTTATACTAGTAACTTCTCTGCAATCCTATATTCTTCTCATGTTTCGAACATATTCACAAGGTTCTGAAGCTTGAGTTTTTCTGGAGAGCCCAAGCTACTTGACCAAACCTGTCAAGATCCGGTCAAACCATTGGTAGTCATGTCGGCCTTGTGTTGCTGCCTGAACTCTGTTTTCTAGCCAGCGTACATGGCATCTCTCATTTCTAACTCCTAATTAGTCCAAGTGCTTTGAAAATCTTGATGAACATATGGATTTAATATCTAGATGATTGTAGTAAAAGATAAATAAGCTAAAACTGTAAAAGTAATATTTCAGGTCCCAGTCTAGCCAGCACATCAAATTGGCATATGAGACTCCGTGTGGGAACCTGAGAACTTTTCCACGTAACCTTACATGTAGTGTCTAAATTTTGTTCCCCGGGGTTTTGATCTCATGACCAAGCTTGGGAGTATATCAGGCCTTGTTAATCCACCTAGAGTTACATGCAGTGTCTAAATTTGGTTCCCCGGGCTTTCAAGACCCAATACATAAAACTTGCCAAAAACATGATGTAATAATGATTGTGTGTATATTTTAGTCTCTACATTTGCCCCCCCTTTATGCTAGTGAATAATATTTACTAGTTTTAAAGGAGAAGAAGAGTGTACCTGATAGTGTTGAAGCATAAGGCTATAGAAGGTGTGCCGACATAGTAACAAAAATGGGAACAATGTGGCCACCGATGTGACCCATGCAGAAATAGGAGTAACATGTTATAAGTGTTGAAGGGTGTAATAGATGTAAAAGGTGTATTTGGAGACATGGAGATTTTGACTTGGCATTCTTAAGAGAGATTGGAGGTGATCAATCCCAACAAGTGTTTGATAATTCCAGTGGAATTGGGTGTCCCGACACCAAGGGAAGAGTGTCACAAGGCATCCTAGTTGGCCCCTAAAATGATGCTTCTCATATTGCAGGACCACACCACTACGGATGAATCTAGGTCCCAATTTTTTTTGAAAACAACAAACCTTACAACAATTGTCACTATACATTATATGGGTGTATTGTAGTAATTGTAGTATTGATAACTTGTAGATTTTAATAGGTGTTTTTTACTCCCATGTTTGCAATAAATGTAATGGCATATTTGCTTGTAACTTAGTATTCAATAGATCTTTGTAATCCAGAAGTTGACCATTTGGTCTTTTGAGTTTGTATATCAATTTATACAGGAGAGAGGATGGCCTTGCGTAGTTAGCCACAACTTAGTAACTTAGTATTCAATACATCTTTACATTCAGAGTTGACCATTTGGTCCTTTATTTTGCATATTGATTTGTACAAGGGAGGGGATGGCCTTACATAGCCAGCCCATATAGTTGCCCCCCTTTTGACGAAAGGGATGATAGAAAATAGAATTGCTTGAGACTGAAAGTAAGTGTTGATAGAAACTTGAACTTGTGTCATCAGAGTTGAATAGCACGTGCTGAGAATAAGATTCGTTGTTTATAGAAATTGGATTGAAATCGTGTTGCTTGTGAGCATCGTCTAATAGAAGTAGTGACCAAATAAAGTAAGTGCATTGGTATGTGAAGTACAAAGTATAGATTGTAGTAATGTATGAGAGATAATGTTTGATAGAATAGTATTGAGATTTGTAGAATTTTGTGAAATAGATACTATGTGTTGATAGAGTAGAATAAGAGAGCTTCGGTGAAAAAAGAAGAGTGTCTTAGAAAAAGTATTGTAGTAAGCACATAGGCACAAAAGTGATAAATAACATTGTTGAAAATGAGGATCGTGGGACCCAAATAGAATTTGAATAAATGTTCATCATGTTTTAGTACGAGAAATAGGGGAAATAACAATCCTAATGCCAGCAAACATAGCACAAGAATAAGAGAAATTGAGACCAAGATATGGAGTATAAAATTCGAGGTATTAAGTAGACAAATAGAAGTAGGTCAGGATAAGTGACTATATACCCAAAGGGTCCCATTTACTATAAATAGTATGGTAGAATAGTCAAATAGTAATTTCATTGTTAATTACGACGCAAAATAGTGACTTGTAATTATTAGAGAGATAGAGATGCCACATCCCCAAAGAGGTCTTGTGCTTGCGATTTGATTGGGTAGCAAATGTCATTCAGGAACAAATAATTGATGAGTTGGCAATTTCAGAAAATTTGTGATTTCATTGATAAATAGTAGTGATTTTCAATATTTTTGTAAAAATTGCTAAATTTGTTCAAATTTGAGATCATCAAGGTATATTGGATCAAATTTTCCATTGTCGACTTTGTCATTATCAGAACTGTATGGTTTTGTACCTTGAGTTTACCCGATTGTTGGAAATAGTGAATGATATCGCTTGTATATAGTTATGTAAATTTTGATAATTACCATGTTATTTGATTATTTAGAGTTTTAATTGATGATAAATGATCTAATATAGGAGTTTGAATTGGTCTGTGATACAGTGTACAGAGACAATGTGAATAACGAGAGAGTTCTAGAATGACATCTTCATATAGAGAGACTTCTTGGCTTGGGTCTAGATGAGGATGTATAAGATATGTACAAGGTAGATAGGCCTTGGACTATGACCAGATCCATATTGGGGGAATTTCTCCCAGAATCGGACTTTCGAACATTGTCGAGGTTAGTGGTGGAACATGGAACTAGAACCGGACCGGTTCAAGCTTCATGTGAAGGTTGATAAAAAAACATTAGAAAAATATACCATATTCTTAATGCTCTCAATATATTGAAAGATTAGAAACCATGATTCCATCTATTACAGACAAAATATTCAAAGTTTGCTCATGTATATAGATATATAACATGTAAGTACATGTGTCTTACCAGCTTAATGTTTGCTTGAAGTAGCAAGTTATAACAAGGTACATGATATAGAATTTATTGCATTGTTATTCCAGAATATTTTTCTATAAATAGATGTTGCTTGTAAATGTTATCTCATAAAGTCAAAGACTGGCAGATAAAACAACAGCTTGAGGCTGACAAGTTACAAAACTGCGTAGAAGAGTACTAGCCCATGACATACAATGATTTATAATGTTTAAACTCTGCAGCAATGAAACTGAGAATGGGACATTGACCTTATTACATACATGGGCCTCATGAGTATATAACATTAGTTCAGGTGGCTTAGAGGTCCAGGACAAAGCCTTAGGGACATCTGCAAAACTGTATTCATGTAGCACGAGTGTGATACCTAAGCCATGTCGAGTGACGGTGCTACTAGTGGCATCATCATCTATGATCCAAAGGATCCACCAGCAAGATCATCATGGATCAAACATTCATCACAATTGCTCAATTAGAGAGGTGGGAGATGAATAGAGGGGGCGTTGTAATAGTGCGAAAATGATTACGGTTTAGATTCATACTAAAAAGCTGGAGAATTTAATCATAAAAAGTATGGAGTTCAGACTAATTTGGTGTATAAAGGATGTGCGCTCAATACTCGATACGGCTCGGAGGATATCAAAGCGGAACCGGACCGGTATTGTATGGAACGGATATATTTCCAGGACTGATATTAAGCCCCGACCATTTCCCCCAATAAATAGCAATGAACCGGTGGAAGTCAAATAGTGCCGTTTCCTGTTATGGTCTGATGCGATTGATAGCATAACTTAATGTGTTGAGTTGAGATAGGAGTCTTGATTGGGAATTCAACCAAATATGCATTGTGATGCCATTCAGGTATAACACTGATGAGTTGGAAACCATTGTCGAAAGATATTTGTAAATTTTCCCCCACCCACATGAGGAGATGTTCGGTGATATTAGAAGAATGTATACCCCATTTTGATGCCACAACTAGGAGCCATTTCTTAGTGTATGTATCTTCTAATTTTGTATATGAGTAGTGTGTAATGAATTGATGGGACATATTTAGAAAAAATTTGAGTGAGTTAGTAACTAATGATGTAGATGTGTTATCATGTGCGGGTAGGTGACACATACTAGATGGACCATTTGTATATATATGATGACATTAACAAGGAACATACCTAGTGACTGATATTTAGTGGTATGTTAGACTGTAGATTTGATGATGTAATTAGCATGTGATTTTGGATATTTATTTGCATATTTTTTATGGAAGATTGCTACATGATGTTATATTACAAATTGCTTTGGGATTGATAGAAAGATAAATTCTATTGCAAAATTTTCAAGGTGGATGTAACTTGTAACATAGAGATTGACATTGGCCTGGCCTCAATGATGATGATGGGTGTGTTAATAAAACGATGTGTGTCATGTTAGCTAGATTGGGGGAATGCTCCCCAAATATGCATTTGATCACCGCATTTGCATGTGAGCAGTTGGAAGGCCCAGATACTTGTACTTTTTAGCTCCCCACAGGGGAGATGACCGTGACTTAGAAATGATGTATACCGATATTTTGGGGAACTGAACCTCGCTTGTGGGATTGTAGAGGATGCAAGTAATTACCGGCAGATGTGCACACATTTCAAATGCACAGGCACGTAAATATTTTTTGGTTAGGACGGGTCGCCTATAAGCCGACTATTTGCTTGAGTTCTATTGTGACAGCTAGGGGTTTTATGATTGTGGAAATTTATTGTAGTATTATTAGCATCTTTTATTGCAGTAGATGGTGGTGGGGTTTCAATCTCATACAAGGATGTGGCAGATATGCCAGTTGATAGAGGATGAAATGTCAGATATGCTTGGGGTTGGAGTATCTAGCCCACTTATATAAGTATTTATACATATTTACTTTAGAGAGCCATAAAGGTGGTGTGGTTACATATGACATTATTACATATATGGGCCTATGAGCATATAGTTATAGTGTGACCAGTTGGAGGTACTAGGGATGATTGGGCCCATCTAGAGATATTTGCATCGTTGTGGGTGATACCCAAGAGGACAAGGCTTGGACACCACATCATATCAATCCATATTAGATAGGTTGACCCTCTGGTGGGATCATATGGAGACCTTATAGAGATTTCAAGGGATGGGCAGAGGATGCCATAGAGCTTCATATAGTGTGATAGACTATGTGGTTAGAGGATCAATAACCTAAGATAGGGGAGCCCTATTAGTGTGAGTGTGTGATGTGCCAATTTGGTTTAGTACAGGATGTGCCCCCAACACCATATGTGTGGAGGAGATCAACACATGCAACATTGAGAGATGGGAGTTCATTGGGACCGACACCAGCATGAGTTATTGCCCCCACCAGCCGACGAGGTGGACCCAGTAGTGATTATAGGTTCATGGATGATGCAAGATGTACCATAACTTATATGCTTGATGGTGGACAAATTCTTGATGGGTGTTATTATTTTCTGTGATCATAGGTGGCCCAAGAGGTGGAGTACCGCCTAGGAGGAGGATGGAGTAGAGATTCCCCCCACCTACAGGAGGGATGGTCCAGGCGAGGGAGATGCCCCCGTAGATGATGCCATAGCCATGACCATTTGTTCACATAAGTATCTTGTGATTGTGTTTATAGTAGTATGTAACAAATTGATGTGATAGATTTAGAAAATATTGAGTGAGTAGTAGCTAATATGTAGATGTGTGTTATCATGTGTGTGTAGGTTATGCATATTGGATGACTATTGTTGATGCATCTGTGAGGAACATTGACCAGGAACATCCCCAACGATGTTATAGTTGGTGGTATGTTAGAGCGAGTTGATGATGTCGTAGGGGAGTTTGCATATTTGTTTGACCCTGTAGCCATGGCATTTGCCACATGTATTGTACTACAAAGCGAGTGAGATGAGAGTCGAGCAAGCTAGCATGGAGGCCTCAACCTCCACTTGGGACAAAGCTTGTGCAGGATTTGATGAATAAGATTGATGAGTATGTAGACACAATATGCAGAGGTTAGGGCACAGATAGGGACCCTATAGGAGAGACTACAACATTATAGATCACGATCATGTTTGTGGTCATAGAGATGCAGGGGAGGCCTTGAGTTCTCGAGCTCCTATCAAGGTTTTAAGTGAGGATGATGATGATAGTGATGATGTATAGACATTTTGTGAGAAGGGCATGGCCCTCATTGTATTGTTATTTTTGAACATATATATATATATATATATGTATATGTATGAATATATATGTGTGTGTGTGTGTCGTGTACTTACAATATCTTTGTGTGATGAGATTCTTGATTAATATTAGCTTAATTTGTTACATATATTATCTTGATGTGTTTGAGTAATGTAGAGTTTGATGTGAAATATGTGTTAACTATGATAGTTACTTTGAGTAAAAATGGTTGATTGAATGTTGACATGGATTATGATGAATGAAAGTATAGTCAATTGTGTATTGACGTTTGTAGTCGCAGGTAAAGGTAGTGAAAGAGTCCTGACATGAAAGCATGTGGGAAATTGAGTGGTGAGGAAACATGTTCTTAAAAAAGGAAGGGTAATCCTCATATGCCCCCGGGTAGTCAAGAAGAGACATCGTGTTTAGACTAATAAGAACTAATAAGCATGATGAACCGTGGGTTGAGAAGTCATGATAGTCTAACCGAATAAAGGATGTGCAGTCACTTTGGATTGCCAAGATGCACTGTCAGCGGATTGCATGTGATGTACTAGTTGGTTGAATAGATGGTTGTCTTGTCATTACCATAGAAGATATATGATTAACTTGAGTATCTTGTATTACAAAGTGTTGTTCCTTTGCAACCCATTTGAGCTTTAACTTTTGTATTGGTTGATTATTAACAACCTCATTTGAAGGGAAGCTTTTATAAGGGGTTTTCAAAACTATCCATTGTCCATAGAGGGACCATCATCCAAAGATCATGGAGGGTCTCTTGGAGGACGATGTCATGGAGGAGGGAAAGAGATCTACTTGCATGTTTTGTATCAAAAGAGATAATTCCTTTGTCTTCAAGCCACTTGAGTTTTGATCTAGCACATAACAATCATTATCATAATGCCCATTAATATGATGGAAGTTACAAAAAGGTTAGCCTTTTTCATATTCCAACTGATGGGGATGGATGATGTGCAATAGAGGGTAGCTGAATCAATCGTTTATCAAGTAAGTAAGTAAAATATTGTGGACGATCAATAGACTTGTCAAAGTATAGTGGTTTGCGTTTAGGAAGCAGAGGAGGCTTCGTAATAGCTGTAGGTTTAGGTGTAACATGATAGGAAGTATTTTTATGATGCAACACCTTAATTGTATCTAAAAAGAATAATGGATCACGTGGAGTGGTAGATGTGGGTTGTGTATGGATGAAGTATAATAACATCATGAAAATGTGTGGAGAGGTGTGGGTAGGAACAAGATCACATGCTCGAGATCAATAACACATAAACAAAGATTGGTAAATGAATCACATGTGTCATAAAGCAACTTCTCCTTAAGTGGGAATGTGAGGCCTCAACAAAAGATGTATTGCATTTCTAAATCCATGGCTTGTATATTAATTGTTGCATACTAGCTTTAAAGTGTAAGATATAATCAGTAACTAGCTCAGTTTTTCCTTGATGTAAAGAGAGTAACATGCTCATATGTAACTTTAGGACCTTGTTATAGATAAAGTGAATGAGAAAAGCTTCTTCAAGTTCTAAAAATGTGCTCATAGATCCACTAGGAAGGTGGGTAAACCAATACATTGCATCTCTAGTTAGACTTTGTGGAAAGGCCTTTTAAAACAACCTCTATCATTGTTATAAGAAGCCATAGTAGACCTATAATATTTAAGATGTAGATAAGAATCAAAAGTCCCATCAAACAATTGGAATTTAGGCATGAAAAAATTATGAGGGAAGGATGATTGAAAGATTTTATCCATATGGGTTGTCATGTATAGTATTAGAGTCAATGATAGGCATAGTAAGCCTTACTTTCTAGAGTTAAAGTGTGTACTTTGTTTTGTAAATCACCTACCACATGCATGAGAGAAAGGACCTCTTAAGGAGGTATTGCATAAACACTAAGAGGCTCATTCAAGGGTTGTATTTTTCCATTTATAATAGCCATGGAAACTATTTGGTTTAAAAGTGATGTTATCATGTTTAGGCATATTAAGAGCTAGAGGTTTACTTTGGGCTGCATGATCTAAAAGGACCTTAACACTAGGTACATCTAAGGGATCAACAATAAGCTTGCTATAAGTAATAACATCTAGATCAACACATGAGGGAGGGTCATGGTTACTATCATTAAGACATATAAAGGTATACTAGCATTTGCATTAGTTGCTTGTACAAAGAAGGCATGGAAGAATCACTAGTAATAACATCATTTGTACATTCAGAGAGAGAGTAGAGACACAAGTAATAACATTAGCATTTTCAGGAGCACAAATAGGAACATCATCATGTGGAGAAGCATCATTATGAATAACAACATCACTAGAAATAGAAACATGATTATGAATAACAACTTCACTATGAACAAAATCATCATCATGAATAAAAACATTGTTAGGAATAGAAACATCATCATGAACATTATGAAAAATAGGCAAATCATCTAAATTAGTAACCTCATTATCACTTGGAATATCACCATCACTATGTGCATCACCATCTATAGAAGTAGAAGAATGTTCATCATTGCTATCATCATCCATATCAATATCAAGAAGGAATGTAGCAATATTATCTTTTGGGAAGTTGTGTAGGACATGCCCATGTACTAGGGAAACATCATCATCTGAAATGGAGTCATCTACATCCTTAGTGGGATCTTTGTCAATAGAGATAGTGCATGATTATATGAAATAGGAAACTTAAGAATATGGAAAGTGGGAGCTTCATCCCCACTAAGCCAACCACTGTCACTAGATGCATATTCAGAACTAAGGTCATCATTAGAAAAGGCTCCAAAAAATCAAGGATGCTTTATGGTCAGCTATGTTGGAAGATTCAAATGAAGTATGCAAAGAATTGGTCTCATGTGTGCCTCTAAGATGGGTAGAGATATAGCTAAGGAGACTTCAGTAGAAGGTATACTAACAATGGGTGGCACACTAGGAATGGCAAAGTGAGGTGGATATTGTTTAGCATAGGATGATAATCATATGCCATAGTATCATCATAACCATAATCCATGTAATAGCATTAGCTAGAAAGCAAGTAATAGAAACAAATACACTAGGGTATGGTGCGATATAGAGACCTGCTTTTTGAACCCACAAGCGGCGTGGACCTGATTAGAGGGATGGTAACCCTTGTGGTTTTGTAAAGCATTATGACAAGCCATATATAACTCAAAGAAGAAACCCAAAATTCACTAGGGGTTTGGATATCACAAGGCCTAGCTACTGAATAGACAATCTAAACCCTAAGTTAGGTAAAGGGTTCAAAAATGGACGGGTTCACCAAAATGTATCAACCCTAAATTAATTGCAAGATGATTAATCTAATTAATTTAATTAGGATTGAATACTATATGTTACAGGGCTATAGAATATACAATTATACATATTTAAAAACTAGGCTATTTGCAAGCATGTCAAATTGATCAAGCAATTGGAAATGTACAAAAAGGGGTTAGAAAATGACTTAGTTGATCTCACATCACTTTTCGGACTGTGTCATTGCCAAATCTAGGAAGTATACAAAATTGAAGGAATGGATGAACCTAGATCAACCATTTCTTCACGAAATCATGCAAGCTCAGGATCATACGAAAGGTCAGGACCAAATTCTACAAACTGACCCTTTCTACTATCTTGGATTGGCAGATCACAGAGTTCTGATTTTTTTTGAGGTTCACTTCGTTGTTACTTGAATTGCACTTTTGTATGTTCAGATTCGCCTGTAACCCTAGATTTTCACTCTTGTACCTGCAAAACAAACCTAGCTTCCTACAAGAACCTCAAGCACTCATTAGATCTAAAAATAAAAGATGCAAATGCTTGAGTCGGACTGACCTTGATGGTCACCCCGTTTGTGAGTCACTGACGCTGCACTACATTTCAGACTCAATATAGTTCTCCTAGTGCGTTGTGTTAGTGCGCATGCAATCTAGAACCCTTGACCTAACTTTGCCCTTGTGCTTCCACATCGATAGCGGGCTATGCTACCTTCCTTCCATAGAAACCCTTGAGTTTAGATGTGCAAAATATATTTTATGCCCTCCTATATTGTGATATGGAGTATGAAGAATAGTACTCTTGCTTCCTTAGCCTCAATATTTGGTACATAAATAGGTGCTTGCTACATAATTAATGCTCAAGGTAAACTTGTATATATAGGAGTCTATCACTTTGAAATTTGAATCTTACTTGCACGCAACCGACCAAAAATATAAGATGCGAAAGTGAAAACAATGATGAAGAGACCCAAGGGGCAGAAAGGACCCAAAATTCAAAAGGGTCAAGACTGTACATTTCGGTCAGAACTGTACGATGGTCTTGAGCAATCTGTACGATCTTGGACCAAAATCAGCAAAAGTCAGATAGATAGTGGAAAAGACCAGAGATCTCTGTGACACAACATAAAAACATAAACAAGCATCATCATGCAGTAATCCTTAAATCTAATTTCTATCAGAGGAAATTTTGGTTGAATCTATCAAAGATCATATGAATACCTTAAGAATATTAGTGTTTTCCTGCAAGGCCAAGAATTTACTCCAATGCCACTATTATGAGCCCAACTGTAGCTTGTTAATATGGAACAAACCTTAGGGTAGAAACTCTAGGTCCGAAAGATGAAAAAATCTAGACCTGAACTGTAGAAATAGAAAGAAAACAGTTGCGACTTGTTTTTCTGATATTATTAAATAACTAATGCAAACTCTAGATACTTAAAATTTAAACCGAAAACTGAAACCAGAAATTTCTGGAACTTCTGTAAAATCTGAAATTAGAAAACTAGAATCTAAAAATCTGAAACTCCCCCAAAAAACTGAAATATATGACTGCCGAAATTTTGAAACTCAATTCTGAAAATTGGAAAGAGAGCAAAACTAAATATTGTGGGAAATTCGAGCTGCAAATGCACAGAAGAAAACTTCAAGAAGGTATGGATGTTGACTCAAGCAAAAGTGTCTGATTTAACTTAATTTGGAGGATGAAACCCTAAATCTACTGTTCATATTTAATTAGGATAAAAATATATACATTATGTACGTTTAGAATCTAGATTATTAAATCTATATCTAACATTCAAATCAGAGCATACAGTAAATAATTTAGGGCATTCAATCAATTAGGGCACATGCTAAATGCAAAAATTGACAAGAAGATAAGTGCAATTAGGGCACCTGCTAAATACAAAAATTGACAAGAAGATAAGTGCACTTAGTTTTTTTCATTTTTCTAGGCTGATCTGGGTGTGAATTGGAGTTAAATAGGTTGGAAACTCTTTGTACTTGCTTAATCTCTAAAATTGGGCCTAAAACTGTCCTCCAGATAAAATTGACTGTCAAGATAGGATTGACCTACACAACCTGTCCGAAGTTGCATGGACTTGTCCAACTGATTTCTGCGCTTCTATCTTGTTGGTTCGCCTTCATCCCAGTTTGCTTTGTCCTTTTTCGCCTTTCATCTTTCTAGATGTGCGCGAATGTACTTGTAATAGCAAACCCTAGTTCTCCTACACAAACACTCAAGTTGGCATTAAATTGGGGGGAATAGGGTTAAGGGATTTTGGGGTTGGATTGACCTTGGAGATCCCCACTAATCAAGCCAACTGCTGCACTACATTGCCTCGTGTGGAGTGTAAACCCGAATGCAGTTATCCCACCTAGTGGAAGTGTATGGTGAATAATTCAAGATCTATATGTCCCCATGTATTAATAAGCACAATATAAACAATAGAAATGTGCTTCAAACTTAGCCCTGTAGATTAGAATAATATATTGAGTGCTTGAAAGAATTGAACATGTATAATGCCCTATCTATCTTTTGTATTGGCCTTGTTGCTCTTTCTTGTGGGTGTTAGTCCTCTTAGTAACTTTGTATATATAGGATTCTATTGCTTTGAAGTTGGAACCTAGTGGTGCGCAAAAGCTGACCCACAGACTTGAAACATTCGCAAACAATGGAAACAAAAGGACAGAGACCCAAAAAGTGGTGAAAATGGGTGTAGGATAGAACTGTCCATTGTGGGATAGGATCAGCAGTTGATCCTGTCTAAGCCCAAAAAAATTGTAAAAGCCTCAATAAAGTTCGAGAGATCTCTTACTCGGGAAAATAAGATGAAAAAGACCAAAATTGAGTATTTGACACTCACAATCAAGTCATAGAACAGAAAGAAGGATTAGACATTGCGCCACTAAGTACCATTTTGTTGTTTAATCTTCCCACACACACAAGTCAATAAAAGTGTCACGTGAATTGGCATTTGTGCCAATTTTGAGTGTACATTTGCCCCTCCTTTACTCTAGTAAATGAAATTTGCTAATTAAAGGAAAAAACGTACTTATTTGAATACCATCCCTGTTTGTGAGTGATATTGGGTGGGAGTCTGCATCTTGTGCCAATCATTGAAGGAGGAACATATAATGTAGAATGGTGAAGTTGTGAGTCACTAACTGAGCCACCTGTTTGGAGAAGTGCTGTTTGTAAATTTGAAACTTTGGAGGAGGAACAGGATTGAATTAATGTCGAATTGGGGGTGATTAGTCCCCAAATTTTTGGAAAAAAATCTAGTCAATTTAGTTAATGAGATTGGGGTGCAACAATCCCAAAATTAATGATGTTTAGAGTAGTGCACTACTCAAAGGTGGGACCACAAAGGGTCTGCTAGGAATGATCCTAAGGAAAATGGGTGTCATTAGACCCAACGTAGATCACCTGTTCCATCTGATCACACTGTTGTAGATGGATCTAGGTTCCAAATTTTTGCATGGTTGAAAGGGAGTAAAGTATTTCCATGCCCCCACCATACTTGTAGTAATTTGATAATTCTCGAAAGGAAACCAAGGATATTGATGCCCCCATAATTGATAATATTGAATTTTGAAGGAATTGATGTTTTGGCAAATTTGTAATTGTATTATGTAGGAGGTAAGTGCGAGTCAATGTCATGCCCCAATTGTATCTGTATTGAATATTGAATAATTGTTATTGAATTTTCGTATGCTTAGGATCTTAGTATACAGACTTTGCGAGTACTCGCCATTACTCAATGAGTACGGCACTTAAACTACGATACACGAAAAATATGTAGAAACACATGGGAAATATGCTGAAAAATGCTGTTTTTCTCCTTTATAAGACTCTCACCCCCATAAATTTTAATCACACAGCTATTGAGCATCCTTTGAGTGAATTGAAGAGATTTTATAGCAAATTTAAAGAGCAGATTTGAAGAATTTCATTTAGAGGTTATTTTTTTTCTTCTTTTCATGCATCTAAATTCTTTATATATCGTTAAAATTAAGTTTCTTAACATGATTTGCAAATTTGCATGCATTCCATTCAATTCCCATTAATTTTAATTGTGATTTACGAGATTTTATCATCATTAATGAACGAAATTGCTGGAATATATTTTTCAAATGTTATTTTTTAATTTTTTCAATGTATTCTTGTTTGTAGGGTTTACAATTACAATTACATAAGGTTTTCATATATTTAGGGTTGAGCTTGATATTCATATGGACATGATCAATTGGTTTGAAAAGGACTTTCGAGCTCTTAAGGATAGGGTCAAGGGGTGCAAGCTTGCTGTGAAAGCTGACAACATGGACATGGTGTTTGGGGAAGATCAATCCAAGAGGCTCTCCTTATTGGAGAAAGAGATGGGGGTCATTAGAAATAACTAATGTGACATTGTTTCCCTTTGCAAAGCTGTTCTGGATTTTCTCACTCGTCAAGTTTTCCAGATTGGATATGCTAAGGAAGCTCACCCCTTGAAGGGGGATAAAAAGGACAAAGGAAAGGCACTGGACAAGCTCAAGTTTGGAGACTCTAATGGGAACTCATACAAGAATCTTATTAAGGGCTTGGAGATTTTGAAGAAGGATTTTTCTAAAATCCTCAAGTAGTTTGTTGATGTTTACTGTCTCTCACCCTTTTTAGGGTTGTTGTTACGACCTAGTCTGGGTGTTTCTGCTGCAAATTGGCTGCTTTTTTGTTTTGATCTGGTTGGTTATATTGTTAAATTTGGGTTTCAGACCCTTTTTGTACCTAGGTAGAGTCTCAGTAAAAAACTCCCTTTTACCCTTATCTAAAAAAAATATATTTAGGGTTGTGGTTGACACTTATAAATCATAAACAAGTTTCTATCCTTTTATTAATCATGTGCAATAATCCTTAAATCTAATTTGTGCTTCTATCAAAGGAAATTTTGGTTGAATCCATCAAAGATCATGTGAATACCTTAAGAATATTAGTGTTTGCATGCAAGGCTAAGAATGTACTCAGATGCCACTATTATGAGCCCAACCGTAGCTTGTTACTATGGCACAAACCTTAGGGTAGAAACTCTAAGTCCGAAAGATGAAAAAATCTAGACCTAAACTATAGAAATAGAAAGAAGGTGAGCAAGGGGCATCCAAGGAGTATCTGAATGGATGAAGCTGGTTAGTAGCGACGTTAGCGTCCAAGGAGTACTAAATGGATGAAGTTGATCAATAGTGACATCAATAGATTGAAGGAGTGAACTGGCCTCGAAAAAAAAACAATGCTAATGTCTTGTGAGACGGAAGGAGGCAACTCTCTTTGAGAAATAAAGAAATTAATATGGGTATTTCTCACAATATAAGGTTGAGTCACCCAAGGAATTAAGTTTCTGAAAATAGAAAATGCATTTGAAGATATTTTTGAGACAAAGGGGTTGGGCAACAAAGTCAGTTGAGAAAATGTGTTGAGGAACATTCCATTTGCGATGGAACATACACTAAAGCATATTAGTTTGAACCCTCTTACTATGTCTGCAATCAACAGATCCCATGTTAGGGCCAAAAATTTCTGACTTACAAAGAACTGTGGGTTTAATGGCCATGTGGAAGAGGCACATCTTCAAAGGGATATATTAAAAATGTATCTAAAAGTATTAGCACTTGAGGACAAAAAGGGAGGCATACCCCTCTCAAAGATTTGAAGCAGGCTTCATATTGAGAGATGGGACTTGAAAATTGGACCTATAAATGGATATAACTTGTCATGATCCCCACATGTTCTCCTTTATAGAAGAATTGGAACATGGAAAGAGTGTCTCCGTAGTTATTAAAAATCATGACCTTAGTCTTACTGAGGTTAACCACTAGTTGTCAAGGATTGCCAAAGCGAGTAAGATCTTTGCAGACCACCAAGAGAATGAAAAAGGACTGCATCACTAACAAAAAAAAGTATAACATTCAATAGATGATGCAATATACAATCATCATAGAGAGCCTATTGTTGAATAAATCCTGAAGCTCATCTATTAAAATCCTAAAGAGAGTCGATGATAGAGGTAAACCTTCTTGACTCCACTAACACTCTTCACAAAGTTAGAGTACCCATGAGAAGTCCGAAACTAACTAGTTATTTCTTATTATAAAGCCTCATGGCCACACTAATAACAAGCTCAAATGTACCAAGAACATATAGACTCTAGTCTAAAAATGTTTGGAAATAGAATCAAAGACCTTTTTGAAGTTGCAGGAGCAACATAAGACTTTATAAGACCGATAAAAGCTTTTTTAGTGATGGCCCAAAAAGTATAAATATGAAATGGGGGTAATATTCTCTAAACAAGAATTGTTCAGACCTAGGGGCTTTGCATAAACGTAAGTCCAACTTAGGGGACTTGTCCCAAAAACTTATACATATTGTAATTTGTTTCTTGAGTGTATTTCAGATGGCATTGTCCCTAGCAGCTTTCTATGTCGAGCATTTCTTACCGATTTTCAATTGCACCATCATTCAACGACATTACCTCTAACATCATTGGTTGCACAACTTGAGAATTTCCTTGGCCAACTGAGGGTGTGTTCCCACCATTAACAAGTTGAGACAGGCCACCATATTGCGTGAGACAAAATAATTGATGTCTTGTCCCTCTTCAGGAGGTGGAGACTGAGGAGAACATAATATTCAGGGGCCCTATCTGTTATGAGATCTAAGGGGGATACCGTTGTTTGTACAGAGACTTGGGTAGTTCTTTATCCACTTTCTTCTAGTACCATGATCAGAGGTGATTGGTCCTTTTCCTTTGGGAGGTTCTAAGACATAGATCCTTATAGGGGGATCCTAGAGGTGATAGGCTGACTTCTTCTTCCATCCCACTATAGGCATTGGAGGTGGTAAGCACCTATTAGATGCAACCGATTTACACACAAAGGGGGTAAATGAGATGTTATTCCTCTTTGTATTACTACTAAAGCGTCCCAATTCATCAATCTGATTCTACAATAAGTGAATCTGCTTTGTTTTGGTGTCGAGGGACGTTCTCTTTTCTATAATCAGGGTCACGAAGGGATTACACACATTTTAATGTTATTCTCAACCACCAAACCATCATTGATTGGGGATGTTTGGAGAGGTTTTAAGGGAATTACTCAACTTCCATTGAAGAATATCTGGCCTAGCTCTCGACATGCCTCAATGAGCATTATCATATCTCACTTTGGCACTTTTGTGGTGATAGCTGATGATGTTGTTGGTTCATTGGGCCCAAGCCTTGCTTTAGACTTGTCAAATCGGTGGTCTCCTTTGCTAGTATCCTACTTTCATCTCATTTGCTTTGTGTTTCATTGAGAGGTCCTTTCCTGACAGGGCTATTTGTACTTTCATCTTGGTTTGGGGTTTAATCACTTTGGCTTATCCCTTTTGTCATGATTACATTTCATTACTGTTTAGTGTTTAGTTATTTTTCATAATCTAGGGTCTTAACTTGGTTCTTCTCTATTGTAACAGAATGTACTTTTCGAGTCCCATTGACCTACTTTTGGTCATATGTGGACATAAAAATAATGGGGATGTGTACTTTATCTACTGTTCACCCTCATGTAATATCTTATTATTGTCTTTGTGACCACTTTACCCTAGGGGCTTTATTTCTCCAACTTTGTAATTTGTGAATAAATCACTAATACATTAGAGCGTACAGTGGTCTAGCTGCAGCTATCTCATTTCTTTTGTTCATGCGTGAATGCGTTGTCTCTTTACTCATGGATATTACTACCTTTCTATAGTTGTGCGCATATCACGCTCGTGATACTTTCTTAGGACACAAGATTTATTGTTATTTTCTTAATCTTGGATAACATCATGTTTTGTCGTTTCTGATTGTTTATTCTTATTTATAGAAACATTAAACCTGTACGTTCTTAAGATTATCTTCTTGTTCGTGAAGCACACATTAGAAAAAACGACAAAACACTATAATGAACTTTCCACATCATTGTTGCAGAAGGATCTGCACACACATCTACAAGCTAACAAGATATGAATAATCTACACACGTACAAACATGCATGCATATACGCAAACACAAAAACACAAACACATCCTTGCACACTAACATACTTGTGATGTCCCCTTTTTGGGACAAATAGAAATTTGCAACACTTTCAACACAAATTGAACCAAGAAGGATGAGATCCTTTTAATTCAACCTCAAATAACCCAATGTCAGCGTAATTACAATCCAAAATGGGATTGGAATTAGCCAAGGTGGTGGGCTAGATGGGAGAACCAATTGGAACCCCAAGCTTTTCTAGTTCATATTTTTATAACTATTAATTTAAATAGCTTGCAGACAGCTGAAAACTTCTAAAATTCATGACTCAATCACTACTCCATCTTTTTGCATAAAACCAAGTGCATAATAAACTAGAATTTTAGAGCTTTCCAATGCACTAACAATCAGATTTTTTTAGAACTTAAACCCCACCAAAATAGCATTTAAAATTCCAGATCTGGGTGCTAGGGTTAGAAGAAATTAATAAAATATTGCCAACACTTTTCCCGGCCTCCAAACACACCACAAAGTACCTCCATTGCTCATAAATAAATGATAAACAAATCAGATTTGCAGATCTTGCTTTGTGATCACCAAAACATGCCAAATAATTCTGGAAATTATTTAAAAAACCCTGTTTGCAGCATAACTTCAAAAATTCATATCTTTTGCTAGAGAAGTCCAAATGAGCTGAAACTTTGGATCTTGGGCCACAAAAATATGAATAATAATATTCCAAAATTAGTTTTCGCGCAGCAAACATGAAACCCTAATTTTTCCCTAAAAAGTAGGTCGTCCAACACATTTAGGGCATCAAATCATCTCCAAAAATTATGAAATTAATTGCAAAAAACAACAAATCTGAAATTCACTTGTTTAACCATCAAAACATGCAAACAAACTCAAATTTCCTTCAACAATCAATTCGCTAGGGTTAAAAATTCTTTCTCAAGCAATTCACCACACAATAGATGCAACACACACAAATGGATCCGTATTAAAATCATATTTCCTTCAATTCCAAGTTGAATGAGAGAGAGAGAGCGCACAATGAGAGCTAGGGCATACATCCCATTTCTCCAAGCATGGAGAGACATAAATGATCAAATCAACATGAGGTGAAATGACCCCCTCACATCCCTTAAATAGACTTCCCAAAGGGATCGACCCAATTGGAGGGAAAATACACTTTTTAAATTTGCAATTACAAGTTGGATAGCCAAGTGGCCCCTTTACATAATTTTCCCTCCCATTACATCATTAAAACATTGAATATGCTAAGACTATGTGCACTTTATTATTTTCTAATTAAATAATAAAAACAACTAACCTATGTGCACATTTTAATACTAACTAGAGACTCCCACTTGTAGCGTTAGGCATGCCAAGGGGTTACAATGCAAATGAAAAAGATGAACCAATATATTAGTAATGCCTCGGAAAAGGGGACATTACAATACTTGTACATGCACACAAGCACACTCACATTCTCACATTAACACACATGCATCATATATTCATATTTGAATCATATGTGAAAGGAGTCAAGCATAGAATTCTATCTACATCTAGGTTTTCTTTTACATTTGCAGGCATTTTGATCTGATGTACAAAGTACTATTTTGTAGGAAATTCGGCCAACATCTATTTATTATTTTAACTTGAAGATTTTCTTCAATCCTTTATTTTGGATCTGTAACTTTGGGTCAGTCAAATGAGAAAATATATCAACAATTTTAACACTTCCAACTCTAAAGTATTGTTAATACCTTGAATACAACCTACCTCATTCAAGTTATAACCATTAAATTTCAACTTATGTCCATGTTGTATTAGAATCCATGTTTCACATTCAGAAAACATCTTGTGGCTTCTGTCTCCTTTGACTGGTGTTTTGACTGTGATATAGGGTGTCTGATGATTTTTTTGGGTTGTTTTGCAGGTGGTTTTCTATTGGCTTTGTCAGAAAATGATTGGACAGAGGAGGTTTTAGGACTATTAGAAAAGGTAGAAATAAGCAAAGTTTCATATCCAGCGTGTTTGACAAATGTTTTTAAATGCTTAGGGAGGGCCAAATTGCAAGAAATGGCAGAAAAAATGCATCCTGGAGTTGAAAACTGAAGGTAAAGATTTTTGGTTCATACTGATTCTTCTAAGTACTTAAGTTGGGTCACTTTATTGTGTATGTTATCCTCCATGTTGCATCTCTTACCAGGCTTGAATTACCAACGCGAAGATGTCCTTAATAAGTTCTTTTAAAGTTTGAAGCACTATATTGCATAACTAACTTCTAACAGTCTTATTAAATTTAGAAAAAAAACAATCCGGTTTGCATGGCGGTCAACATGAGAGAATACTTACTAGAAAATGTATTGTTAGATGTGGTACAATACAATGTGAAAGGGCTTTACGAATTTCCATTTTCAGTCTTTCAGGCAAAAATTAGATAAAATCATAAATATGAGATGGATTAGTCTTGTATATAATTTTTTAGTATCTTTGGAGAAAACTAAGAAATAAAAGATCCCTACTCAAATGCTTTATACTTTGAATAAATGTAATGTCCCCTTTTGAGTGTTTCAAACAAAATGCAGATCTGAAAATAAAATTGCAGCAGACTGGAAGAAAATCAGCGACTTATACTTCCACCAAAAATTACCAAAATCATCATAAAACAACACCAACCAATTCGCCAATATTTTATATATGATTTACTGAATTTTAGAAGCCAAAATAATAAGAACCACTGAAGAATACACTGCTAGAAAATTAAATATGCACTGCAAATTGCAGCCACAAATAAAATTAGATATGTAGGGCATAGAAACCCCAAAAGTCACCAAACTTCAGATTCCGACTTTTAAAAATAGTGCAAATCAGATTACAGACTCAGATTTATCAAATTCTTCTTCAATGTTCCCAAACTCTACCCAAAATAATTACAATAATGGTTGGCAATTACATAAAGATCTTCAAATCAACTCTTCTCATCAATACCAAAGGATGATGAAGGGTTTTTGTCCTTCACCTAAGTCACATGAAGGGTTTCGTCCTTCAATGAGGCCTCACAAGAGGGTTTTCGTCCTCAAGTGGATGACCAAGGAGAAACTCGCTCTCTTTGCCCAAGTGTAATAAAATGCGCCCAGACTAGTGTGCAAATGATGCCTTAACTCCTCTTTTATATCCTTCAATTGGCGCCAAAGTGCAAAAAGGCAAGGCCGATCCCTTAAAGAGGTTCTTTTTCTTCATTAGCCTCTATTTATTCATTAAAACCAGCTGACCTGACATAAGAAAGAAAGCACTAAAGAAAAATATAAAATATTAGTAAAAACATATCACACAAAAGCTCAATGTTCTTCTCCTTCATCTTTTCTTCTTTGCCATGGAGAAGGAATGGCAAGAAGACCAAATATCAGCTCCTAAGTGAGAAAAAGGGACATTACAATCCTCCCTCCCCAAAATTGCTTGTCCCCAAGCAATTGCAAACTCATTACATCCGTTGCCCCCCCCAATTTCTTCTTCTTCTTTCTTTTGAAGGTCTTCATCCTTCAATGGTAAAGGTGGCATCCTAGACAAGGCATCCATAACCACATTTTGCTTCTACTTCATTTCAATAGTGCAAAAACAACTGTAATCATGCATCTCTCCTCTAAAAATCAGAATGTACAAGTCTGAAAATGATACATCATAATCTGATTTTATTCCTACATTTAGCTGAAACCTTCCTCTCTCAATATTCCATGAAGAAATGCACTCAAAAAATGCAAATATACTGCTGCTCGTGGCTGTTAGTGGCAGCCCCAATTCTAATTTTTGCACATTCAATCCTCTAATCATGGTATAACAATTACCAAACTGAAATCTCACAAAGGAAAGCAACCCCGTGAATAAATTAAGGATTGAAATTTGATTTGCATATTCTGAAAATTTTGGAGTAGCAGGCCCACAATTAAATTCAGCAGTTATCTTTTGCCTTAAGTTTGAGAAAATCAGCCTTCCTAACATACCCGTGAATTCTGATTTCATCATTTTCCAAGTGGAACTCATACTCCATGTGACTTTTGAAGATAAGTTTCTCTAAATTTTGGATCTCTAGATGCCCCCAAACATTGTATGACTTAGCTGAAATGATTTTTTTTTTGTCTAAGCAAAAACCGTACCTCATCATGGGGTCATAGAACTGAAAAATAGAACCATCATTCTCCACTTTGGTGACCATGTGAACAGTTGCAAGTTTACCATAATGGATTTCCTTTGCCCATAGTTCTTTTGGTTCTCTCATTGAATCATGTGTTAACAATCCATAGAGAGAATATACAGAGTTCCTTTGAAACGTATGCTTCCTAAAACACATCATGTTAGCATTCTCTTTCATCATATTCCATAGGCAAAGAGAGAAACTGAAATTTTTACTTTCACCTTTGTTTTGTCTCATGAAGTGGTCCAAATGATCAGCCCATGGAGTATCATGGACAACCCTCAAAATCTTGCTTTTAACTTTAGATTCTGGCACCAAATGGACCCGGTTTTTGTAGAGAATCAGCCCATCTACCACCTTATACCTCCCATCACTTATTACTGTCAAGTTCATGCTCTCGGCCAGGGAGTAGAGTCATATACATAGTCCACACAATTGCTAGAAAAACATGCAAAATGAGTTCAATCCCCTGCAAAATCAATCATACTCTCTTTATTTATCATTGTTCAATCTTGTTACATACACCTCACACCTATTACTCGTGAATTTTCTCCCTTTTTATGAATGTTTCTCATATTAGCATCAAGAAACAACAACCTCTAAAATGGTGCAACCACCACTATTTTTGACTCCACAATATTCTAAACTTGAAACCTAATCAAATCACCTATAAACAACCTATGAACACATATGAAAACAAATCTTACATCTCTTTATGGCCTACATGGCCTTATTTGGCATATATTCACCTTATCTAGTCAAATTCACTCTTTACCAGCATATTCACTCTCACAAACCTAGTTACTTATATATTTGAATTTGAACACTCTAATATGGAGGGAAAACACTCCCGACTTCATGCCTAGACTAATTAACACACCTAAACTCCTAAGTTCCAATGATGCTCCTACATCACAAGTACATGTAACTTTTATGTGAACCTATATCTGAATTGTGTGAAATACTATCACCTTGTGGCGCTTGACCATGATTTGTATGAACTCTTGAAAAAGCCCACAATATGTCACCCCATTTGAAGTGAGGGATGCCATTGTGTATCACTCAACTCAAAAGAGAAAAGTGGTTAATCTATAATATGTATAATCAAAACATCTAGGATGTAAACCATATAAAGCATGTGTACGCAATCACAGTTGTTAAAGTAATGTGTGCTAGATACGATCGATAAAGAACAAGTAGTAGATGTGTCATTTCATGGGATGCATATTGTAAATATGTCTAGTTATCTGTATAGAAATCAATAGCTAAGAGGGTAATAATGAAGGACAAAGCAATATGTTAATAGACACACGACTCGACACCAAAGGATCCTTTGGGACTTGTGACATGAAATGAAAAGACATGATATGGTGGGCCGCCATATGACATACAAGCTTGACAAGACATCATGATGATGAATCAACCAGTGTTAGTAGGAGTTAGTTGTGTGTGCTAAGCAGAAATGTGTCAAACAAGAATTTGTTAAATAGGAATTTTCAAACAATATGTGTCAGGCACTTTGTGTCAATCAGTGAATATGTCAAGTAATAATGTGTCAAGCAATATGCTATAGGGTTTATGTGTATCCAACAATGTGTATCAAGCAATGTGTCTCAAGCAATGTGTGTATCAAGCAATGTGTCTCAAACAATGTTTCATTAGAAATATTTGTGTTAGGCACCATATGTAGCAAACAAGTGTGTGAATAAAGCACTCAATGTGATAGTCAACGTGTGTTCCCAACAAGTAATGTCTTCGAAATTATGTGTGCAATGTAAGGTAGCAAGTAATGGGCATGTAATGCATCATTTAATGTGTGTGCAATGCAAAAAATGAATCGGACAATGTGTGCACAAAGCTAGTAATGAATCAGTCAATGTGTAACAGACAATGCATGAGAGTATAAACTAGAATCCAAGCCCAATAGTAGCCGAACAAACATCAAAGTATGCAATGAGTGAATAATAAAGCAACATGTAGATGGATCACGATTAACAAGAAGCAAGCATGGAGCATGTCAAACCAGTAGATAGCAGTAAATAGTGTACTAATTAAATGAAGCACAATACAACACATCCTAAGATAGAAGGAAATGCAAGGAATACTGTGAGAGATGTAATCTACGATGAGCTTTGTATGTAAAATGCCTGTCGTGTAGGCATGCCCCCAATGTGGGGGTTGCCCCCGGTGTAGGCATGTCCCTAGTGTGCTAGGTTGCCCTTGGGTGTAGGGTGTAGGAAGTCGTAAAACATGTGTATGAGTGTCCATAGACTATGTGTATCTGCACTGTCTTATTTATACTAATTTGGATGTGTCATAAATGTGAATGAAGGAAATGTATAAATCCATGTAATAATAAGCTAGTCACATGCAGGTCATGGTTTTTGTATTTTTGTCAAATTGTATTGTTTTTGTATTTTTTGACCTAAGGGACAACATGAAAAAGTGTCAACTTGTAATGTATTAGGTTCCTTGGGCCATAGGTTGTAGACAATAGAAGAAAGGGGATTGGGGACTTGAGTAATGATGCTTCCCTCAACAATCACAACCCTTGAAATGTGTTGCATCGTCAGGTTATGCCTTAGGTATTGATTGTAGATTAGGTGGCAAAAGAATGAGCATTATGCCATAAATGAATGCCATTGTTGTCAAAACACAAGAAACATGTAGGTGTAGATGAAGTTATGTACAAGCTTTTGCCATTGAAAATGGTACTATATTGAATGTGCCGATTAGGTGGAGGCACTGTATCCATGGGTGTAAGGTGCATACGATGCCAAGAAGGCATAATGGAAGGAGCCAAGTCTTTGTTAGAATAAAAGAAATAGTCACATGTAGGGTATTAAATAGTCATCAATGCCTAGAGAACCGGTATATGTAAGACATAGATCATGAGTAGCTCTAGTGACCGGAGGCTCTCGCTGTGTGCTAAGAGATTGTATGGGTGTCCCATGTGGGTCATACTCACTAGGTTGTGGTAGGACTACTACATATCGTGCATGTTGTGTAATATTGGTTGAAGGCAACCATGACATTTATGCAAAGGTTAGTCATATGTAATCTTTGGTGAGATACGTTGTGATATCCGACCAAAGATGGGATCAAATGTCTGTCTGTGAAAAAGGTATGTTTGATGCTAGTGTGAATATGGTATACAAAATGGGTTGCAACAGTGGCATGTGGAGTAATAGGTATCTAGGAGGGGTGATCGGGACAATAGTTGCCCCATGGTTGTCTAAATTCTTGTGTTCTATGCACTTCAAGCATTTTTACAACATACATTGAATGATGCGTCCTGTATTGGCATGCTCTATGAAGGATATCCACATGAGGGAGTGTGAGGAACCAAGTGGCTATTGCACGATTGTGAATCTACAAGGTTAGGTATTGCTCGCAAGTGGGTGTGGTTGGTGGCTAGGAAGATAATAATCTGTATGTATCATAGTATGTAAGCTATGAGTGGTGTGGTTGGCAATAGAAAAGGGAACAATGGTTCATAAGCTCTCAACCGATTCATTAGGAGGCAATGTACTCAGTGCCTCATGTGTGGAGTCTATGGGAATCACAACTCCACTAAAGATGGTAATGTTAGGGAGTTCACATGGTATACTACTATGGCCACAAATGACTAATGTTGTATCAAAAAAATCCTTAGTTGGTGCAAGACTATCATTATGAAGATGATGAGAGGCTAATAAATGGCTCATAGGTAGTATGAGGCTCAACATCCTTGGGTATAGGCACTAGCATTGAGATAGGATATTACTCATGACAAGTTGTAAGAGTTCTAAACTGTGTGATCAAAAGCTTCATGGGGGGGCTGATATCGGTGTGTTCCAAGATGATGTCAAGAGGTCATCGGGCAGTACTCGGGTGTCACGAACAACTGGACTCCCAATTTAAGGTATGTCATCATCACAATATCCTTAGGGATCTACTATGGCAATAGTATCATCATCAATGAGATCTTGGATCTTATGTTACAAATTGTGGCATCGATTAGTTGTATGACCCATAATATGCATACTCAGCGATTACTCGCCACTTTTTTCTACAGCTGAATATTCGCTTGAAAAACTTGCCAAAACCTGCACAAACGAGTTTTTGGCGAACACTTGTGAGTCTTTGGCGAATATTGGCGAATACTCGCGAGTTTTTGTTGAATATTCGTGAATACTCCCGAGTTTTTGGAGAGACTTTAAAAAAAATTTATTTTGCTTAAAATTTATGTTTTTTAAAGAAATTTGCATATTTTGTAAGTTGCCGAATATTCGCCGAGTCTTGCCAAGTTTTTGCCGATTCAATTTTTTTTGGGTTTGTCGAGTATTCGCCAAATACGAGTATGCGAACTATGGTATGATCAATACATTGTTGACAAACACAATATTCATTAGCATCACACTTGGGAGGTTGTAGACAAGCCATGTCAATCATAGTAGGTGAAGGTAGAAATATGAGATAAAGTGTGAGAAGTGTGGAGAAACATGTTAGGGATTTCACCTAAGGATGTGATGTGTTGGTGTGGAGGGCTTGGAGAGACTTTAGAGGGTGGTATCGATTGAGAGATTGAATGTCTTGTAAATGTGGCAGCACTTTAGGGACTCTCCTTGAATTTCAAGGCACGGATTTGCTCAAGTACACTACACAATCTTTTGGGATGTTGAGGGGGTCAGCTAAAATAAGGTCTCTTAGTTCTTTGTTCAGGTATGCCTTAATATTGGAAGGATTAGCATTTTTCATTGTGATAATGCAAAGTATACACAAGCAAAGGAGGGGTTTGAGAAAAACCTGAAGACCAACAATTAGATTGAAAGTCATCTTGGAAAACTGAAACCCTAAGGGTGAGGAATGAAACCCTAGGTAGGTGTGGATTAATAGATAAGTAGGTTCACCAAAAGGTAATATTTATTTTATGTCTATGTTCCTAAATCACAATTACTAGTTGTACAATATAATTCAGAACAACAAGACAATAATCTACACAATTATAAAATATGTATTCAGATCATGCCATAAGATATGTCATAAACTTCATCAATGAAAGTATGATTAGGGTTTGAGAGATGTCACCATGCACCAGGATGAGATTGAGTAATAGTGAACTGAAATTGAGTACAAAAGTTGTGCAGAGTGTTAAGGTGCTTGTCAAATTTGGGGACTTGAGTGTGCACAAGACAAGTTCGTCCATAGGAGGACATGTTCGTGGATGACCCTGTCTGAGAGGCTACAAATGCGTCCTCTGCTGGTCTCAGCTGAAACTGGTTCTGGGATCTGGTCCGTCTGTGTCTTTAGATCTGTTTCCTACATCTAGGTCAATGTGATGATAGTGCCATGACTGGATATTGCTTCTCCTTGCTTATTGACCTAAAATGGAGTTAGTCATCATTTGTGCCAGACTGACCTTACTAGACCCCCGCAGATGTGATGAGTGTTGCACTTCACAACAATACTCCGAAGAGGGAAGCCACACATAGTTCTCCCAATCCTATGATGAGATGGAGAGTAATAGAGAATGTAAACAAGATAGAGCCCTCAATTCGGCCCTCATGCTTGGTAATTGACACTTGGCAATTGACACTTGGCTTAGTTGTGCATGATTTTGTGATCTAGGGCAGAAATAGAGATGCATTTAGACTTTGAGTAGCTTTACTACGGTTGTGCTCTAGGGAAAAGGTGCTTCAGTGCTTTGCTCAATGACCCTCTTATAGTGTGCCTTTGATATGGTATATGGGATCCCTAAATGTCCCTAATGGCTTAGGGTGGATATGTTTATATAGGGGACCATTTGAATGTTTTCCATCTCAATCGACCCAAAAGTAACACCTAGGCTGACCAAGCAAAATTGAGCATTTGAAATGATGACCATTGCAAATACAAGGGACAGGTTCTTAGTGTGTGGACTAGTTCATCGGCCAAACTTGTATTGGTCCTGCACACTTGTCTAGGCTAAAGTTGGAACTAGTTATGAGTCAAGAGATAGTCTATAGATAGTTTGTAGATGTATTCTATAAAGTGTGCAGTGATACATGAAGTGCTAAGTTGGCGAAGTAGCCATGACGTAGTAGTGGACTCGGGGTATGATATAGAGTGGGAGACTTTAAGTTGGTCAATAAATAGGTAAATGGAATAGTGTCAAGAATAAATGCCAAAGTGATATTGCCAAGTGCCATAGGGCCAAATTTTGGGTACTACACCCTCCTTAGCCTCATAAACTAGATTTTGGTGGTTTTCTAGATTGTGTTCCCTTTTGTTCCCTCACTGACATCTATCACGGCATTTGACTTTTTTCATTCGTTGTCTTGGATCTTATTGTTTTCCGTGTCTCTCTTGATCCCAAGCATACCCTTTGATCTCAAATTTCAGTGATAAGCTCCTCCGTTAGAGCTACAAAAGCGATTCCTACCTCAAAGCTTTGTTTTGTATTCTCACTTCCTTGATTTGGGTATGCTTTTCCTTCCTTGCCTAGGTAATTGAGGGGTTAACAACAACCCTCCCCTAACCTTTGTAAGTGGAAAAGGCCGGGTATCAAATGGATACCTGAAAATAAGAAGCAAAATGAACATCAATAGGTTATAAGATGTTGGAACACATAATATGGATGTAGTTTGCCCAAACAAGAGATTATTGAAGAGCTAGCACATGGCTACACTAAGTTTTTCATAACATCATCACGATAGACCAATATCACATAACAGAGCGAGAGATAGCTTTAGGGAAACAAATGAATGGATTGGTGGTATCAAGAGGTACCAATGGGGCTTGTGCAAGTAATAGAAAACATAACCCTGCTATATATAGATCTCAAAAAAGGTGTGAGTTAATAATTAAGCGATAATCCCCACTTAAGGATGGCCCATTTGGTACTTAGAGAAGTCATTATTTTTAAGCCAAATATATTTCCCTATTTAAGGATGCGTGCATAGTCTCCATGAGCCACACCACACCTTAAGCTTCACATGGGAAATATTTAGTCATGGACTAAGTGGAAATCCGGTTATGTACGAGTACCCATGGTGGCACATATACACCAATACACCCCTTAATCCTGACTCCCATCGGTGACAAATGTTATGTCTTGCCCTGAACTGCCTGAGCTGCAACCCCGAATTTGGATCCCCATCCTTGGATAAGTTACTTTCATTGATTAAAAGAATTGGCCTCATACCTCAGACAATCATCTATTTGTGATCTCCAAAGAAGAACCCAAGGATGTCAAAAGGCATAGCTATCTGCAGAAGAGGAGATGGTTGCTAAATTGAATCAATCCATCTCAAGGATGGTATCATTCGACAGGTGCATCGATAGTAATGGTTAAGTTATCTCTGAATGGTGATCACCATTCATATGTTCTGCAATCCAATGGACGACAACCAAATGTAAAAAAAATGTTCCACACCATACATATTCTGAAATTGACACTCGAATAAAATGCAGGCACATGACCGCAGTAAGCAATGCAAGGAGTCCATATAATGAAAAGCAAATGAAGTGAATTCATACTAGATGAGACTATGAAATTGCTTTGTAAGAATATAAATATTCCCCTAGAACAGGAGAGCCTCATGGAAGGCCGCTCCTAAACAAGTTCCTTATGCAGCACCTGATTCTTCCCGCCTTTCATCATGGGTAGACTCTTCTGGATTATCTTCTTCTATGAAAGTGTTCAGTAAGAGGATAGATATTCCCCTAGAGCAGGAGAGCCTCATGGAAGGCCTCTCCTTAAGTTCTTTGTGCACCTAGTTCTCCCCGTCCTCCATCATGGGGAGGCTCTTCTGCATGCGACCAACTTATGCTTTGTAATGGCTGATGATTAGATGAGACCTTATCTGCTATATGCATGGAATTAGTATCCAAGTATATTAGTGGAGACTGCTGCTTGAATGGAGACTGCTGCTTAAAAGGAGTCTGGCTGTAACTTTCCTCTTTACTGTGTTGATCTTTTCTGAGACATTATGATTGTGGTAGTTATCAGACTATCTAGCCAATATAATGTTTGATAAAATAACACCGTGTTACATGGATAGATAATTATTCTAGGCTAGTTGTTAGCATTATTTGAGGCATTGATCTTATCATGCCAAGGTGATCATATTGCTGTACATCGGCTGGATAGGAGATAGCTATACTTCCTATCTAATAGCTTTTGCTTCCTAAATTTTAGCTATTCTAATTGGCTATTTAATCAGCCACAATAATGCAATCTATCAATAGCTTGCTCATAAACAAAATATGGTATTGGAGCCTTGTTTGAAGAGCCAAGAAGCTAACCTGTGCATTTTTGCGTGAAGGTACTCGAGTTTTTTTGTTTATCTTGGTTTGCCTGTAAGTGGTGAGAGAGAGCAGATAGAAAACTCATTTAGGCAAAAGAGGGCGAGCTTTAAGAAGCTGTCCATGACTTTTTGAAGCTGCAAGTATTATTTTTGTGTGCTGGGTGTGCCTGTAGAAGCTGAGCACAGCTTTTGGGAGAGGGGCATGCAAGGCAATTATGGGTGTGGAAGCCAGATTAAAGGGGTAGCCACTAATAACTACTTGTTTCTTTTTGTGGTGAAGCAAATTACTGCATACAAGGCATGTGGAGAGTGGTGCTTTTGTGTCAGAAAGTGGCCCGAAGCTGAAAAACTTATTTATTTTTCTGTGAGCTTCTTCGAAGGGCATGAGGCTTTTTGGCCCTGCCCAAGAAAATTTGTAGTGCAGTTCTGAGGGCTTATTAGTGAAGACAGGAGAAGATGCATGCATGCTGTGTGTGTGAATAGAACTTAGAAGAGTGCCATTTAATAGAGGCGCCATTTTTTGTCTGATCTAAAGAAGAGCTGTGTGGTGAAAGCAGAGCGATAGAAGAGCATACACTGAAGTGCCTGGGAGATGCTGAGCTGTTGAATAAAAGCGTGCGGTGGCTGTGGGAGTAGAAGCAGAATACTATCCGTTGCTGGTGAAGAGTGGCACTTAGTAGACGTGTACACACTGCTACCTGAATCAAAGGATTTTATAATTGTTTTATCTAATCCTCAAGCTGGGCGCCACCATAGAAGGTGAGGTGCAACCTTTTTAAAGGGAAGAAATACCCAGTTAAGTGCCATTGAAGAGTAGTTGCAGCGGTCAGGGCCGTGAATATGTAAATAGGTGCTATTGTAATCTGCTGTCAGAGGTGCTGGTAGTTATTGCCGAGTTGAGGGTGCTTCTGTTGTCAGCAGCCATTAAAAGAAGCCTTTCAAAGGAGGAGCACATAGGAGGAGAAAGGCACAGGTGTGGGATGCCATTGGCTGGTATAATGTTTAAAGTTTTTTAAGCTAATGTTTTGGCTTTATACAAATCTATGGTAGAAGTTATTTGTTAAACATTACAATTATTTAATATTTTTGAAAGCTTATAATTTATAAGCTTTAAATTTGCCTTAAAACTACCGGGAAGGCAATTAATTCAGTATCTGGCAAAGGATAAAATTTGGAGCCGCAAATCGGCAGCATTGTCCGGTTTAGGGAGAGAAACTCCTTAGAAAAGGAATTTTTGTAAAAAGCCTTATAATTTTTTGGTAATGCTTTTCTCAATACCTTGTGCAAAACATTTACACAAAGTATCCAGAAAAACATCACCAAAATTTTCTATTTGCGATATGAATCTTCAAAACCTAAGCCTTCTAATTTTTCTGAAACAATTGTTTCAGTGGAAAAATATGTAAAAATGGCTAGTTTACAACACTCGTTACTGCCCAATTCACAGAAATTGACTGGTAAAAACTTCATCTTGTGGTGTCATAAGAACACTTATGGTATTTGCGTATAGGAACATTGATAATGTTGTACTGGAAAATGAAATGAGACCCACAAATGATACTGACGACTATGATAAGAAACAAAGAGAAACATTAATGTTGTTAAAACTTTCTGTTGCTGGTAACTTAATTCCTGAGGTTAGAAATGAAAGTGTAACATCTAAGTCATGGAAAGATCTGATTGCTAAATATCAGGCTGTAGAAGCTGAAAGGTTTTATACTTGAAAATTTAGTTATTTTCCACTAAAATGCAAGAGAGTCGTTCTATTTCTGAGTTTTTGTTGCAGCCGAAGAACATCAGTGATCAACTAATGGCTATGATGCATGGAAATGCCCCCCCACCCCGTACCCCCTGGAAACGTTTTCGGTACGGAAATGGTGGGGAAATGTCCCTAAAATGCCGGGCACGTTCTAGAAATGCCCCGGGTACGGATTCCCGGAACGTGCCCGGCGTTTCGGGACGTTTCCCGTGGCTCAGGTTGTTTGAAAAAACCAAAACCAAAAAGAAAACAACTATTATTAGTATTTATTGTTTCTAAACCTAATCTACCCACGCAACCTTCCTAAAGACACTTCCTAAAAGCTATATAATGACATCTTTGGTCCATTCTAAATCACACTCATTTTTTTCTCTTGCTGAATTCAGTTTTAATTAAACTAATATTCAACATTGTGAAGAGCAAAGAGACATCAGGAGCAGCTTGAAGGAAGAGTTTAAGAGGTGTTACTAAGAGCATCAAGGAGGAGTTTAGATGCAGATTTGGACGGAGGGATCTAGATGATACATTCTAGAATCTAGATTATAATCATGTATTTATGAAACATTGAAATTAAAACCATGTTGAATCTTTTGGACTTCAATGAATACAAAATATTTTGAGTGCTTTATCTCTTATGGTCCATGGACTAAATTTTTGAAAATGAGTACTATGCATATATATGTAAATTTTTTATAATATATTGTATGGACGTTTCTGTAACGTTTAGTACCCAAGACTTTTTCGAAAATCAGCATTTCTGCATTTCGGACTTCGTACCCGTACCTATACTCTCACTCGTTTCCTGATAACATAGACAAATAGTAGTTGAGAACCTTGTAGACGAGCAAGACTTGGTTGCTTTGGTGTTGTAGAACTTGCCATCATCGTTTGATGCCTTTGTTGAGACCCTGCACTTGATTGCAAAGACTCAAGAACTCAAATCTGAGTAGTTGATTGGACTTGTAGAAGGAAAGAAGGCAAGATCAGTCGGAAGCTACAATGTCAGGTTCTATAGAAAGTGCATTCAGTACACATCAATTGAAGGGAAAAGGAAGACAATACAATGTTAGTAGTTCATCAAGTGACAAGGCTTTCAAAAGTGGTAATGAGTCACAGTGGAAACGCCATTATTGTAAGTAGCCATGGCATTTCAATAGGGACTGTTGATATAGACAATGGACCTAGCCAATGGTTGGGAAAAGGCACGGTATGCAAATGTAGTTGTGGAAGATGAACAAGGATTAGTCAGTGATTTTGCATATTTGGCTTCACAAAACCAATCGGTTAAGTCAAGATCGTGGTACTTTGATTCAGGTGCATCCCAACACTACACATGTCATAGAGACTGGTATGCTAATTTCATTGAAGACAATAATAGTATTGAATTTGTTTGTTTGGGTGATGGATGGATTCATGTCAAAGGTACAACATTAGTGTTGATGGAAATATTGAGGTTTGAATATTTGTTTAATATTCAACATTACAACATTAGTGTTCGTAAAATATTTATCCATGTCAAAATTAGTGTGATGTCAAAATTTGAATATTTTAATATTCAACATCACCAAGGAATCTTACGACACATGGTGGGATGTGTAAGAGATTTTATGACGCGTAAGAGATTCTATGGCAGCTTATGATGCGTAAGAGATTCTATGACAACTTATGACGCGTAAGAGATTCTATGATAGTTTATGACGCGTAAGAGATTCTATGATGCGTAAAATATTTTATGAGGTTTATGAATGTGTAAGAGATTCTATGATGCGTAAGAGGAGTTACTCTTACATGTGTAAGAGAATATTGCTATTTGGAGAAAATATTTAATATTTGGAGCAAATTGGCCCATGGTATGGGCACATGGTTTTAGGGAAACCACAAGTGGTTTTTCCTCTCCTTCTTTCTATATAAGCAAGTGTTGTGTGCACATTTTGAGTAGAGCGAGAAAGAGAGCATTTTGCATGAGTGTGATATGTATGTGAGCTGATATTATAAATCTCTTAAGTGAGTATGAGTATGTGAGAGAGAGAATATAGAAGGAGAAATTATCATTGATTTGTATTGCAGATTTTCTGGAGTGGGTGCTTCGGATTGGGGATTGGTGTCTCCAGAAGTTGGTGCTTCGAATAAGAGATTGCACAGTCAGTGGTGTTTGCATTCAAGGGCTGAATTGGTGTTCGGCTTGGAGATTGGTGTCTTCTGTGAGTGGGTGCTCACACTTTGTAAACACTATTTTTTCGGCTGGATTTGGACAGTAGATCCAAGCAGTCTCTTTTGGTGGATGTAGCCCACACTGGGTGAACCACGGTATATCTGGTGTTATGTGCATTTGATTTTTGTGTGTGCTCTCATTTTACTTTCAGATTTGAATATCTTGTTAAGTGTGAAAAAGAAAATTAATAAGTTGGAGAATTTTTTTTTTATTGTCGAATACTGATTCACCCCCCCTCTCAGTATTCTCGTGCTTCTAACAATTGGTATCAGAGCAGGTTCCTTCTGTGTAGCTTAACAGCTAGAAGGTAGATCAGAAAGCACGATGGCAGCTCAGGAAGGATTCTCCACAAATAAAGCTTGTTGTTCGATGGATCAAACTATGCCTTTTGGAGCATAAGGATGCGAACCTATTTGAATTCTCTTGGACATGATATTTGGCATTCGGTTGAGAATGGCTATACGGCACCAGCAAACGCCACCGACAGATCTGGCTGGTAAGAGAGCATGTGAAAATAATGCTAAAGCTATGAATGCTATTTTGTGTGGTGTAGCAGATTTGGAGTTTGTAAAGATTATGCTTTGCAAAACTGCCAAGGAGATGTGGGATAAGCTCAACAGTTTATATGAAGGAGATTCGAAAGTAAAGATGGCAAAGCTTCAGACACACAGAAGAAAGTTTGAAAGTCTAAAGATGAAAGAGGAAGAGAACATTGCAGCATATCTACTCCATGTGGATGAGACCGTAAACATGATCAAAGGCTTGGGTGAAGAGATGGAAGACCCAGTAATAGTACAAAAGGTATTAAGATCTCTACTTCCTAGATTTGATGCTAAAGTTTCAGCTATTGAAGAACTTAAGGATCTAGATAAAATGAAAATGGATGAGTTACATGGAATACTCACGGCTTATGAGATGAGAACAGAACTAGATAAGCCAAGAAAAAGAGAATCTGCTTTCAAAGCTTCAAAAGGAAAGGAGAAGAAGGTTGAATCAGATGATGAATCCGATGAGGAAGAAGAAGCCCTATTGGTGAAAAATCTGAAAAGAGGATCTGGCAAGTACAAAGGTAAACTTCCTTTTAAATGTTTTAACTATGGTGAGATTGGACATTTTGCAGCTAAGTGTCTGCATGCAAAAAGTGAAAGTGATGATGAAGAGCCTGTCAAAGCAAAGAAAGGAAAGCCTTTCTACAAAAAGAATTTCAAGCAAAGGAAGTTTGAAAAGAAGAAGAACTGGAACCAAAACAAGAAGAGTCTATGCACCAGAGAAGATGATAGCTCAGAGGAAGATTGTTCAGAAGGTGACATTGAAGAACTTTTGTTTATGGCCCTTGAAGATGGAAAAGTGGAAGCTGAAGATGCAGTTGATGAAGAAGGTGAGGTAAACTTAGAAGAAGAACTCATCTGTGCCTTGGGTGAGATCAAGAGACTCAAAAAGAAGACCCTGAAGCAAAAAGTGCAACTTCAAGAGTATGAAGAAGCAAAGAAAAATCTGCATGCTGACAAAGAACATGAGAATACTATTGTTGATCTAAAGACCCAAGTTGAAGAGGCAAAAATAATAGAGGAAGTGATCAGAGAACAACTGAAATCAAAAGAAAAAGAATGCGAGAGATTGGAGGCAGAGATTGTCGCACTAAGACAGGAAACTGAAAAGTTGAACAAGAGACTCAAGTTTGAAAAAAGTTCTGAGGTGTTGAGCAACATTCTGAGAGAACAGAAACCAAAATCATCCAAAGGTGGTATTGGATTCAATGAAGCAGAAAAGAAAGAGACCAAAGAACCAGAGAAGAAAGCCAACTATGCAGATATCCTAAAAGGCTCCAGTAAAGGAGAAAGCAACAAGAAACAAGAAGATCATTCTCCACAGAACAAAAACAAAGAAGAGAGCAAGTGGAATAAGGTACCAATAAGAAGTTTCAGAAGTTTATCTTATCAGAGGCAACCCTACATGACCAGGTATTCTTTTTACGGTTATTGTTTTTCCTGTCACAATTTTGGTCATAAGATGATGGACTGTAGATCGAGGTTTCAGAGTTGGAATCAGAATTTTCATGCTAGAAACTACAATTCTTTTGCTGCATTGTCAAATTTGAATGAGCATGTGATTAGATGTTATGAATGCAACCAAGTTGGCCACATAGCAAGATTTTGCAGGAGTAAGATTACAGAAAATCCAAAGCAAGAGAAAGAGGGAAAACAAATCATTCAGAAAGCCAACAATAAGAAAGTGTGGCAAAAAGATAAAGGAGGGAGAAAAGGAAGAGGCTATGTTGGTACAAACCGCGCTCCATGCACAAGATGAAGAACAACCTTGGTACATTGATAGTGGATGTTCCAGCCATATGACAGGTGACAGAAGCAAGTTCCTGAAGCTGAAAAAGGCCAGTAGAGGTACAGTAAAGTTTGGAGATAACACTACAGCCAAGATCACAGGAAGAGGTAACATAAAATTAAATGGTCAAGCTAAAGTTGAAAATGTTTTACTCGTTGAAGGACTGAAACATAATCTTTTGAGTGTCAGTCAAATGTGTGATCAAGGTTATACACTCACGTTTTATGCTGAGGGTTGTGAAATTAGAAAGAAGGATACAGGTAATTGGGTTGCAGATGCAAATAGAACAAGGAACAACCTGTACATGCTAAGTGATGTGAAGGGAGAAAAGTGTTGCATGAGTCAAATTGATGAAAGCTGGTTATGGCACAAGAGATTGGGTCACATTAATTTTGACAACATGGTAAAAATCAGCTCAAAACAAGCAGTGAGAGATTTACCCAAGATCACAAAACCGCAAAGTACTATCTGCAGACAGTGTCAACATGGGAAGCAAACAAGGGTCAGATTCAGGACAAAGGAGTACTCTACAATGAAGCCATTAGAGCTAATTCATACTGATCTCTGTGGGCCAACAAAAACACAAAGCTTGCAAGGTGATTCTTATTTTATGTTATTAATTGATGACTTTACTAGAATGACATGGGTTGCATTTCTAAAAGAAAAATCAGAAGCTTTTGATCAATTCAAAATTTTTAAAGCTTTGATTGAGAATGAGACAAACTCTAGGATTAAGTGTTTGAGATCAGACAGAGGAGGTGAATTTATGTCTAACGAATTTGATGAGTTTTGTGAAGAGCATGGAATCAGAAGACAATTTTCTGCAGCAAGAACACCACAACAGAATGGTGTAGTTGAACGGAAAAATAGAATAGTGCAGGAAATGGCAAGAACAATGCTAAATGAGTCCAAGTTACCAGATGCTTTTTGGAGAGAAGCAGTGTACACAATGGTGTATATTCTGAACAGAGCACAGATTCGAGTAAACACAGAAAAGACACCATACGAACTATGGAAGGGAAGACCAGCTTCCGTGAAACACTTCAAAGTGTTGGAAGTAAGTGCTACATTAAGAGAGATGATGAAGATGAGCTCGGTAAATTTGATTCTAGAGCAGATGAGGGCATATTCCTTGGTTATTCATCGAGAAGCAAGGCTTACAGGTGCTATAACAAGAGACTACAAAAAGTAGTGGAAAGTATAAATGTGAAAGTTGACGATTGGAAGCCGAAGAAGAAAATAGGACACTCAGTGGTGCAAAAAGAGGATGAAGAAATCAAATCTGAGAAAGAGAAGAAGAGGAAGAAGAAGAAGAAGAATCTGAATGAGAAAACACAAAGGCACCATCCAGATTCGTTCAGAAGAATCATACAGCAGATCAAATCATTGGAAACAAAGATACTGGAGTACAGACAAGGAGGAGACTAGCAAGTGCACCACAAGAGGTAAACTTTTCCTTATTGTCAAAAGTTGAACCTGAGTAATTTTAATGAAGCTAGCAAGGATAAGTTTTGGATAAAAGCCATGGAAGAAGAACTTAATCAGATAGAAAAGAATGACACATGGGAGTTAGTACCAAGGCCAAAGGACAAGAATATCATTGGTACCAAGTGGGTCTTTAGAAACAAGATGAACGAAGAAGGAGAAGTTGTCAGAAACAAGGCCAGATTAGTGTGCAAAGGGTACTCACAAGTTGAAGGCATTGATTTCGAGGAGACATTTGCACCTGTTGCTCATATGGAGGTGGTAAGAATGTTTTTAGCATTTGCTTGTTTCAAGAATTTTAAAGTTTATCAAATGGATGTAAAATCAGCATTCTTGAATGGAAACTTAGAGGAAGAAGTTTATATAGAGCAACCAGAAGGTTTTATTCTATCAGAAAATTCAGATTTTGTGTGCAAGTTAAAAAAGGCTCTTTATGGTTTGAAACAAGCTCCTAGAGCTTGGTACTCTAGACTGGACAAGTACTTGCAGGAACAAGGATTCAAAAAGGGAATTGTGGATAGCAATTTGTACATCAAGACAGAAGGAGAACATCAAGTGATAGTTGTGGTTTATGTGGATGACATTATTTTTGGAAGCGGTTGCAGGAGACTATGCAAAGAATTTGCAGAGGAGATGCAGAAGGAGTTTGAGATGTCTATGCTTGGTGAGTTGTCTTATTTTCTTGGTTTGCAAATTCAGCAGTCTAGTCAAGGCATTTTTATTTCACAAACCAAGTATATAAAGGAGATGTTGAAAAAGTTTAGAATGGAAGATTGCAATCCAGTTAGTACACCCATGATTACAGGTTGCAAGTTGAGTAAGAATGATGAGTCTCCCGATGCTAATCAGACCTTGTATAGGTCCATGATAGGTAGCTTGCTATATACCACAACATCTAGACCAGATATTATGCAGGTTGTTGGATTAGTTGCATGGTTTCAGGCGGCACCAAAGGAAACTCATGTGGCAGCAGTAAAAAGAATTTTCAAATATTTGAAAGGTACGTTGGATTATGGTTTATGGTATCCAAAGAGTGATGATTTCACTCTTATAGCATTCACAGATGCAGATTGGGCAGGAAGTGTTGATGACAGGAAAAGTACAAGTGGGGGAGATTTTTATCTTGGTGACAGATTAGTGTCATGGTTCAGCAAGAAACAGGCCTCAGTTTCATTGTCTACAACAGAGGCAGAGTATATTGCAGCAGTGGCATGTTGTACACAGGTGCTTTGGATGAAGCAAACATTGAAGGACATGAAGGTAGAGTATGAGCATCCTATTTCCATTTTCTGTGACAATACGAGTGCTATTAACATCTCGAAAAATCCAGTCATGCATTCCAGGACAAAGCACATTCCCATTAAGTATCACTTTTTGAGAGAGAAAGTTGCAGATCAGCAGGTGAAATTAGAATATGTTGGGACTAAGGATCAGATTGCTGATATATTTACAAAACCCCTACCGAAGGAATCTTTTGAGTCACTCAGACAGAAGTTAGGAGTGATTCCTGTCACTCTTACTCATTGACTATCTCAGGGGGAGTATGGACATCGGGGGAGCTACACATTGCAGTATCTTCAGCTCTGAGTACAGGTTCAGGTGACAGGTTCAGTTATCCCCTTGCCATTGATGTCAAAGGGGGAGAATTGTAGAATGGGGGAGAGTTGCATAGAACATGTACAATGCAACAGTACAGAAAGAGCTCAGAGGCAGAAAGTTGGATTTCAGAGCAAACAAGTTTTCATGTCTATTTTTAGCAGGGGTTTGCCATCAATGACAAAGGGGGAGTTTGTTGAGTATTTTGTCATTGATGTCAAAGGTACAACATTAGTGTTGATGGAAATATTGAGGTTTGAATATTTGTTTAATATTCAACATTACAACATTAGTGTTCGTAAAATATTTATCCATGTCAAAATTAGTGTGATGTCAAAATTTGAATATTTTAATATTCAACATCACCAAGGAATCTTACGACACATGGCGGGATGTGTAAGAGATTTTATGACGCGTAATTCTAGATTATGATGCGTAAGAGATTCTATGATGCGTAAGAGATTCTATGACAGCTTATGACGCGTAAAATATTTTATGAGAGGAGTTTTATGAGGTGTAAGAGATTCTATGATGCGTAAGAGGAGTTACTCTTACATGTGTAAGAGAATATTTCTATTTGGACCACCAAATATTTAATATTTGGAGATTTAAAAATTGGCCCATGGTATGGGCACATGGTTTTAGGGAAACCACAAGTGGTTTTTCCTCTCCTTCTTTCTATATAAGCAAGTGTTGTGTGCACATTTTGAGTAGAGCGAGAAAGAGAGCATTTTGCATGAGTGTGATATGTATGTGAGCTGATATTATAAATCTCTTAAGTGAGTATGAGTATGTGAGAGAGAGAATATAGAAGGAGAAATTATCATTGATTTGTATTGCAGATTTTCTGGAGTGGGTGCTTCGGATTGGGGATTGGTGTCTCCAGAAGTTGGTGCTTCGAATAAGAGATTGCACAGTCAGTGGTGTTTGCATTCAAGGGCTGAATTGGTGTTCGGCTTGGAGATTGGTGTCTTCTGTGAGTGGGTGCTCACACTTTGTAAACACTATTTTTTTGGCTGGATTTGGACAGTAGATCCAAGCAGTCTCTTTTGGTGGATGTAGCCCACACTGGGTGAACCACGGTATATCTGGTGTTATGTGCATTTGATTTTTGTGTGTGCTCTCATTTTACTTTCAGATTTGAATATCTTGTTAAGTGTGAAAAAGAAAATTAATAAGTTGGAGAAAAAGTTTTTATTGTCGAATACTGATTCACCCCCCCCTCTCAGTATATCTTATTGGTACTGTGCCGACGTTGTACATACAATTGTTTGCATTCTTAACCAATGTCCTACTAAAGCCTCACAAAATGTTGCTCTAGAAGAATCATAGTCTGGTAAAACACTTGATGTAAGGGTTTTAGTTTTTTCAGTCATATTGCTTCTATATTGAACAATGTATATGGCTGTTGGTTTTAGTGAGGACTCTAAGGTATACAAATTACTAGATGTCTCTACAAACAAGATTGTGTTAAGTAGGGATGTTGTTGTAGATGAGAATGCAACAATATTTTTTGAAAATGGTAAATCTATTGATAGTATTGTATTGATGTGTGCTTGCGATATTTCTGAAACAAGTTTTTGTGCTAAAGTTGAACATTTTTTTAAAATTGGAACCGCCTGAGGAGTCAAGTTCTAGGGGTGATCTAGTATTGAAGAGAGTGTTTCTCAGTCTTCTCAATCTTCACAATTGTGTAAGGAAAGCCAACATAAGAGCTTGAAGTGGTACTATACCATGATGAAAGATGTTTAAAAAATGAATTGCCTAAGTCTGTGGAAAGGTAATCAACAAAGTAAGGAAGATAGAGGGTGCAAAGTGAAGAGTAGGTAAATTTTACTCTTATTGTTGTTTTGCAGGTACTAAACCCTAGCATAGCTACAAAGACCGGTATCCATAGTTCCACAAAGTCTCGAAATGGGGGGATGTGGGGACGGGTCTTGGGGATTGGGGGACCAAGGGCCTAGGTTTGCGGACAGTGGTGCTTATATACATATCAATACATGAAAAATTAGTTGTAAAAAATGTATAATTAAAACAAATGAAACTTCACAATGTTAAACGCATGGCATTGAACAATAAAAATGTTGAATATCAACATATTAATATTTATATCATAATTTATATTCAAAATGATGATTACGTTCAAAATTCAAATACATTTGGTCAATGACCCAATGCCTCTAAGCTTGAGGGCTTCAGGCTTGATGAATGTGTTGAAACTTGAATAGTTGATCAATGATGACTCAACGCTTGCTCTTCCTTTTGTTGTTGCTCTCCCTCTTGCTAATGCTCTCAGCCTCTCACTCTTGCAATGTTTCTTGATCTCACTCTTGCGCTCACTCTTGCACTTGCAACCTTGCTCAATGTTTTCAAGCTTTAATAGTGATTTGGAGTGAGGGTGTGAGGTTCATTTATAGTTCGTTGAGTGCTTAAAGTGTGTGTGGGGCCCATAAAAGATTAGGATTAGGGTTAGGTGCACAAACATCCAAAAAAATACTGTTTCAAATTAAAAAATCACTTTTTTGACATTTTTGGGATAGGGGATGGACATAGGTTTCTTGGACTATTGAGGGACTTGGGCGAGCTTTTTTGAAGTTTCAGGGATGTCTCAAAGTCCCCCAAAGGCCGCCTCTTTAAGAGAATTTCCCCTCTTAAGAGATACATACCGAGGATTCCCCTATCTCCTATTGGCAATGACGATATAATAGGGGCACATTTCTCAGGACTCAACAAGTCTCCAAGATGCCCCTTTCCCCCAAAACATCAGATTTTTGGGGGAGATATGTCCCTGTGGACCACTGCCAGTATCAAACCCGAATGAATGGATTCCATGAAGGTTGGTGTAAGTGGAAGGGGCATGGAGATAGGGCACATGAGTTTTGTGCACAATAGATGTCCCGAAATTCTTCAACAGTGTAAAGTAGTAGGCATTTGACATTCAAAAGTTTGATGCAAGAATATCTCTTAGGGGATATACCACGTTGTTTAGTCTTGATATATTATAATTTTTTGTTGGAACTGATCACTTTAACAATGAACAGATGAAACACGACACATTCATAACAAGACAAACACTTCAAGTTATAATAAAGACAATCTAGTGGACCTAGTATGCAACACTACTTCCTACTTTACTCAACGGTTGTAGTGGCTAATTAGTGAGATGGACCGGCAACATTTGGAGACATTTGGTGCAGTTGCAGTGGGACTACACTTTGGTTAAGTTCATGTCTGGACTTAGTCTTATTATTGTAATAAGGACCAAAGCATTTGGTTCAGTCATTAAGGGATGGTATTATAGTATTTACGTAATATAATTTCTAATTACACGGGTAGATAATTATCTTAGGCTAGTTGTTAGCATTATTTGAGGCATTGATCTTATTATGCCAAGGTTAACATATTGTTGTATATAGGCTAGATAGGAGATAGCTATACTTCCTAACTAATAGTTATTGCTTCCCAGGTTGTAGCTACTCTACTTGGCTATTTAATCAGCCACAATAATGTAATCTATCAATGGATTGCCCATAAAAATAATAGTCGTTCGTTTCCCAAAAGGGCATCTCCATCTTGTCAAGGTGTTCTTCTACATCAATCATCCTTTTGAAAATTTGTTGCTTTTCTGTCCTGGTTGGCTGCATTAGGAGCACAAGCTGACCTTATTTTGCTGATTGAAGAGCTTCTATAGTGGAATCCAATCCTGAGAAGGATAGTGCGCAGATATGGTGCAAGTCTCTTCGAGTGATTATGAAAATATGACAGCTTTTCTCTCTAGTTGAAACCTCCTTTTTTCCACGTGTAATCCTCCATAAGTCTTTATTCTTTAACAATAAAATCATTTCTGGTTCCCAACAGTCATAGTTGTCCCCAATAAACAATCATATTTGTCCCCATTGAGCATAGAAACCCTATCTTCAGATTTATTTTGAGGAGAATAGACACATGCAAAAGTTGTCCCAAATCCTCCTATAAGTGACACTGATGTCTAGATCTTTTTCCAAGTTTTATGGCATCTCAAATGGTTTGAGAATAGACTTCATTTGCCAAGTTACGGTGTTGGAAATGTATTGTGTATTTTCATGATTCACCCTCCTTATAGACTGTACACTCAGCCACGACGTATAGTTTGGCATGACGTGAGTGTCAAGGTGGATGGATGGTTTCAGCCCATGGTTTTATACCCATGGTATTGTATGGATGGTTTCTTAGCCCATGATTTCATACCTATTGTGTTGTAATATCACGTTGATGGTTTCCTATTGATGTGCTTACAAATACTCAGCACATGCATTAGAATAAAGCAAGAACTACGAAATATGTTATTGTATCGTAAACAATTGAGTTAAATAATAAGTGAAGGTTGTTGTGCTGGTTTTTTTTGAAAAAGTTTCCCTAGGTGAAAAATCTCATATAGTCTGCACTGGAGCATTGGTTAGGCTTGAGGTGAATGCTATTACTGTAATGGTTCTATTGTTCTTGACGTGAACAATGAATCAAAGAGAATCCTTATGCTGCATGGAGAGAATGACAATGCTTTGGCATTAGAGGATGAGACATATTGGAGAAAAGGCTTTGAGCTTTATAAACAAAAGGTATGACTGGAGGAATTTCTGATTATCTTTTTGAATTTGATTTTTGTGAACATTGTGTTTATGGTAAGTAGAATCGAGTAAAGTTTCCCTCTAGTGCTACAAAAGCATATAGGATTTTGCAGATAAGACATAGTGATGTGTTTGGACATGTTCCTATTCCATCACAAGGAAAATAGTTTGTATTATGTTTCTTTTATAGATGCTTTCTTGAGGAAAACTTGGATATATATTCTCCGTAAAAATGCGAGGTTTTTAAAGAATTCAAGAAGCTTAAGGCTCTTGTAGAAACCGAACAAAGAAGAAGATAAAGGTCTCAAGATCAAATAATGGTGGAGAGTATTGCTCAAATGAATTTGAGCAGTGTGGACGGAGGACCAAAAAGTGTGGCCCAAAATGTCAATAGAAATTCTCTTTCTACGCAAGTTTCTTTGAAAACATTATGGATTGCAAAAGTGTAATGTCTCAAATTATATCCCGCATGTGTACAGTTAGACATACGAATGACACGGATTAGTGTTTGAAATACATAATTTATAGAGATATACCGAATCTCAATGGACCGTTGTAGTGTGCTAGGATTCCTTTATCTCTAAGCTTTTGCCTTATCTTCTTATAGACCATAGGAAAATGAGGATTTGGATGTCCATATTCATTGAAAATTTTAAAGAAATGTCCAGAAAGAAGTATTATATGTAGTATATTGTGAGCTAGAACATTACTTCTAAGGGTCTTGAGATGTTTGAGGATTTCTTGAAGGACATGGAGATTGTAGAGGTTCCAAATATGATTCACAACCCTTGTAACTACATTAGATGGTTTTATTAATGTCAAGAAAAATAATTGCAAAATATCATCCTTAAATATTCAAAATAAGACTGACCCTCATTAGATGATTTGAGAGCTAAAATTTCATAGAGCAAATGATCAAATCAACATAAAAAAGACAAGCTTCTGGAACAAGATACAAAGTTATTTCTGCCTTAGCTCCATCAATTTACAGGATTTTGTTTTTGGGTAGCATGGCTGTTCGAAAAGCTTCTTTCTTTGGATATTCATTGTGTGGGTTTTGTAAAAGAATTCGATCGAGCACCTGAAGGGTTTTTAATCTTTATTTTTTGTTTTTTCCCAATTCGTGATGGCTTTTGGTATTCTTTCTTGATGGTTGTGGCATCACTGTGATTTGAAACACCGACCAACGGCGTCCCTTGTTTCAACGGAGTGGGATATTCTTGTTAGTGGGAAATTTATTAATATCCCTCTCGTATCCTTGTTGGTTGGTTATTTAATCACTTATTGGATTCCTCGTTTTATATGTGGAAGGTGAGGGAGACTTTTTGGTCACAAATCCAGCCCATGAACAGACAGTCAAAGAGGAGAATCTCAACCTTAATAATGATTGTATCCATTGTTATTACTTTATTAGTATTCAAAATATGCAATGTTTCAATGATGCTCAAGTTACCATTTTCTCTCAGTATGCAATTAAGTCATCCAAGACACCTTGTGATATGAAAAACATTGCCTTGACATGCCCTGTTGAAAACTAGAGTCTGGAGTAAATGTAATACAAAGTCAAACTATTGTTTAACTAACTGACATGGAAATTTAGGATACGTTTTTTTCCCTCCACATGCTTCAAAGTAAAACTAAACAAAAGATAGTTATATAGGTTAACTAATCCAAATTAAATATGCAATTTGGTGGACAACATACTAATCGTGGACTATATGGAGCTTGATGTGTTATAGAAGTAGAACTGAAATTGACAGAACAAAAATTTCAAAAAAAGTAATTCATTGCAAATGAGAGTGTGTACTAAAAGAGCAATCTTTGTACGAGAGATGTATGCCTTGAACTCCATGTTCTTCATTCCATACTATCTACTTTATAGCTGTGCAATGCAGAAATTGAAAAATTACTAAAAATAGTTATTAAGTGTTCCAAATGGGAACCAAAAAGTCATTCACATGGAGATGACATGAATCCACCTTAGAAGTGGAAATGAAGGCACAAAAGTGGACAACTAGCTGAATTTTGGTTAATGATGTTACTGATAACTATATTAGTAATTCCACTTGTTGGGGTCATATCTCCTGGCTTGTTGATATGCATTTGAAACTGTAATATGCATAGGAAAGCTCATCAAGCGAACTAGTTTGGGTGCCCTACAAATGTGTTTCCGACAACTTTGTAAGGCACTTGATTAATGTTTAGGGTTCAAATTCTGCATCAAAGGGCCATTGAAATGCAAAATATGAAAATGCATTAAAAATCGAAAAAGTAATTTTTCCAAAATTTTAATAATTATGCTTTGAACAGAAGGGCTATGAAAAATGCAAAATATGAAAATGCATAAAAATGGAAGAAATAGGTTTTCAAATTTTTTCATAATTATGCTTCAAATGGCCATCTTGATTACTATCATTCAACTCTTTCTTCACCATGATCATTCGACTCTTTCTTCACCATGATCCTTATGATGACTGTCATTTGATAAGTTGGTACTCCTGTGTGGTTATTGTAAGACTGCAAGTCCTGCAAGAAGAATGGACATCTCAGCTTATTTTTTGTGATAGGTCAACATAGGCTTCAAAAAGTTACTATTCACAGTCAGGACATTCTAGACAAGGATATGAAATCTGCAAATTCGCTACCACCTCTCTGTGTATAGGACTAGTGAATACATAGTTGTGCCCAACTACAAGAAGTAAATTCTCATGTATGCTTCAATATAAGAATATGATGGTATTTATTATGGATATTGCAGGGAAAAACCTGAATGGGATTTTTGTGAGAAGCATTTTCAGAATGAGAGTTCAAGTGAAACAAATATGACGTGATCCTGACATGTTACTAAAACTAGTGAATAATCTATAGAGCAATAGCACAGCCTATGTCTCAGACACAGTGGGTTTTCATCTTTGTAAAAATAAAGTACATTGTCAAATGTAAAGTTAGCAATAGCATGACTTAATTTGAGTTGCAGAATATGTCTCTTCGATTCAATTAATAGCATACTTCTTTGGCTTAAATGCAAAGCAGGTACCAGACAAGACAGTTTATCAGTTTTCATTTACGATTATGCCATAAACTTGATGGATATGGAGGTAAGAACTTGCAGTGAAAACAATTGTATGCAGATTTCAAATGCAGTGTATAATTGTTGATTTGCATTTTGATTTTTACTCTTAACCTAGCCCTCGAACTTTCTGTGTTTCTAATCAGAGAAGGATACTTTGTGGAATAAGAAGGAAAATAAATTGGTCGCCATCCTTTGGGAAGTCAATAGTAGCTATATTGATTAATCATATTTAGATACATCTTTTTTGTGCTTTAGAGTCTGCAGCTTAAAGACAGTACCGATTTATATTTCTAGAAAGTAGTTCAAACCTGCGAATTTTAGAGTAACTGTCTTAATTTGATGCTAATGAAGGCTGAGATAAACTACTCTCTAGTGCCTGGATCTGTAGTATGTAGAATGTTTTGTTATTCTTTATTATGCGTATAATCTTCCTCTCAGCTTAGAAGTTATGCTGGAGACTGGAGAAAGAAAACATATTTGTATATATTTGAGAAAAAGGAAAATATTAGTATATAATGCCCTATGAAACATTAAAAAGATATAGAACGCATAAAAAAATGAATTTGAAAGTGCACAAATGAGATGTCAAAGCAAGTAGAAATTATATTGATAATTGAATAATCATATGACTTATCATAAACTCAAGTCTAAAAAGCAGAAAAACTTAAGACAGTGTCACGAGTACATACTAATATTTCGTACAGTTGACATGCAGAAATAAAAATAGAACATGTGATATGTATTGAATGTTCTCTCATATTTCTTCTGCTGGATCAAGTTCAACTCCTGGAATGGCTGACATCCACCTCTAAGTCCTCTGACATAATACTTTCCCAATACTCATCACTGTCGTGCTCGTTCTCCTATGTAAGCAATCAAATTGTGGGTATATCATTGAGGTCATTTTCCTCAACCTCCTTATCCTCTTATTGTAATATCCCCTTCTCGGTCGAAGAGCCTTAGCCCATTTTGTCTCCCCGACGGCTAAGGGATGAGCATAAGGGGAATTTAAGTCATAATAATTTATTATAAAGTGCAATTAAAAAAAGAAAATATTATAAAGGCACTTATAATAAAGTTATTTTAGACTTAATAATAAAATAAAATTAGAAAATAGCTGAAGTCACCTTATACAGTTTATTTTTTCTGTAGAAAATGTGACCTCCTAATGGGATGGATCAAAAGGGAAAAACATTAAATGAGGGGCTAAAATCTGATTGGATGTCAAGGGAGGCAAGTTGGTCCATTTTGCCCTATATAAGCAAGTCGACTTGCTTGAGGAGAGCATCACTTGTTTATCTTCTAAATTCAGATTTGTATGTTGAGCGTTTTGCTTGCATCTTCACTCTTGAGGACGAAAACCCTCTTAAGAGATCTAGAGAAGGACGAAAACCCTTCCTCTAGTTGAGAGGATTCTCCACCCTGGAGTTTCCATTGAGGATCATTGTTTGCAGTATATTTTCATTATTTTCCAGCGGTTAGAAGGCAATAAAGTACAATTTTTTGTCAAGGGTTTGAAGAGAAAAATTACTATTACATTCTATGCCCTTCTCCAGGTGGAGCAAACCACTTTAGGAATTGCTATATGGTGTTTTGTGGCTTTTTTAGGGCTGTTCCAACTGCTGCTATTACTTCTTATTTTTATAAATCAGATCATCTAGATTTCAGAATTTTTGGTGTGGAGAAAGGACCACTTTCAGCTTGTGTCTGAGGCAAGTTTCTGCAGAATTTTTATTAATTATTTTCAGCCTCATTTGGGCTCCAAATCTGGTTTATTCTCTGTATTTTGGCTTCATAAATCTAATAGATCAGCTTATAGTGCAAATGGTTTGATTTACCTTCTAAATTCTATAAGTTTCTCACTCAGCCCTAGTCACACTTTCCATCTTAAATTTAGATCTGCATGTTATCCTTTAATATAATTTCTATAAATTGCATCTAGTCGATGGGATTTGCCTAAAATCCCTTTGGGGTTGCAAAGTGTCCTTTTGGGGACATTACAGTGGTATCAGAGCTGACTTTCCTCTAGCTTGTTGGGTAGCGAAAAGAAGGTCAGGATATGGCAGATCAGAAAGATCTCAATGTGGGTTTTATGAAGAAAATGTTCATCAACATGGTGAAACAACAGGAAACCACTAACCTTTATTTGAGCCAACTCATAGAGAGACTATCACAGGGCAGATCTGGGCCTCAGGCGGATAGAGGATAAAATAGTAATATGGGGCAACAGGCTCAAAGAGGCGAAAGTGGACATTTCAGGGAAGCAATCTCCCGACTCTTTTACCAAGCCTTTGGGACTTCAAGAGCCCTCTTTCTTGAAAGATCCGGAAGCTTCACCGGTGGGGCAACAGGTAGAAGTATTTGATGAGGAATTTTGTTGGGAGAAGTATCAGTCTTTGAGTGACGGTTTTCGGGAGAACATGCCATTCCCAGAGTATTGCAGGATGAAGATTGGTAGCAGGCCCAAGAGAGACCATCAAACGTAGGTGCTTGAGTTACAGAGGAGATTGGGACATATTTTCATTCCACACTTCGATGGTTCTAAGAAGTGTACCTTACAATCACGGATTCAGAAGTTCAAGACATACTTTAACTTGAATCCCATGCGCGAAGAGGATGCAAATAAGTTTGCAATCCTACATCTGGAGGGAGATGCACATGACTGGTGGCATCATGGTCTTATTACACAGGGGCACATGCATATTGATACATATCAAGAGTTTACACAAAGATTGATGAGTAGGTTTGACAAGAGGGATCCTAACAAGTTCTTCAGAGAGTTGACTCACTTGAGGTAGACAGGTTCTTTGGACAGTTGCATTACAAATTTTCAGAGGCTTTCGGTTATGGTTCCTGATGTTTCAGAGATGAGATTGACTTCTCTCTTCATAGCGGGTGTGGCAGATGCACTAGCAGGGTTTGTGAAGGCATTTGAGCCTTCTTCATTGCATGATGCTATTAGGAGAGCCCGGGATCTGGAGTTAGCCACTCCAAATTTGGGATTTCCACCTCGAGTTCAACAAAAGGAACCTCCATCTAGACCGGATGAGCTTCAACAGAATGAGCCTACACCTAGGCAGGGTGTGGCTAAAAAGCCATTCACTTCCCAAGAGCTTAGAGATGAGTTGAGGTGAAAGAAACTATGTTTCGATTGGCGTACACCTTGGGCTTTGGGGCATGATTGCACAAGGTAAGGAAAGGCCCAATTCATTGAGGTCTTTGCAGAGAGTGAGGGTGACAGAGATGAGGAGTTAGAGACCCATGAGATGGATGCTAGAGATGGAGCTGCATTGGACAGTGCTGATGTGGAGCAAGAGGATGAGACTTTTCCTCGGGAGATTATAGCTACATTGTCCAGTACTTTGATGTACAAGGCATTCATGGTTAGAGGAGTTATACAGGGTCAGCGTGTTGTGGTACTTATTGATAGTGGGACTACCCACATCTTCATTGATGCATCCTTGGTTGAGAGGCAAGGTCTACAGAGAGAAGAATTTGAGGGCTTCAACATTGTTGTAGCCAGTGGAGAGTATATGAGATGCACATAGAGAGTTCCACAATTGAGCATCACTTGGTATGGGAGTGACCAACATAGTGCTGTGAGTGCAGTGGCTTCACTCTCTTGGTGAGTTTCAGACTAACTTTTAGACGATGGAGCTGAAGTTTGAGTCCGAGGGAAGGAATGTAATCTTGAGAGGCTTATCTACAGGAGCACCTAGAGTGGTTACAACCAAGGGGATGAAGAGAACTTTCTGACATGATGAGGTGTCTTACTATTGCGGGCCGATGTGGAGTTCGATGGATATGGGTGTGACTATTAGTGTTGCACATGCGATAGTTACAGAGATTGGGTTTACAGGTTCAAATCATCTGAGTTTATCATTATGTTGGTTATCTGAGGTTTTGGTAGATTGGAGATCTCATTTGTTTGTTGAGTACTCCAAGAACCGACTCACATGTGAGATTCTAGATGGTCACACTCAGGATGACAACTACAGATTGGAGGACGGGATGATTTTCTATCAGGGAAGATTGTACCTGGTGCCAGATTCATGGTTGAGGATGGAGATACTGCAACATGTGCATTGTTCTTCCATGACTAGACACTTGAGCTTCGATGAGACCTATAGGTTCATATGGGAGAGGTTTAGATAGCATGGGTTAAGGGAGGATATCCTCAACTTCATAGTATATACAGGGATGTGTGGTTTTTCGTCATGAAAAAATCAGAGTATACAAGTTCATCATTGGTTGAGTCGACATGGGATAACACTCCTATGTATTTTACTACTTCTATGCATGGTGAGCACTTTACCCATGTGTTAGTCAGTGGAGGGATGAATTTGACTCAGTTACCTGGTTATTCAGTAGGTTCACATTCATCATAGGAGGTGAACTGTGTAGAGTTGATATTGCCGGTTGACCATTTACTGGAGTCTTGGGATTTTTCCCCCACGGGACACATTGAGACACATTATGAGGAGCCTTGCTCTCACACGAGTGTGGGTCATGTGGGAGAGTTGGCATGCTTTGTGCTTATACGGGTTGTTTCACAGGTTGATCCAGAGGATGCCATAGGGTTTAGAGGGGACTTTCGTACCCATGGGTTGATTGGAGAGGCAGTGAGTGATCACATGAGGACAACTTCACATTGGCAGGGACTGGACAGATTGGCAGTTTCAGTGGGGGTACTAGTGGAGAGTTGGTGTGGGCATCATACTACTTCAGGGGCAACCTTGTTCTCTACACGCCATGGAGAGCATGATGACTACATGAGGTGTCTTGGTTACTTTGGATCACACCGATCTTTGGTTGACTGTAGGGTGATGTGGAGAAACTTACTTTGTAGTATTAAGCTTCTGCAACATGACAAGATAATGCTTGGGGTCAAGCATTTCTTGGGAGGGAGTGACGTTGATGGTTATTGGGTGTGGTATGCAGTTTGCACCTTCATTTCACTTATAGGTTATGTTTCGACGTTGGACATGTACTTTGAGGTGACTTAAGTGAAATTGTGATGCTCCCCTATGGTATTTTATTATTCTATTTCTTTGTTGGGGGAAAACTTAAGTGTAGTTTTGGGCATAGTGGTGATAAAGTAACTTAAGTTATTTTATTATTATGTGGATTTTTCCCCAAGGAGGTCGATTAGGATTCTTTTGGGCCCCTTGTTGCAATGAGAAGTTAGAAAAGGAAGCCCTTGGGGGAGAAGAAAGGGGCATTCATTCATACACTCACTCTTTTATGATTTCGAAGCCATTGCTGGTTGCATGTTTTTTGCCTGTGGAGTAAGATCCCACAGGAACCTTAGCTTCGGGGGTGAGAGATCCACTCCTAGTTAGTAGAGCAGTCTTCGGTGGTGAGAGATCCTCCCTAGTTTACTAATTTGGAGCTTCATTCAAATCAGATTTTCAGATCAGAGTTATTAGAGAATTTCAAGGGTTTGCTCAGTGACGGAGAGAGATTATTTGGTCCATACTTCAACCATCTACAGATCATATTATTTCCAGCGTTTGAGGCAAGCTTGGCTAATTCCCAGGAGGAGTTTCATTTAGTTTGGACTTTATTTATTTTCAGATCTACTTACTTAGGGTTTAGCAGGAGTGTTTTCTAGGGTTTCTGGTTGGAGCTTTTCAGTTTTCCAGGTTGGATCTGATTTGTTATAATTTAAATATATTGCTGTTCGAGTTTTAGAATTTATAAATATCATTTCAGCTCCATGTGATTTTTTGGAATTTTTAGGCAGTTTCAGCAGTTAAATAAAATAAATAAAATCAGATCTGAGAGAAAAAAATTATTTCTCTCTTGTTTGCTGTTCTACATATTTTTCTGAGTTGTTTAAAACTTCTGGGTAGTACTAGAAGTGATTAGTTTGCAAACTACAAATTTTTATTTATTTCTGCATATTGCCGTCATAAAATTCAGAATTCAGTTCGATGCTATTTTATACATATTTTGTGAATTTCAAGTAATATCGCACAAGGGGTACTTCAAACTCATGTATAATGAGTAGTTATAAGACTGCATATATACAAGTGTGGGTGTGCATGTGTGTGTAACCAAATTGTTCATGTAGGGCAGTGGATTGAGATGAGTGAGGTCTCAATATTTTTTGGGTGTGTATGGTCAACACTTTGAATAGTATGAGGATACATTTTAGGGAAATTGAAGTAAAGAATGGGTGAAGAAATGACCCGTTAGGTTTGTTGATTCATTTGGTATATTTTTTGATGTATGATGTTTCAGCTACCTTAGAACTTGTTTATAATAAGTAGTGATAAGGCTGCAATTATATCTGTTTTAAGTCCATTCTATGACCATTCTGTGCATTTTTTGATTTTATTTGATATATGGGTTACCTTTAATTTTAGGGTGTGCACCTATAGAAATACTATTTATATTCAACTCAAAACATTGCAACTGCAGGAGAGAATAAAAAGTTTGATGGCAGTGATGCCTATCAACATAATTGGTGCACCAAAAGATGCTGTTGCTTGTTATATATACACATTTGACAGATTTTTAAGAAATAGTGCCCCTCCTCGTCGAGATCAGAAGTGCCCCTCCTCGTCGAGATCATAAATACCCCAAAGGTTCTTGTGCTGACCATTAGGGGCTCTCCACATGTAAATACATACATTAAGAGATATACCTTACTAACTTTTAAGAAGAGAATGCAATAAACAATCGATCACTGTTTTTATTGTAAAATACCAAACCTCCCATGCTGGTCAATTCCTATCATCTTTTATTTTTTTCGAATTCGCCCTTATGCTATATGGTTGACACAAGCGAGATGCCATCCCTTTTGTGTTTCATTCTACCATATCCTTCATCCTCATGTTGGGTGAGACAACCCATGGCATAGGTGTAATGCCCTACCTGCTGCGAATTTTCTTCCCGTGCTCATACTGGTCTTCATTGCCTTGGTGATTCATTACAAGCTTGTGTCATTGCATTTGATGTGTGTTGCCTTGTTGGTAGTCGTAGGGTGATGGTGGAGTGAAAGCTTGCATGAGTGGTGTTGGTAGTATGAATCGATTCGTGTCCTCGTTAGAACTGGCATGTTTATGCCGATCATGTTCAAACCTCCGCTTGAGGAAGGTTGCAATAATCTAGTAATGGATGTGCCTCCCCAAGCACTTGATGTGATGTTTTGTGGGGGCTCGCAGTTACGGGGTTGTAGAACCCGTGACTGCGCTAACGTAAATATATGCACACATAAATTCTAATTATAAAAAATAATAATAATGGTAGTGAGAAGTCTTGAGTTATGGCTAATGGCCGTGTGAGGGCCTTTGTGAATATTTTAGGCAATACACGTAATGAAATAAGTTTTAATTTCATTTATGAAATAAAATAAAGTTTTAAAAATAAACTAAAGCCTAAAAGTGGTTAGGGTTTTAGTTCTTGTTTTGTTGTTTTGTTTGGTGATTTTGTTGGGGGTGAGCTTGTTTGGTGGTGGCTGCCATAGTAGCGCCATGGGGAGCTCACATGTGGAAAAATGAACGCGTTCTTCATCCTCCCCTCATCTGATCAACACCCTGCCTCCAACTGTGCCATGGGAGCTTGGAAACAGGGCACAAATTCCATCAAAACAGAATGGAAGGTGAATTTTTTCAGATGTAGTTGCAGGCATCCCTGGTGGGCACATATGCAAAATGTAGGCACATAGAACAGACGTGTGGGCAGTTAAAGTAGGCTAGAAGAAGGTGGTGGTGCCTGGGAAGCGTCTAGAAGGGTATTGGGAAAGGGTGCAGGCCCGCATGGTTTTTGTCAAGGTGTTCGTGCCCAGATTTGCTGGGTTGGGCTAAATGGGGCTGTTAAAAAGGTTTTGCAAACTTTAAGCAAACTCCATTGGCAGGAATAAAGCCAACGCCACAACCTCTGCCAACATACTCGAAACAGTGGCAAAAATAAGAGCTTTGCAGCAGGGTATGGACATTGTTCAAGACATAATGGGGACTGTGTTTTGTTAGATGTTGTAGATGCAGGTTGCCTTGTTTGAAATGCATGTAAAATGTGATAAAAGGCCTTGGAAACTTTCAACTGCAAAATGTGAGCTTTTTTGTAGGCGGACGCGAAGTGTTTGACTAAATGGTAGAACATGTTATCTTCTCCTAAAATATTATATTTCAATTGGGACTGCTTCACCAAATGCAACAAATAGACGTGCAATCCGATCAATCCAACTTTTCCAGCATATTCAGAAAATGGGATTGTTGAAAAGGCCTTGCTAGCTTATTAGTAGATGCGTTTGGCAGATATAACTCTGTAATATTTTCCCAACACCTCTTAGCTTGCACCTAAATGGGAGCATTGAAACAAGGTACAAATACTTGCCAAGCGGTTGGAGAAGGAACTTTTGTCAGAAGTCTTAGTTGCAAGTACCCCGTTAGATATATGTGCAAAACGTGGAAGCTTGCTTAAGGAATGTGAATTGTTTGTGTAATGTCCCATTTTGGGACAAAAACTGAAGATATGGGTTTGGCCACAAACCCCAAGGATCAGATCTGAAAATACACCACGCCACAAATGAAATATAATCTGATTTTTAAGATAGTAGTTCCCACAATAATATAAACCCTAGAGGCGAATTGAAAAGGGGTTTAAATGCACCCTAAAACCATGCACAATAGCTGAAAACACTTGTGAATAATTATTTCATGTACAACAATATTTAACCATTCAATTTGCAACACATAAATGGAGAAAACCAAAGATAACACACTGCTGTAATTAAATATGGAATGGCAGCAGAGCAGCCACATCCAAGGGCTGAAAACCCTAGATGAACTCCAAAAATCACAAACCTATGGATTCTAGCCTTGTAAATTATATCAAATCTGAATATGGAAGAAAATAGAAGTTATGTGCCCTAGAAGGGACCAACTCACACCTTAATACAAGTCGCTCCAACTAGAAGAGGCTTATCAATGCATGCAAATGATTATAGATGACTTCCTTTATCCTTCAATGCTCAAATCTGCAAATGGTCTTCAATACGACTTCACTTCCACCAAGGATGGAGAGTTTTTGTCCTCCAACTAGCCATAGGAATTGTTTTTGTCCTTTTTGGAAAGAACCACACAATTGGATTTTCGCCCAAAAGTGGAGAGAATTAAGAGCTATCAGCCAAAAGATCACTTTAGAATAAATTTGCCAAAAGTAGATGCCTGCAAATGAAGCCATAACACTCCTTAAATACCCCAACCTTGGCGCCAAAGGCCAAAAAGGTAAGGCTGACCCCCCTTTAAGCTTTTTTTAATCTTTGTTTTTGACTTTAAAATCCTCCAAGTCAGCTGACCTACTAAAAAGAAGACAAACACTAAGAAACATTAAAAATTAGAAAAGAAAGATGCAATGAGAGTTCAATTCCTTCCCCGGCTCATCCCACTTCGTTGCCATGGAAAGAGAATGATAAGAAGTCCAAAATCAGGCTCTCAAGTCAAAAAAGGGGACATTACAGTCCCCCCTTCCCAAAATTGTTTGTCCCCAAGCAATTGCGAACTCATATGCCCAAGCATCATCATGTCAAGGTGAAGGAACATGTTGTAGTGCTCCCATAATCTGGGCCCTGTCCCTGTTAGATTGAATGAGCTTCAACCCAAACGAACTCATACCTTTGTTGACCATTTCTTTGCTCATCACCTTTTCATAATTTCTACCCAAATGAGTGCTTCCCCATACTTCAGTAATGTTGTCCCAAAAACAGTTGTAACCATGCATTTTTCTCTTGAAAATCAGAATGTAGGTGGCTGGAAACAAGGTATGACAGTCATAGAATACTTGATTTCCCCCCCAATTTGGAGCTATATTGGCTGAAGTAGTTGTCTTCTTCAGTTGGAACCATTTGCCACTATTTCCCGATGATTTAGCAACCTCAAATGATCACTCTTGTAGCTGTTCAAGTCTGAAAATAACAACTCATAATCTGATTTTGTCAAAACAGCAACTTAAAAATGGAACAACTGCCAAATTGAAATATTCTTGCAAAATTAGGAATCGTGAGCATGGAAATGACTAAAAACACTTCTCTAGTGGTTGAAAATTTTCTCCCAACATTCATCCATCGAAAAATGCTCAATCTCTTGACTGAAAATACTTGCCTACCCACTTGTATGTATGCAAATGAAATCATGTGATGGCTGATATGAATAAGGAGAACCATACCAAATCTGAAATTCTGAGCTATGGTTCTCCAAGGTACACTCTTTTTGTCACCACTAACCACCCACATATTTTGTTGGGATTCCCTTGCATAAAAACTCAACCATGAAGTAGCTCTACCATGCTTTTGCTGCGCTACCCTGATATTATACTTGGCTGGAAATGTACAAAATTGGGAACATTTCATGAGTCTATCAATCACAATATATAAAAAACCGTACCTTGAACCATGGGCAACTTGGTTGTGAAGACTATGGAAATACTTTCCCATTTATACTAAAGCACTTCCTCTGTTAAGACCTTTTCGAAAGAACCTTCCTTTCTTCTTTTCATGTGTCATGAGATAGCTTGGATGGCCAAACAATGGGGCATCATGAATAACCCTCCCTATCTTGTTCTTCACCCTTAATTTGGGAACCATATTGACTCCAATCTTGTAGAGAATGATCCCATCCATTATTTTGCACCTTTCATACACAATTTCTTCCTCAAAAACAACATTACCAAACTTATATTCAGCTGTAATTAGAGGCTTCCAATCAACAGTTATCTTAGATAAAGAACAAAGATGTGATTCTTTGGACAAGACATCTTCTACCAAGTACTTGATCATACCTTGAAATATCACCTTCTTGCCTTTCATCCATGAGGTTCAACTCCAAACTTCGGGGGTTGAGAGTAAACTTTCCCAATGAATGTAACCATTGGACCCCAAACACAAGATTTGATACTAGCTATGCCAATCATATAAAGAATCATCACATACCTCATGCTCTCCTAATGTGAAAATGGGTTGGGGGCACCTTCTTGTGCGTGGCATGGATGTAGCCATTTATTGCCTTGACCGTGAAGCCTTTGAAGTCTTCCACCTTCAATTCCACCTTTGCCCTCAAGCTCTTATCAATGAAATTGTAAGTAGTTCCATTATCAACAAAGACCATGACTCCTTGTCCATGGAGGGTAGAATCCTTCACAACTTTGTTAGAATACATAATGATTTCAAAACAATCCTCCATCAAATTTCTTTCTAACCATGTGCATGAAGTAACAATATCAAAGACTTCCTCTTTCTTACAATACACCAGGTCAACCGGAACCCAAACTTTTATGCCCACATAACCTTGCTAAGAAAGATCTAACTTCCAAAAGCTATCCCATAAGTTCTTCATGTCGATTTCAACATGTTGCTCATGACAAGAAATATATTGCAGCGACATAGGGGAAGTTAACAAATATGAACTTTGATCATACCTTGGGCTTCCCTTAACACGTTCGCCAACCCTTGCTGGATGAGGGATGATTGGGATATCCTCTACACGTTTGACCATGTGACTCAAAATTTCTGAATTAGGATCAGCCTTCTTCTTTACCTTAGATTCAAAAAATGAAGCTCTTTCCACCTTGGCTTCAACAATATTTTGTTGATACTCGCACGAGACATCTTCATGATTCTTACTGGAGTCATATACACCTCCCACTTGCCTCATATTGACTGTTGTTTTGGAAACAAAATTCCAGCAATCTGTTCATGCAAATAGGATTCTTCTTTCTTTGATTCAATCTTTGGAGTGCTCAGAACATGGATAGGGGCTTCCTTTGTCGCTGTTATGTAAATTCCAGCAGGTTGAAAACCCTCATGAGTAACATGTGAGGCCTCCATTTGAGGGGCATGTCTCTCCAAAGGATCATCCTGAACCTTAGCCTTGAGAACCTCTTGAAGATCTGATTTTCTTTTAACATTCTGCCATATGCGCTCATTAGAAACCAATGGAATATCATTAAATGGTGAGGGACTTTTACCTTGGGACTCGTGTTCCATGATTTCCCCTTCCTCTCTAGGTTCATGCATCAAACTTTCATCATTTGGCTCTTTATTTATTGCTGTTATAAACAGACCAGCAAGCTGATTGTTATCATGTTTCCTTGGGAAATGGGTTCCAACCATCCCTTTCACTTCCCCTACTTGTTCATCATCCACCCTTTCAATCCTGGATTCCACACATGCTGAAATATTATCAGTGTTAGCCAAACAATGTATAATAATTACCTCATCATGTTGACTTTCGTAAACAATAATGGGAGTAAGGGCTGAATTTTCATCCTTCATGGCTCCATCTCTTTCAAAATGCAAATCAGATTTTTCCCCAACATGTGGGTGACTATTGAAGCTCAAAAATTCATCACGAGGACTTGAAAACCCTCTACCTTCAAGCCCTTCTTTATGCACCGGATCCATACTCCTGAGTGTGGGGTCCCTATGGAGGGTTGACCCCTTGTTGCTTGGGGTTTTGACCCCGTCCCAATTCTAACTCTTTCCGTCTTCAACTTCATGAATTCTACAAAAGGTAGGGCATCACGGATCTTCTCCGGAAGAGCTCTATACTCTTCATACCATGTACCTATGTTGCTTCATTTGGATGACGGAGAATCAATGAATTTTTTTGAAGAGATCCGTCCGCCATTGGAGCCTTGAATGGTATGGACCAGCTGAGCCATTATGTTGGCCAATATTTCTTGCCCTAGTGCAAGCCTTTCGAGCCTAGCCTCACTGAAAATTCTATCTACCATTTTTTTGATCTTTAAACCCTCAGGCTGGGAAGACTGAAGATACTGATACCATTGTAATGTCCCTTTTTGGGACTGAAACTGAAAAACAAGGAAGTGGCACAAACCCCAATAATATTAATTCTGATTTTTGGACCAACAAATTGAAAATTAAAACCAGTACGGAGCACCGATCAAATTTTTATAATAGTATGAAAAACACAAGATTTCACCCAAAAATCATCCAACAATGCATCCACAATTTTTATAACCCTTTTTGGTATATTTTAGAACTGTTTTCCAACACAAAAATCAAGCTAATGTGCAACTGAAAATTAATTATTAACAATAGAAGTACAACTCAGAAAATTATGCAATAAGGGTTTTCGAATCCCAAAATCCACAAAAGATAGGTGTTTCCGGCCTTATAAATGATGGCAAATCTGAATATGAAAGAAAATAGAAGTTTTGTGCCCTAGAAGGCACCAAATGACACCCTAGTACAAGTCGCTCCAACTAGGAGAGGCTTCTCAATACATGCAAATGATTGTAGATGACTTCCTTTATCCTTCAATGCCCAAATCTGCAATTATGACTTCACTTCAACCAAGGATGATGGGTTTCCGTCCACCAACCAGCCACAAGAAGGGCTTCTGTCCTTCTTGGAATGAACCACACAATTGGATTTTCGCCCAAAAGTGGAAAGAACTAATGAGCAAACAGCCCAAAGGTCTAATTTAGAATAAAATTCCCAAAAGTAGATGTGTGCAAATGAAGCCTCTAATCATTCTTTTATATACCCCAACCATGGTGTCAAAGGCCAAAAATGTAAGGCTGACCCATATAAAGCTGATTATAATCTTTTAATTGGCTTTTAAAATGGACCAAACCAAGCCGATCACCTTATAATGGGAATTACAAAGATAAAAAACATAAATATGAATGAAAGAAACTTGAAATATAAATTTATAATCCACGAGTCTTCCCTTGTTCATCCGATTGCTTACCTTTGGAAAGAGGAAATGCAAAGAAGTCCTTCTATTTCAGATTAATTCGAAAAAGGGGACATTACATTTGAGTCAAAATGCCCCAAAGAAATGTGGGTCTCATGCAAACGTCCATGGTTGAATAGATGCTCAAATGGTGTATCTTGAAAAAATCTTTCAGGCTCTTAGCAAGGAAAGTGCCCCGTCTGAGTTGTATGTAAATGTTAATGCAAAATGGTTGCGGGATATGCACAAAATGAGTTTGTTGGAAAGGGTTTAGATGCATCTTAAAGGACAAATATCCATTGAGCAGATTGTAAATCCATTTTGTGAAATCCTCTACACTTAGTTCATCCCATGGGCCGTAAACCATTCTAAATAGTTGCACATCACTCTCGCAAGCCAGTAGGGTATTGTTTCAAGCAAACAAATTGTTGGAAGTGGAAATTCATCAAGACATGTGGACAAGCTGCGAAACACTTATCTTCATGTGCATTGGATACTCACTTTATTCCATGACAAAATGTCTCATTGCCTTGAATGCCTTGGCTGGATCTGCACACATAGAGTCTCAAGCCACAAAATGCTATTGCGTTTTCATTGCTCCTAATCATAGAGTGCTAACACATCATCCCGTGTCGCTATTTTATTTCCGACCGACTCTTTCCTGGCTGCTCTTCTTTTCTTAGGTTGTCACGTTTATAAAAGTAGTGTAATAAACACTTGTAGAATAGTCGCCAAGTCATCGTTCGAAGCTGCAGGTCATTTGGCTTGAAGCCGCAAAATGCTACTTTAGAAGCTACGAAATGACTACTTGCATTTGCGATAGGCCTCTTCTGTAGGTTAGTGCACTACCATTGTAGTAAGCCGAAACCTTACCCTATCTTGATTGCGATGCTCCATATGTTGTGGAAGTTATGTATTAAGTTTCGGGATTGCCTTATCTTAATTGGACACTGGCCAATGAAATTGACATCTACCAACTGTGGCTCAATTTGTTTCCATATTAATTGGCTTGCGACAGCTAGTGTCATTATAATTCTTAGTGCCTTCTTCTATGCCGTCATGTGTTCAGACCAGTTTGTTCACTTCGATTCCATGCCGTTGCCTTCGATGCACTATTAGATCGCATTGATTTCAATGAGCTACCCTTTGAGCAACAAGTACCTGCCATGATTGAATATAGAGCGTTGGATTTTAGCCACCATGAGTGGTTGCAGACGTTTAATGCTTCAAGCTATAGGTGATGCAATGAGGGACGACAGTGATAGGCCATCCTTGTATGGACACTGGACGATCCTAGTTGTTAGCTGGTTTATATGGCTGTTTGTCTCGCTACGGATCCACTGTTTATTGCCATAATAGTGTAGATCTCCCCTTAAGATCAGATCCATGCATCATTGCAGATGTTCCGAAATTGATCTGTAGATCACCTTGATGATCCATCCATTCTTGATTCGAAGAAAACACCTCCTGACTTGTTTCTCAAAATTTTCCCTCCATTTTTTTCTTTAAACAGAATAATGAGCCATGTTTAGTTTTATGGGCTTTTTTTTTGGCCGCGTTCTCTCTCTCTCTCTCTCTCTCTCGAGCCATTCTCTTGAATTGCTCATGTTCGATGGATGGTGTTTTAGCCAATATGTAAATGAATGTGATGTATCCAAAGCGTCTTTTGCAGTATAACTCAGTTGTATAACTTGAGCAACAGTTAAGTTATGACTTATACTTCTGCAACTCGTTAAGTGTATCCCACTGTATATCTGCCCTACTCTTTCTTGTTGTCTCCTTGATCTCTAGTAGGTTGTTTTTACCTATTGGTAGCTTGTAATGTGTGTGTGTGGACCATACTTGCATTTATCTAATATAATGTATTATCCTCAAAATAGAGTGGAAGGAAGATCCCTGATTCACTCTTCCCTTATCGCCTTCCTCTTTTCCTTATTTCTCTTCCCTTCTCCCCTATAGTTAGATTAGGTAGTTAGCGATAGTGTTAGGAGTAGACGTAGATGAAAACCGACTCCCTTTGGACTTTGAAGGTTTTGTTCAAGTTGCTAGTCCCACTCTTGAGAATTAATCCCATGTTATGTTGTTAGTGAAACAAAATTCACAAGTGGACACTTTCAACCTCTGATGAAACTGTTGATGGTATCCCATATGTCCTTGAACTTGGACTCTTTTTTAGGCCATGGGTGTGTTAAGAATTCACAGAAATGCTATCTTTTGTAGGTCCGCCAACATCCTCTCTGTGTAGATCACATGCATGTAAACACCAAAAATTGACATGGTGTAACATTCTACTTAGGCTAGGACTGCAAGACCTTTTGACTTTAAAAACACACTCTTTCCGTCTCCATAGTGTTAGTCTAGTTGCTTGACGTGCTTTGCTTTGCATGTGTCTTTGCTCAAGTACCCAACCATGACGATGCGTTGTTCACGGGTGAAATCATCGCTTTAGGTAAGGGGCAGCTATGAAATCGTTGGTCTGCGTAACTCAGCGGCTTTGAAACTGTAATGTCCCTTTCTAGGGCTGAAACACACAAACAAAGAAATCACACAAATCCCAAACTGAATATAATTTGATTTTTATAACAGCAAATCCAAATTTAATGGAAACCCTAGCAGCGAACTAAAATTTGCATTTTAGGGCATCAAACACCCGTCAAACAAGCTGAAATTATATGTACCAGTGCTTCTCCAAATCATATAAAATTAAAGGAACCAATACCAAGCCAAAACAACCCAAAACATGTGTCAAATCTGAAATAATACCCAACTGCAATTTATTTTATGACAGCAGAACTGCAGTCCACAAAAATAGCTAAAAATGAGGTCTCCAAATCCCAAACAATTACCAAATATGGAAGATACCAGCCTTATAAAATATGAGAAATCTGAATATCAACTTATAATGAAGTTTCGTGCCCTAGAAAACACCCAAAAACACTCTAACCCTAGTTGCTCCCTAGGAGAGGGACTCCAAACAATGCAAAAACTCTTGAAATGACTTCTCCTTGATGCCCTAGTTGCAAACCAGCAAGATGGTCTTCAATATTTTCCTTCACACCACAAATTTAGAGAGTTTTTGTTCTCCAATATGCCACAAGGAACGGTTTCGTCCTCCTTGGATGCCACACTAATGGATTTTCGCCCTTTAGTGGAGTTGGATTAGAACAATCAGCCCCAGAACCAAGTAGAAGAGTATTTATGCCAAAATTGATAATGAAAATGAGTCTACGCGACTCCCTTTATACCCCTTTGGTGGTGCCAAAGGTATCACGGATGAATTATCCCAATACCAACCTCTTTGGAAGCTTGCTTTATTTTCTATTTTCACTTTGAGAGCTCTCCAACCCAACTGACCTGCCTTAGAGAGGAAAATACAAAAGAAAAGCATCAATAGTAATGAAAGAAAATAGAAATAAGACCCAAGGACTTCCCTTGTTGAATTTCTTCTTGGCCACGAGAAGAAAAATAGGCAAGAAGTCTTCAAATGAGACTAATTTGAGAAAAAGGACATTACAGTCCTCTCTTCCCGAAATTACTTGCCCTCAAGCAATTGCAAGCTTATATGTTTAAGTATCATCATATCAAGGTGAAGGAACATGTTGTAGTGCTCCCATAATCTGGATCCCGTGTTTGTCAAATGAAGGAACTTAAACCCAAACAAACTCATACCTCTTGTTGCCCTTCTCTTCATTGAAATCCTCTTTATCTCCCTTTTCAAAAACAACAGTGACATCTCCTTCTTTGGCACACTCAGCTGTATCAAAATCCTTCCGAACTGTTGTAGTTTCCGTCCTAGAGCAAGGAACAGATGAATATTCAGTTGGACCAGCTATCCCTCTTATTACAAGACTCAAATCAGATTGTGGATAGGTTGAAAACAATTCACCACAACCATAAATCTCATGGAATCTTATCCAATTCAAGGCTATTAAATCTGATTTGTTTCTTCCTTTCAGCTGTAGCCTTCTTCCCACATCAACCCATGATGGAATTTCCTTTGAAAATATAAGTTCATAGCTGTTCATGACTGCTAATGCCAGTCCCAAATCTGATTTTTGCATGTTCAACCTTAAGACAATGTATAACAACTATCAAACTGAAATCTTATGGAAAAAGACAAATTCATGAGTAGTGTAGGGACTGAAAATTGTCTTACATAAGCGGGAAAATGAAGATCAGCAAGTCTATGGTTGAAATCAGCAGACATATTGGCCCTTAACTCAAGATTCTTGCAACCCAGCCTTGTCCCAACTTGGCGTAGAAGATGGCTTTCAACAAGAAAGCTCCAATTTGCACTTAATTCTTCAAGTGTTTGCCACAAGGAGGTAATACTATGCATGCCTGGAACCAACCGAAAATTATCACCATGAAGCACCTTACCCAAGAGTAGACCCTTGCTAGCCTCTATGCATTGAGTGCCTTGAAGATATGCCTCTTCCTTCTTCATGCTAGCCATGCTTGGAAGCATTGTCTTCTTCCCTTTATTATTGCATTTCAACATAAGATGTAAACAACACATACCAATACTCATGCTCACCTCTTTTGGATGGTTGTTAACTTGTTGATTTGGATTTCCAGTTGTTGTCTTGAAGCTGCCCCACTGAATTTTCTTCACAATTGGGTTTGGATCAGACCATAGAAGTGCGGATGAGTGGGTGTAGTGTCCATGTACAACTCTAAATATCTTCCTAAGCAACGCCAAAGATGTTGGGATGTTGGCTTTGCTCAATCTCCATGTGTGAACCCTCTTACCCATCATATTAAGTGGAAAGAGTGTCTCCAAACCTGCCTCTTTCTCGCTGTCCATGGAAGATATGCATAACCCCATACATAATTTCGAAGAGGACAGCCCATCATGGCTGTAGTATAACATTTCTAACTCAAAATTCTTGGATGTTATTGACATAGGAAGGGTGCAATAGCTGTAATACTTGAAATCCCTTTCACACATCATATTAAACCCAAAAATCTTCATCATAAATGTCAACCTACAGCTGTCCAAGGAGATTACTATCCATCCAAAATGCAAATTCAGGAAGAGCATCTTACCATGGCTGTAACATTGTGTTGTCTCATGCAAAATTGGTATGATGGTGGTGGAAGACCATCTTGCATCCAATGCAAACACTATATCGTTCACCGTGGGTGAGAAATGCATCTTTCTTGTGGTTACCAATTTTCTTGTGGCTGCCATAAGGATGTAGATAACAACAATCCTCAAGTTTGTATCAACATCCTTCAAAAGATTCCCTGGATTCCAAACTTCTATGTGCAAACAATCCGGAATTCGCAAGGAAGAATCTATATCCCCCTTGTCCCTCAACATGTTCTTCCTCTTATCAAATTGACCATGATGCCCTCCATGATGCAAATATGGCAACGACATAGGAGGAACCCGGATAAGTCCCAAATATGTGGGCCATGTTTAGGATTGTCAACAAAGAGTCCACTTCCTAGGGCTGAAGTGGAATCCTCTTCCCATTTGGTACCCTTCATCTTCACAAAGTTGTTAGCATATTTCTTAGGATAACCAAAACATTGCAAAGACATAGTATGAAGGATGTAGCAAATCCTTGCTTAGAAGATGATGAAATTGCTTATCATATATTGCTGCCCTGAAATTTCCAGCGAGCTGAGGATTAACATGAGCATCAAAAGAGGCCCTTATTCCATGGGCATGCCTCCCAACAAGGTCACCCAAAATTCTAGCCCCATTAATCCCTTGCAATTTCTGATAGGGGGACAATACAAAGGCACCATTATGATGACCCATTTGCCGTGATTTACTATGAAGCATCAAACTTGCCCCATGGTCATCCTTTTCAATCATTTTCCCATGACTACAAATCTGAGATGGCATGGTAGAAAACAACAAATCTGAATTAGCTTCATACCTTTAGTTGTCTTCATATGTGTTTGGCATGTCTTCGTGGCTCTTACCATCATCAATTTGCTCCACATTGACTGCTGTTAGGATAATTCCAGCAGGCTGAGAGTGATTATGGGCCCCAGAATTGCCCTTTCTTCATGGTTATGACCTCCAATAATGCCATCCCCTTGTTCCTTTCCCAAATCTGATTTTTTTCTACTGAATATTCAACCCTATGCAACCATTAGACACCAACAATTTATCATCAAACACTAAAAGATTTTTACCTTGAGTTGTATGCTCATTGATCTCTTTCTCCTTTCTTGGCTTGTGCTCCACTATTTCACCAAACCCTTGTGTCTTCTATGGTGCTGTTTGGAAAATCAACCAAGAGCTCCACTTTGGCAAGAGTGTTGGGGGTTTCTAGGACTCCCATGGGGCTTCTCCCTCTTATATGCAACCTTGCTGCAATAGTTCTTCCTCACCCTGTAGCCTCTTCTTGCTTTGCCATACAAGATGGGGCTCTTCTCCTCTAGGGTTGGGATATCCTTCACATGACCCTTGTGCATGGCTCGGGGCTTGGACCAAGTTCTAATGCCCACTCTATCTTTTCTCCATCCTACAAACTCGGAAAATGATAGGGCATAACGAATAACTTCCAAAAGGGCTTGATACTCCTCAAAGCTAGCTGCAACATTGTTAACCTTTGAAACCCTAGGTTCTTCCTTGAATGTCCTTCCCCTCTGTAGGTTTTGCATGGTGAGGGCAAGAGAGTCCAAGGTGTCTGCTAGTCTTTCTTGCATTTCTTCATCATTCTGTCCATCTTATCTTCACCTCACAAGAAACCCTCAGGTTGCGAAGACCAATGCTCTGATACCATTGTAATGTCCCTTTCTAGGGCTGAAACACACAAACAAGGAAATCACACAAACCCCAAACTGATTGTAATTTGATTTTTATAACAACAGATCCAAAATTAATTGAAACCCTAGCAACGAACTGAAATTTGCATTTTAGGGCATCAAACACCCACCAAACAAGCTGAAATTAGATGTACCTATGTTTCTCCAAATTACATATAATTAATGGAACCAATCCACCAAGCCAAAACAACTCAAAACATGTGTCAAATCTGAAATAATACCCAATTGCAATTTATTTTATGACAACAGAAGTGCAGTCCACAAAAAAAGATAAAAATGAGGTCTCCAAACCCTAAAAATAAAAAAATATGGAAGATACCAGCCTTATAAAATATGAGAAATCTGAATGTCAACTTATAATGAAGTTTCGTGCCCTAGAAGGCACCCACAAACACTCTAACCCTAGTCGCTCCCTAGGAGAGGGGCTCTAAACAATTCAAAAACTCTTGAAATGACTTCTCCTTGATGCCCTAGTTGCAAACCAACAAGATGGTCTTCAATATTTGCCTTCACACCGCCAATTTGGAGACTTATCCTTCTCCAATATGCCACAAGGAACGGTTTTGTCCTCCTTGGATGCCATATTAATGGATTTTCACCCCTTAGTGGAATTGGATTAGATCAATCAACCCTAGAACCAAGTAGAAAAGTATATATGCCAAAATTGTTTATGAAAATGAGCCTATGCAACTCCCTTTATACCCCTTTGGTGGCGCCAAAGGTCTAAGGGATGAATTACCCCAAGACCGACCTATTTGGAAGCTTACTTTATTTTCTATTTTCACTTTGGGAGCTTTCCAACCCAGTCAACCTGCCTTAGAGAGGAAAATACAAAAGAAAAACATTAATAACTAATGAAAGAAAACAAAAATGAAACCCAAGGACTTCCTTTGTTCAATTTCTTCTTGGCCACGGGAAGAAAAATGGGCAAGAAGTCTTCAAATGGGACTTATTCGAAAAAGGGGACATTACATTTCACTTGTTTTAAAACACTTGTTGAGACCACAACTTAGGTAAAACACAAATAACGAAGGTATGATGGGTTTACCTTCCCTGATCGTAAACATGGAAGATATGGCGTTCTAAACACTCTTGAAAGTGATTCTAATGTAAAACACCTCTCTTGAAAACCCAAGGGTTGGGAGTTGCAAACTTATGGAAAACCTAGCTCTTAATGATCTTAGTATTCTCATCTTAACCCGAGTAACGAATGCGGTGATTGCATCCCACTTTGTGTAACTTCCCCGAAGTGGGCCACATGTATGCGACTCTCCAATAATGTTGGTTCAACGAGACCCTGCTCAGGCATTGACCCTTTAAACTTCTTGCTAAGCCCACTCTAACTTAATGCGAATTGCAACCCTTAAGGCTTGGTAATAACTGCTATGACATGACTCTAGTATGGAAAACACACATGTAGTGTAATTGAACGGAATATTGTACTTCTTGGAACTAGAATGGTTTCCCAACCTATAACATTGTGCTACCTCCTATGGTTGGACCATAGCAGGTTAGTAGAACCCTGAATTAATGAGAAATGATTATTGTTGCTCCACATGTCATATATCATATTATATGCATAAGATGGGACTTGGTTTCCGTACAATGAACTCTCCATCCTAATTTAGCTTGATTGACGAGATTTATCACTTCTTATTTTTGTATGCCTACATGGAAAAGACCATATCTAGATGACCCTCCACTAGTGTCTAGACCCGTCAAGCCTCAACCTTGGGTGTTGCCTCTTCATAAACTAGTTGTAAATAAGTTGGGACACAACGCATTTTGCAAGGCGGACCTTGACCCGGAGTGGGAAGACTTTCTTATAAACTTGGTGTAAAAATGTAGCCCATTGTATGAGAAGCACTTTAGAAGCCGTTGCGATTAATATTTAGTTGGATCCATGTCTACTTAAGATTAATGTGAGAAAACTTGGTAATGGCCCATGATGGTAGTTTGTTATTTCTTGTGGAGTTTGCAAAAACAAACTTGATGTTGTTACTCGTGTACTAAGTGTGTGGGTTAAAAGTGAATCAAGTGCTGTTGTCTTGCATGGTAAGACATATTAAAACAAAAAATGTACCATGGTTTAGCGGTGTATAAATTGTGGGCATGACAATAGGTGAGAACACAATATGTGGCAAATTTTACAATGAAAATCGGTTATCAAAGGTTAGCTCTTAGCATCAAACAATTATTCATTTCACCTGACATGCGAAAAGTATCGTGGTTCTATATAATAATATGATGGCTACTGCATAGTCATCTTAGAATCAAAGGATTCATCACACACCTTTGTCATGCCTTTGAACAAGTCTATTTACAAGACGTTAGGCTTTTGATATCATGTCTTATCATTATACAGGCTATGAAAGCGATTTTTATTACTTTTTGGCTGACCTATTTCCTTGTTAAGGCGATTCTTGTGCCAGCCTATGGTTGTTGGTCCAGAGCTTATTCTTGCTTGGAAGATCTTAAGCGCACAGATCTATACAAATATCCAAGTGTCTGATATATCGAATACAGTAATCACATTTTAATGCACAATAGCAATGGAAGTAATGTACATACAGTTCTGCATGTATTTACAATTAAATTTATTTTCTGTCAATCTATTCATGATTAGGACATTTAGAGTGATGGTATCAAAGACTGAATTCTAGTGCAGAATACTGAATCTATGCTATCTATGTAGGCTTACAACAGCAACCTTTAAAAATGAAAATGTAAAGTATAAGAAAAAGAAACAAAAATAAGCTCATCAGGCATGGTAACAAAAGAGGAAAAGAACAGAAAACTCTACAATATTAAAAATCTTTATGCACAAAAGAGGAAAAGAAAAGAAAACTCCCTATCATATTGAAAAAACTTTATGCATGTAGAAGCTAGATGACCAAATGAGCATAGCCAGGGCCTAGCTATAGATCTCCTTAACCACATTTTCTTTGCAGGCCAACATGCCATCCTTAACCTTAGTTATTGCAGCTAATCAAAGCTTAGGTAGTTCTCTTATGTTCTATTTAGGCCAAGCATGACCTAACAATGATTTTGAGTAAACTTTTTACTTTTTAATTGAACATCCAAACAATAGTGTAATGAGCATCAAACACTGCAAAGATTACGTTGATCATTTAGTATTAATTTTATATGGATAATTAGCATTGGCTGGAAGCTTACATATTATTTGGCAATTCGCAGACCGAATCATCAACTCTATGAATATATTTAATTCTTTTTAAAAAGGGCCAACCATTATGAAATTATGATGGGACTGGTGTTAACGCATCATCAACAGGAGTTGTATGCAATGGGTATTACTGTTTTGGGATGGATATATAGAGGCACTTATTGGAAGCATGCTGATGGAGAAATTTTTAATTCTTGAGAATGATTCTTTTTTTATTACCTTTGTTATTGAGATGATGTGCTTGGATGTAATGGTCTCATATTTACATGTAATTGAATAAGATAAGACAAGGTAGGAGGTCTTTTGATGTAAATCCTACAGTTATAGTTGTAATGATTATAATAGTTATACAGAATCTGTTTGATGGGATAATGGATGTTGAAAAGGAATAATATATAAATGCTATCTCCATTTAAAAACAAATAAATGATATGTACTAGTCAGTTTACTGTAGTACATTGCTAAAAGTGTCCTTTCATGCAAGATCTGAATCTGGGTTTATGTTTTCAGATCATTGTTAGATTCATAACAATGAAATGTTGTTGATGCTTTTTGTCACTATTCTTCATTTCAAGAGCTTAATTTTCATCTCCTAAAAGTATTGCGATAATTTATCTAGTTATTGGGGGGTGTCCCCAGTAATTTGCTTGTTCAGAATAATTCATTTATATATTTTTTTCAAATACCATACCTGAAATGTTTTAAGGGATTTTCCAGCAATATTAAGGCTTGCATGTTGAACTCAAAACAGTTTATTTGATTTTGAGTGGGAGTCATTTGCTATTTTGGATTTTGGTTGTTTGTTAGTGGGCCAAATCACTTTTACTTTTTTTAAGAATTTGATCTGGTAAACGGATCCCCCTTTTTTATTTATGGTTAGGCCTTACCTCCAGCTAAGATGCCATGGTTGAGGCGCAAAATGCCTAGAATTGGATGTGGTATGTTACTCACTAGTTGGTTCTTGAACCGTCTGTTTCTAAAATGTCTTCTTGGGGTTTGAACGTTGGATTAGACATGAAAGCCTTATTGTGTATTGAATAACCACAACCTATCTAATGACAAATTGCGTTTACTTTTTTATTCATGCTAATGGATTTTGTTTTCTTATTTATGATGACTAACATTTTAGTAACTTGATTTTTCTTGTGTACTGGATTTTTCATCCCATAGCTTGAGGAGGTTGTATTAATTTTCAAGGGTATGCATGCTAAAAGCTTGGGGTACAACCATCCTCGTCATCTTACAACAAGCTTATCAAATATTACTGTGAGAATTTCAAGGTATGCTTATTCTCTCATTGTGGAACCTATTTTCTATTTTGATGTATTTTAGATGGACAACTACTAATGTTTATTCTTCTGCTTGCGAGGAAGAACTATTGATAAGTAGAAAGAATCTCAGTTTTTAATGTGCCAAGTGCCTATACATATTTGAAATCTACAGTTTCTTTGAAGCAGGCAATTTATATTCTCACAGAGTTGTGATGGTGGAGAAATCACAATTATTTTATTGCATAGCTTGAGGATGTTGTATTAATTTTCAAGGGTATGCATGAAAAGCTTGGGGTACAACCATCCTCGTCATCTTACAATTATTAATGTCCCCTCTTTCTAAAATAACATTGCTAAAGACCCTTGGCCTATTTTTTCTACCCGACGGCTAAGGGGTGAACATAAGGGTGACTTAAGTCATATTAAGTTATTATAAAGTGCCACAAAAGAAAAGAAAAAAATATAAAGCACTTATATTAATATTTATGACTTAATAGACAAAGTAAAAATAGAAAGGATGAAAAAGGTACATTGCATAATGTTTTATTCACTCTAGGGGAAAAAAGCAACCACCTTTGTGGAAGAAAATTTGTGAATGAGACATTAAAAAACTAGAGATTGCTGATTGGTTGTGGTGGGTCATCTTTGGGTCCTTTGGTTTCTCATAAAGGAGGAAGTTGACTTGCTTTGGGCATCATTCTATTTTTATCAAAAAATTATGCAATTTTCTTGTTAGCCTAGTGCTTGCAACTGTATCCTCTGAGGACGAAAAACCCTCATGAGAAGTGAAGGGAAGAACGAAAACACTTCTCTTTGGATTCATCTAGCAGTGTGTTAAACATTCAAAGGAAAATTATTTGCCGAGGTATTTTATTTTCCCTACTTGGAGCAACCCAGTTAGAGGACTGTTTTGGCATGAAGGAAGGGTATAAAAATCAGATCTGAGTGCTGCTGCAAGGAGCTGATTTTCAGTTATCTATTTTGCTATTTTTGAAGTATTTTCTTGGGTCCAAATCCTCATTTTCCAGCTGTAACTGCAGACAAGGGTTTACAGATTTTATTAAATAAAATCAGATATTTTTGGAGCTCTAAATTGGTACATTTCTCTTGCTTGATCTTCTAAAAATTATTTCTTTCATTTGGACAAGAGAAAAGCATTGTTTGGCAACTTGTGGTGCATTTTTCTATTATTGGTGCAAGTCACATTTTCTAATATTAATTTCAGATCTGCATATTCTGAAAAATTTATGGTACATTTGAGGTGTGGTTTTTGCAACAAATCCTTTGTATACACTTTAATGTCCATAGGGGACATTACAGGGGTATTAGAGCAATGATTCTCCTAGTTTGTGAAGGGTAAATCAATTTCTTGCATGGACAGGGAGGAAGAGGGTTTTAGATATCGTTATTCTAGAAGAACTCCAAGAAGAGGAGAAATGGATGATAGAGAAAGACCTCCAAATGATGAGCTGAGCTACATGAATGAGGTGTTTACTAGAGGTAATAGAGAGCTGCAGAACAAGTTTGATGTAGTCACACAGAGATTTAAGAGACTCCTTTATAGGAGCCATCACAAATTTGGGTAGATCCCTACAAGGGATAAGTAATAACAGGAAAAACCCTCAAGGAAATCAAGATATTCAAGGTGAGGGAAACTCTTCTACTCATTGTGCAGACAGGGGTGCAAACAAGACTCCTTCTAAATTCTTTCGTGCTAGTTTCCTTCAAAGAAATGAGCCACAAGGGGAGGAAGAGCAACCACCTGCACATGGGTTTGTAGAAGAAATAAATCTTGTATGGAGATGAGTATGCCTCATTAAATCCCAACACAAGGGATTTACTTTCATTTAGGGACTTTTGCCAACTAAGAAGGAATGAAGGACCAAGGAAGAAGGTGAATCATCCACAAGAGCCAAGGAAAGATATCCAACATCGATTGGGTAAGATCACTCTCCCTATGTATGATGGTTTAGATAAATGTTTTGCAAGGGCTTGGCTGCAAAAATTAGACACTTACCTATCATTAAACCCAATGTATGAAGAAGAGGCTCTCAAGTTTGTCACGTTACACTTGGACGGTATAGCTCATGAATGGTGGTACCATGGTCTTGTGACACAAGGACATGGCTCCATAGCTACTCTTGAAGAGTTTAGTCAAAGGTTAACTGAAAGATTTGACAGAAAAGATCCAGAAGTGCACTTCAGAGAATTAGCACAACTCAAACAAGAGACATCTAATGGAGAGGTATGTCGCTGATTTTCAGAAATTAGCAATCATGGTTCCTGATGTAAGTGAGAGAAGATTGGTGGTATTGTTCATGGAAGGTTTAACCGAACCTCTTAAGGGGTTGGTAAAGGCTTTTGAGCCTCCCTCTCTCCAAGATGCAATAAAGAGGTCATTAAATTTGGAAACTACAGCAGGTAAGGGTAAAAATCTGCCCTTTGGACAGTCCAAGCCAAGTTATTTGGGGCAGCCAAGACATACATTTCAAGGGCAGCCAAGGACAACTCCCATTAGTCAAGCAAGGAGGCCATTTCAGCAAGGTACAAACCCCCAAAGAGAGCTTCCAAGGAACAAAGATGCTGAGAACACAAGAAGTGAATTAAGAAGGAAGAATCTTTGCTTCACATGCAAAGATCCATGGACTACAGGGCACCATTGCTTAGCCTAGGGCCAAGTGCATTACATTGAAGTCATTTCTGATGGAGAGGAGGAAGAAATAGACAAGGGAGAACACCATGAGGATGAAGAGCAAGAAAGAAAAGAAGAAGATGATCAATTGGATAGTACTCTTGCCACACTATCCGGAGCACCAAGGTATCACCCTTTTCGTGTTAGAGGGGAACTAAAAGGTAAAAGAGTCACTGTTTTGATTGATAGTGGTGCAACACATAATTTTATTGATGCTGATTTAGTTGCAAGATTGAGGCTGCCATTAGAGGATTTTACAGGATTTAATGTTACAGTGGTGGATGGCTTCACCATCCCTTGTACCAAGAAGATATCACAGCTGAAAATCACACTTGGTAAGCATATGGTAACAGATGACTTCTATGTGGTGGGTATTGGTGAAACGGATTTAGTTTTGGGTGTACAATGGTTGCATTCTCTTGGGGAGTTCACCCCAAAATTACCAAACAATGGAGTTGAAATTCAGATCAGTAGATCAAGAAATAGTGCTACATGGCATGGAAAATGGAGCTCCTATGGTAGTGACTGCTAAGCGGATGGAAAGAGCCTTTCAAAGAGGGCAGATTGCTTGGGAAGCTGAGTGTCTAATCATATATGCAGATCAGATTTTGGGACAACAACAGTATAATGAAGACATTCAAGCTATCCGTGACAAGCATGCCAAAGTATTTGACAACCTTCCTCACGGGTTACCTCCAGATAGAGGTTTTGAGCATACCATTGAATTAGAACTAGGTACTAAGGTTGTGATTACTACTCCTTATCGTCATCCTAGAGCCTACAAAGAAGAAATTGAGAAGGCCATTAAGGAGTTGTTGGAAATGGGGCATATAAGGCCTAGCTCTAGTCCCTTTGCATCTTTAGTGGTTCTTGTGAAAAAGAAGGATGGGACTATGAGAATGTGCATTGACTACCACTTGTTGAATAAAATACCATCAAAAATAGGTATCTCATACCTAGAATTGATGAGCTAATTGATGAGCTACATGGAGCTATCTACTTCTCCAAGATAAACTTGAGATCCGGGTACCATCAAATCTGGGTAAGGAAGGAAGATATCTACAATACTGCATTTAGGTGTCAATTTGGCCACTTTGAATTTCTCCTGATGCCTTTTGAATTGATCAATGCCCTTGCTACAATTCAATCATGCATGAATCATGTTTGTAGAGAGCATTTGAGGAAGTTTGTATTGGTCTTCTTTGATGACATACTGGTTTATAGAAAATCATGGGAGGAACATCTTTAACACATGGATATTGTGTTGGGCATTTTGGAGCAGCAATCACTTTATGCAAAGGAATCAAAATGTGAATTTGGGTGTGACTGAAATTTTATTACTTGGGGCACCATTATCAATACCAAAGGTGCTCATGTGGATCAACAAAATATCATTGCCATCTTGGATTGGCCTCCACCCACCACCACTTTAGTGTCCCTTACGGGCTCAAATTTGAAGAATTTGGATTTTCCCCAAAACCTTAATGGAACATTGATGGAATTTATGATAGCCACATGTATATATTTGATTTTTTATGACAACAATCTGATTTGATGCAAAAAGTAGGGCAGCAACCTGTTCTAGGTCCCCAAATCCCTAAGCAACCAAGGTAAAATTCAGATTTTAGTATTTACCACACACAAATCTTCAGAAATACATCAACAACATGAAACCCTTGTTAACACCATGCAAAATAAATACTTCAATGACACAATATAGACTGCTGGAATTAATTATTGCTCAAAAACATCTGAAACTTCAAAAATCCATATCTTTGAAAATACTTGGAGATAAATTGCAAACGATAGCTCAAAATGACCACAAAAATGGCAGCTGGTGAAACAAAATTCAGATTAGATTTTTCCAACGACCAAAACCCACTGAAAAGTGATCTCGAAATCTCCAAATGGGTCGCCCAAGCTGTAAATGAGTGGCAACCCCAAAAAAACATGCTCTAGCTGGAATTTGTGCCCTAGTATGGATGCAAACCCTTGTCATTCTGAAATTATGAATATGAATCTCACTTGTGACTCCTGAATGAAGCCAACACTGTCACAAATGAGGATATTCGTCCCCAAATGTTGTAACTATTGAGGGTTTTTTGTCTTCAATAGGATCCAATGAGGGTTTTCGTATTCAAAGGCTGAAAATGAGAGCTCAATGCTCCAATTTCCAAAGAGAAGTATCAAATTCACCTGATGATCAAATGACTCTCTCCAATTCCTTTTTATACCTTTTTCCCTCCTTTTAATTGTAATTTATCATTGACATTATTTAAATTAGAGAGCTCCCTTTATAACATAAGTTACCGACATAAAGTTACTTTTTGGCTAACTTATTCTCCCAAGTACCACTTTTTTAATTATAATTTAATTAAGTGCTTACATAAAAATTACTATGCACTTAAAATTAAATTATTAATTTCGCCTTCTTCTATCTCCTATAGCCGACCAAAAAAATATTGAAAATAGGCTAAGGGGTCTTCTCCCCACTTTAGTATTTAAAAATACCTTTTGTTTTATTAATTATAATATTAAGTTGTCCCACATTGAAGAATTGGACGACACAATTTAAAATATTATTAATTGTTTTTAATTTACAAAAGGGGAGATTACATCTATGCTATCCAGTTTTGCCAGCTTCTCTAGCTTTGTATTCTTCTTTCTCAGGTACCTTTTGGTTCTCCCGCTTTGTATTTGCACTATCCGTTGTGTTGTCTACCTTCGCACCTTTCTCCTTTGCGCGTCCATCCTTTTGCATACGTGTGGGCTTGGACCCACCATCGGTTGTCCTCTTCTCCTTTTTTGCCCTTTCTATTCTTTGCCTTGGGCTTCTCTCCATTGTGCGTCTGCCTTTTGACACACTTCCCATTGTGCATTTCTTTTGCAAACTCTTCACCTTCATGCCCGGTTTTCCTTTGTGGGTTCTTCTCTCACTTCTCCTTCTATTGACCTCTATTGGGCTGCAATCCTTTTTCCTGTGCACTAAGAGTGCTTTCCTCTTCTCGTGAACTTTCCTTGCCTTCTCTTTTGACTGCCCTCCTGCATCTTCACTGCGCAATCCTCTTTTGTGGCTATGGGCTACATCTCCTCCCCGTCTTCCTTTGGAAGCATCACTTGGCCACGCTCCTCCATGACAAATTTCTTCTCTCCTTCGTCCTTGAGATCTGCATGGATCTCTTTCTCCTCCGCTTCTTCCTTTGTGCCTGGTTCATTGCGCAAAATTTTTGGAGCCTCTTCCTCTCACTACTTCTCTCCTTCTATTGCTTGCAGGGCAACTTTTGCTTCTCTCAGTGCTCCTCCATTGTTGTTGCGCCCTTTATTGCTTGCACGTTCTTCCTCTTGCATGCCTTGCTCATTGCATGCTTCTGCAATCTCTTCCTCGCACTGCTTCTTATTGGTTTCCTTCGGGGAAACTTCTTATTTTCTGCGTAGTTCACTGTTACACTCTTCATTTCTTGTGCGCTCCTCTGCACGCTTGTCCTCGAGATCTTTGCCGATCTCTTCCTTTTTTGATTCACTCTGTTCCACTCGCACTCTCACAGTCTCCTTCACAGATTGGTCCACTTTTGTTGCCTTCAAGGCAACATCTTTCCTCTTCTTTGCTTCCTCTAGCATGTTGTTTCACTGCGGCATTGCCACGTGCCTTTGTCCTTGCGCTACTCAACTCCTCTACTAGGTGTTTTTGCTTTCGTGCATTCTCCCACACGCTTTTTTCTTTCCACTGGTGTGTCCTCTTCCGCACACTCAATTGCGTACCCTCTTGTTCTGTTGGGACATCTTCTTCCACACAATCCACTGCGCACTTTGATCCTTTGCTAGGACTCCTCATTCTGCTTGCTCTTTTTTCTTCGGTTGCACACTCTCCTGGACCACTCCTTGGACTCTGCACACTTCTTGCCATTCCTTCTCAATGCCCTTTAACTGTGACATCAGATCACCTTCTGTGCACTCATGGCCTCTTGATGAACATTTCCTCTTGTCCCTTGGCCAGGACATCTATCTTCACGCGGCTCTCTTCACTTGGTTGTGCAATCTCTTCTCTTTTCTCTTCTGTTCATTCTTCCGCCTCTTTCTGCGTTTCCGTGCATTTATGGTCTACAATGACCATCTTCTCCTTGGCAGCCTCCCTCTTTGGCATGATACCCTTATACACTGCCACACACTCCTAGATGACTTCTCTCTTCATCATTCGCTCAAGCCGTGAGCCTTCTCTATGTGGCATTTCATGCACATCTCTCGGCGGTACTCCCGCGCATGCTTTCTCTTCGCTCTTGTGCTCCAGTGGCACACTCTTTGCGCAATCTTCTTCGTGTTGCTGAGTATTTCCCCCCCTTCAAGGCACCTCATGCTGCAAGACCTTTTCTCTTGTAGTCTTCTTCCATGCTCTCAAGTTTGGTCCTTGCACCATTTAGCTCCTCAATCACTTTCTCTAACATTTTCATGACTGCTGCATCTAATACACCCTTCTTGGAAGCATCTTGCTTTCATGTGCAAGACCTTTAACTTCTTTGGCTGCTACACTTTGGGATCCCTCTTGCGTTCTCTACCCACCCTTTCTTCATGGTGGAGAACACAACTTCTTTTGCTAGTTGTCTCACGTTCGGTGCTCTGCCAGCTCCCTTCTCTCTCACTTGCAGGAAAGTACCTTGCTTTGTAATGAGGGTACTCCAAGGTATGAAGTGAATGATAATGAGTTTTATTTATTGCTGCCTATTCCAATTTATTTCTATCATGAGATATATGACAAGGTAGAAAATGAAGTCTTCAATGTGGAGTTTGTTGAACCATTATTCCACGTATATGTATATAAGCATCTTGTGGATGATATATGGTGGCAAGTTAGAGCCCACTCGACAGGTGCAAGTGCCAGACTTGCGGATCACTTCAACATGTTTTGTTTATTATGCATGGCACTTGGACAAAATGAATTTGGAATTGCTTTAGGGCAAACAATTTTGGGAAGGGAGGATTGTAATATCCCCTTCCCAATTGAAGACTTTTAGCCTATTTTGTCTAACTGATGGTTAAGGGAATAAAATAAGGGTGGCTTAAGTTTTAATATTTTATTATAAAGTGCAAAATAAAATAAAATAAAATATCATATGCACTTATAATAAAGTATTGTTAACTTAAAAAGTGAAAAGTGAACCAAATGATAAAAGCACTTAGGTAAAATTGTTTATTTCTAGAAAAGTGCGACTTGCACTAGGGGTAAAATAAATGGAAAGAAAGACAAAAACATTTGGGCCAAAAAGTTATCCTCCCAAGGAAAATGTGACTTGGCCTAGGAAAATGGAGGGTAGAAATTGCATAGAGAAAATCATTGCATGTTGATTGGACATTTTGGAGGTTGTTTTGGGTCTCTTCTTCCTTTATAAGGAGAAGTTGACTTGAGGGGAAGGCATGCTATGATCATTTTTATAATTGCTGATTTGCATTTGAAGCCTTGAGCTTTTGCAAAAATATTCGAATGATGAAAACCCTTAGGATTTGACTCTAGAGGATGAAAACCCTCTTAGAGCTTTGGAGGAATTTCTACATAGGATTTTCCATCGAGTCTTCACAGATTTTTACTATTTCCAACAATGTTGTTTTGAAGAATAAAATTGCAGCAGTTGTATGTTCATTGTGCAAGATGGAGCGACCCATCTCTTGGCTATTTTGAGCTATTTTGGAGACATTCCAGGTCTGAAAATTGTTGCTATCCATTGTACTGAATTTTGGGAATGAAAGTAAGTTATTTTCAGAATTTTTGGAAGGTTATAAAGTGTTATTTTCAGCCTCCCAAGTCTGCAGATTTCTGCATTATTTTCCAGTCCATTTTTGTTCTAAAAATAAGATTTTATTCATGTTTGGGCTGTTAAAAATATGGAAATCAGTTTGGAGTAAGTGGGTATGAATTTAATTGCTGATTTGTGTGAGTTTTCAATTCTACCCTAGTTGCACTTCTCATTAAAAATTCAAATCTGCCTTGTTAATGATTGCTATATCTTTTACAAATTTGTTTTGGTGAGTTGGGTTTGCCTAAAATCCAACTTGTTCAAAAAATGTCCAAAAGGGGACATTACATGCTCTGATAACACTTGATATGGGGACGCGTGGATCGAGATGACCCTGAGCCGTTTGTAGAGTTCACACAACGAAATGAAACTCGAAGGTTTCATCTATTTCTCATTGGCATTAACGACATCCACATGGACATGTTCATCTATGCTGTTACAAACTCTCTTGGAGCTTTACCAACTTTTGGTGTATCTTCCTAAGGACCTAACCAAGACTAGTTACACTCTCAACTCGACTCTAATGACCTACAATGACTTAGTCACTCTTAGGTGGCTATTTGTGCTTTCACATGCACATTCAACAACCTTTAGCCACTCCTTCACAAACTTCAACTGGTGCTCAACTAATTCCAAATAACCTCGAAATGGTGAATTCGTCCTCCTTTTATAGCTGCACGTTCTTGCTTCTCTCTATTTGTTTGAATTTCCTTTGGGCAGGTTGGTCCCCTCTAGATGCTTCTTGATCTTTCTGCTCATATTCAAATTGGATTTGAGCTCCTTTAATGCTTTGAGCTACCTCCATCTAGACGTTACCTGCTTGTGTCACGTCAATTTGGTCATTGGGCTCAAATGACCGTTGATCCTAGTCAACCTCCTTAGATACCTTATGGCACCTTCTTTTGTCTTATGTACCAACTACCAACTTTGCCGCTACATACTTCTTGCTTGTAATCCTTTGCCTACGCCTTTTCCCTATTCTTCCACGCACTCTTATACTTGGTTGCACTTCACCTCATCCTTCCACGCACTATTTTTGGGATTCTAGGCCTTCTTCAAAACATCCATTGTAATGTCCCTTTTTCCCACTTAAGGATCAGATTTTGGACTTCTTGCCTTTCCCTTTTCCATGACAATGAAGTTGAGGAGTTGGAAAAGGAAATTGAGCTCCCTTTTGCATTTGTTTTTCTAATTTTAATGTTTTCTTTTTAGTGTAATTATGTGTTTAATAGGTCGGCTGGGTTTAAGGCAATTGAAGAGGCGTAATAAAAGAATATAATGTCTTCCTATGGGTCAGCCATTTCTTTCTAAGCTTTGGCGCCAAAGGGAGGGATATAAAAGGAAGTGGAGGCTTCATTTGTGCCTCTATCTTAGCGCATTTTATATGCTTGGACTTGTGAGATGGTTGCTCTTGGTTCTTCCACTGTTGGGTGAAAATCCAAGTGTGTGGCATCTCCTAGAAGGACGAAAACCATTCTAGTGGTTGGTAGGGGGACGAAAAGCCTCCTTATGTGAGATTGAATGATTATTGCAGATTTGAGGAGAAGGATTCATATTCATATTTTTATCTGCATTGAGAGGCCTCTCCTAGGTGGAACGACCTACCTTGGAGTGAAGTTTGGTGCCTTAGAGGGCATATAGTTGATATTTCACTTCATTTTCAGATTTGCTGCTATTTATAAAGCCGAAATCTACTTTGTGGTGAATTTTTGGGGTTTATAAACCCTCATTGCACAATTATTTTGGAGCTGTACTTCTGCTGGCTTATTTAATTTTGAGTTGAGCATATGTGGTGTCCCTAGATTTCATCCTGAAATCTGTGACTACCCTATCCGAAAAAATTTCGTACTTTTAAAATAATGGGTCGTTTTGTGTCTTTATTGCCTAAAAGTTCTTGTATTGTGTCAGGATATTCCCAAAGAGCCATATTAGCCTTTTTCGCCAAATACCCAGATGCCCAAAATTGTTATATTCTGTCATCAGGATTTGTCTGCGGGAAATTTGTATTTAATTATTTTGAGCCCCGTTTGAGGCAATTTGCACTCCGATTTAACCCTGTTGTGATCGAACATATCATTATTCTTATATACCAGAAGGGTTTTAACTAAAAATAAGTTTTGGGCTTTATTTGTGACTTTTGGCAAAAAAATTGTGTTTTTGTGTTTTCCCGTTTCGTTTTCTGTGAAATTTCTCTGGACCAATTCCTTTGCCGGGTTAGCCCGATTCTTGGCCTGGAGCAGCTGGAGAACATATACGCACGTTATGCCCGGAGGAAGTCACCATTGGAGGTCTGGTTCACTGGGAAAAAGCGAAGTCGTGCACTAAAAAGCCCCTGCGGGGGTTGGGCGCATTTTTGGAAAACAAAGGATTTAAGCTGCAGTGGGAAAAATAGAAGCAACAGGCAGGTGGAATTTTATTGCCTGCCTTGCAGGGTACTTTTTCCCATGATAGAAAATTCACTTAAGCTGCAGTGGGAAAATTAGAGGCAGCAGGCAGGCGGGAATTTATTGCCTGCCTTGCAGGGTAAAAATTCCCATGGTGAAATAAAAGAAAAGTGACTTAAGTGAAATCATGGGATTTTATTGCCTGCCATGCAGGGTAAATAATCCCATTGTCAAAGTCAAATCACTTAAGTGGATCATGGGATTTTCCGGGGCTGCCTTGTAGGGTAAAAATTCCCATTGCCATGTGTTTTTAAAAATAGAATTTTATGTCAAAAAGTGCGACCCACCTTGGGTGAATAATAATGCATTAAATAAATATTTGTTAATATTTATTCACCCAATTTTGGCGCCCAGGCTTGTGGAAAAGTCAACAAATGGAAGTGGACAAAAGGAATTTAAAAATAGAATTCCAAAATTAAATAAATTTAATTTATTTAATGCAGCCCCTTTTGAGAAGGAAATAATACTTTTTAAAGTATTAAATGATTAAATTAAATTCTATTTTCAGTGGCTATGGTCAAAGCACACTGTGAAGCTTGAGTGAAGTGAAGAGTGGATGATTAAATTGAATTAACTTAATTTATTGAATGGCTGTCCTTAAACATGCTATTTTAGCACACCAGTTAAAGAGAAGATCATGATTTTTAATTAATTAATTGCCAGGAATAGGAAGGGCAATTATTAATTATAGAATTATGAGGGTTATATAAGCATGGGCTGCCATAAGGATGAATTAATTAATTCACAGGTGAAGAAGTGCAGCCCAGAGGAAAAGTGCGCCCCATTTGGAGAAGGATTTTGCTCAGAGGAAGGTGGATTTGATGCTAAAAGCTTCTAGTTTTGGCGCATGCTTTGAAGAAGGCTGATTTGTGTCTGCATAATTGTTTTTGGAAGTGATACAGGTGCTCAGGTGATGTTGGTAAAATTCATGCTTGCTTTGCATGCAAATAAAACGTCAAATTTTGGGGCAGCAGGCTTGAATTATGTAGATTTTTGTGATTAAAATTCACTATGCATGCTCCGGTTGCCATCTTTGTCTGAATTAATTGCAGGAGTTAGATACAGGTGCTTTTATAAAGAAAATGAACTTATATCAATGTCCAATACATTGAATATTTCCTCCGAATCTGAAGGATTATCCATATCTGCACCAGTTTTGAAGAATTCCAGTCAAATAAGAAGAAAAAGAATTGTTCAGACAAAGATAGACAAAGCTATGGCGAAGAAAGATGAAAAAGAAAGCACAACGGAGTCATGCATCACTTCTAAATTTGCAGATATTGGAGACATGAATCTAGGCTCGGAACCTCTTGCTGAATTGATAGACAGATCCAAGAGCAGGAAAGACTTCACTCATGCGTGCAGGAAAAACTTCATTCATGTGTGCAGATTAAAAGCAGTGGAATTATTCGAGCTGCAACTTTTCCATCCACAGCCTAGTTGCCAGAGTTTGTTATGCAGCTAGCAGATCCATATCCAGATGCAGATGCAAATCCATATCCAGATGCAGATGCAAATCCATATGCAGATCCATATCCAGATCTCATAGTTGTAAAAGCTTCCGGCACAAAGGCTTCATCCTCTTGTTTCGAATGCAGCCCGTGAATAAGTCAGTGCGTGGAAAATTCCTTCCAAGATCTTGTGCAAATGCTCCCATCTTCTAGTCGAAGCCTTCATTGAATTTTCTTTCATCCCGAGTGCTTTCTAGAATTTTTAATTGCTCATATGCAATTTAAAATAATGATGAGTTATCTACGGAAAACATTGCATTGATGCATGTACTGGAGAAGAACTACAAAAGTTTCAAGGATAAGAACGAAGACATGTCAAAGACAATACCCACAAACAAATCACGGTCACGTGCTTCCAGCTGCTTCCAGATCCAGCCGCATCCAGCTTGTTTCCAGATGCAGCTTGTTTCTAGATCCAACTTGCTTCCAGATCCAGCTGCTCCCAGGTCCAGTTTGGTGAGAATCAAAGGCAAAAGAATCAGCTGCATGCAGACATGAAAAAGGACAAGACTGCAGCTTTCCTCTTCCTTCTTCTTTCCTCCGACAAAGTAATTGAGTGATCAATTAAATTATACAACTTAAGTGATTGGTTTAAAAGCCATTACTTGAAGAAGTCAATTACTTGGAGATAGGTGGCGGACATGCAAAATAGAAGGTTCTATTTTCAGTTGCAAATCATACATGTCATGCAAAGAGGAATTCTAGGATGGAGATTGCCAGTTGTTTCTTTTCCGACTTCCACATGTGCCAGTTCAACTAAAAGCTTCCGACTTGTAATTGCCCCTCTACATTCTATAAGTAGAGGAAGAACCTTCGGGTTAATGATCAGAATTTGTAAGCAGTAACCTTGCGTTCCAGACTTTGTGCTGAACCCCTGAGAGCCACTTGGAGCAAAGGAATACAAAGGAGTAGGTTTCCGTAGAACTTTGTGTCACGATGTACTGTGTTTCTTGCTTTTAATCTTAGATCTCTTAATAAACTTTGTGTTATTTTAGATCTGGATCTAAAGCTGCCTTTGTTTTAGAATTCTGTGTTTATATCTATTGAATTCTTCTATGTGCATGCAATCAACTCTGCCATCTATTGATTGGGATGCACATCTTCCCCATTTCTGCTATGTGTTTATGTAATTACCTTCTTCTATAACTTTTCTTTTCTTTAAACAGCTGCTTACTTGCTGCAGAACTGTTCAGTTATGGTTCATGAACTGAGTAGTTAAAGTAAAACTCCATTTAGATATTAACATACTTAAATTGACAAATTTGACACGGGAGCCTCACCGGTTAAATGAGAGATATTTATCTCATGACTGCTTAGGTTTTGTGCTATGCAGAAAATCTAGCCAACAATATGCATGTGTTTTTGGGTTGAAAATAGTTCTAGAATAATCCTAAAAGGTTTATAAAAATTGTGGATGCATTGTTAGATGGTATTTTCGGTCAAATTGTGAGTTTTCATACTATTGTTCCTAAATTCAGTTCGCTGCCCTAAACTGAGTTTAATTTTCAGTTTGCAGGTTTCAATAATCAAATTCAACATCTTTGGGATTTGTGCTAATTTCATAATTTTCAGTTTTAGCCCTAAAAAATGCAAGTTATAGAAAATATAGAATTAATTTTTAATGCAGATCTGAATTTTACTAGTAAATGATGACTTGCATGACGGAAGAAAATCAACCAAAACAAAAGTTAATCAACTAAATTTCTTTCCCAAACTGATATGCGATTTTTATAAGGACAAGAACATGAGAAAAATACCCGATTGGATCAAAATAGAAGGCTGAATTATTTATTATAAATATGCAGATGATTGTCCTCAGACACAGTTGAAAAATAGAGATTTCTTGGCCCAAAATTTATGCAAAGTGGCTGATTTTGTCTCCATAAATATGATTAGTAAATTGCAAATCAGATCTGATTAGAATCAGCTCTAGATCACTCCAAACCTATATTCCACGGGGATGCGTCCTCTGGGTTTTAGAGCTCGTCCTCTGTACGGGGGATGTTTCGGAACCTCGAGGAATGGGTAGGAAACGTCCCCCCTGTCCCCGAAGTCTTGAAATTTTCGGAAAACGTCCCGATGACTTGAAAAAATTCACAAGAAACGGAACGGGATGGCACAGAACGTCCAGACGTATCCGGTATGGTTGAGGGATTTTCCCTCGACGTCCAGATGTCTCCGGTATGGTCGAGGGAAGTCCCTCGACCGTACTGGGGACGTCTGGATGTCCCCTGCGTCAACAACCTCCAAATATATATATATATATATTTTAAAAACACAATTTTAATAAAAATTAAAGCAATGTGGGGGGCCCACAATGTCCCCCACTTTCATTTCTAAGTGCCCTAAACCTAAAACAAACATCAAAACAAAAAAAAGAAACTCATTTGACTCATTTCTCATTTTGTGAAGGAGAAGACAAAGAAAGAAATGAGCATAGAGAAGAATAGAGAGAAGCAATGAGAAGAACGCAAGAGAGCAATATTCTACTCCATTAGAGGTATGTTTATCATCCTTTGTTTATTTTACAAATTTGTAGAAACTGTTTCTTCATTGTTTCATTTGTTTTTTTTTTCAAAGTTTCAAGCTTCACAAACTTAGGGAAGTTTATTTATTTTTTGTTTTTTGTTTTCATTTGCAGTTGCAGTTGGGTGTTGCATTTCCAATAAAAAACAATGAGCAACAGTGAGGGTAGTGAGTGTGAAGAGATTCAAATGGCAATGCAACATAGAGGTAGAACCAGTAATAGGGTTTCTTCAGGGAGTGAGAGTGTTGTAACTGTGGGTTTAAATAATCCATTTGATTGCCCTTCTCAACTCCTCAAAATCTATTCAAAGGGACCATTTAATCCTAAAAAGCCTCTTTCACAATTTGTAACAGCCATTGAGAAAGAAAGAAAAATTTAGGCGGGAGTAGAGTGTCGTTGTGCCATATGTGCAACAAAGAATTTAGGGGCAGCTACACGCGGGTTTATTCACATCTTTTGGGCATAGTTGGACAAGGGGAAAGAGGTTGTAAAAGATTATCATTAGTGGAGAAGGACGAAGTGACTAGGTTGCACATGGAGGGTGAGGCAACGAAAAAAGGGATGCCATTAGAGACTACACAGTACACAAGTGCCTGCCCAATCCGTGGATGTTGAAAGTCAAAGGGGAGAGGATTATGCCAAGGGAAAGAGAAAGGCTTCTACAGTTGCAGGGATGTTTAATGTGCAATCAAGGGAAGTAGCTGACTCTTCTATTGCCAAATTTTTCTTTGCCAATGCTATACCATTTCATGTGTCACGTTCCCCTTTCTTCAAACAAATGTTCAAAGATGTAATTGTTGTTGGTTCCTCATATGTCCCTCCTAGAGAACACAAACTACGAACCAACCTCCTTGATAAATAATATTCTAAGGTGAGTGTGGTGATGGAGGAGATGAGGCAAACTTGTATACGGGTGGGTTGTGTTATCCAAAATGAGCCCCCTGCTTATTTTGGCTAACTTGCCTTCATTCTTCCCTTGTGCTTCAACTTCAATTTTCACACATTTCAAGAACTTAAGGGTTTCTGGAAATGGCTCCATCAGATAGGATTTTTCTTCCCCTTTCCAGAAAGGTAAAATTTTCCTCCTAACTCCAAATATTTTGAAAGTTATGGCTCGGCGAGTTTTTTGGGGAAAATTTCCTAGGCAGGCCCGCGGCCAATGAAATGGTGCCACGTGGCGGTGGAGGTCGGGCTAGCGGAGCAAAGTTGGAGAATTTTCCAAGAAGAGGGCAAATGGCGCAAAGGGCAAATTTTGGCCCGCAGGTTCGCGGAAGAGGATGGAGAAAAAGTTGCGGAAGGCCCGCGGCCAATGAGGAAGCGACACGTGTCCATGACAGTGGCGGGAGTCGGAGGTGCGGAGGAAACTTTGGTTTTTTGCCAAAGCGACAGCGGCACAAATGGAGAAAAAGAAGCGCGCCCCTGCCAAGCAACCAGAAGCCGACACGTGTCATCGGAGCGCGGGGAAAATTTGGGAATGTTTCCCGATAAAAAAAATCAAAGGGGAAAAGCGAGGTTTGAGCCTGCGTTTCCATCAGCGAATGGTAAATCGCCACGTGGCAGAGGAGCGCAGGGAATTTTTTGGGACATTTTCCCAAATTCAAAAAATGGAAAATTTTCAAGTTTCGGCCCGCCAACCCAATTTTTGTCCTAAATCTTCAGAGGGGCATAACTTTTGATCCCGAGCTCGGATTTTCGCGTTCTTTATATAATTGGAAAGCTGTTGAAATCCTCTACACGATGGAGGGTTCAATTTTTATTTTTGATGGAGATTTGCGGGAGAAAAATAGGAAAACGTCTCTGGCATGCAAAATGCAAAAAACGTCTCCAACCACCAAAATTAATGAAGTATGGGCCTCTTTCTTGCTCTGCAGAGAAATGTACTTTGGCATATGGGTTTGTCCATGAAGCCCATCACTTTAGAGGCGAGATTGGAGGGATTTGTCGGTGGTTGGAGTTTCAATTTGATTTGCCCGCGTTTTCCACATTTCTTTCATTCTGTTCGATGGTTAAAAGCCAAATTTGGCTCATTTGTAAAAGTTGTTCATCATTCTTTTCTGCCTCTCCCTTCTTTTCTTCCCCAGGGTCGAAAATGGAGTTTGATCCTCCTCCTTTGCTCTTTAATGGCGTTTTTTACCTCTTACCAGTAAAATGATGTTTTGTGCGAATTTCTGGAGCAATAAAAAACGTGTTTTGTGATGCATTTTTCCATCCTTGCTCGTTTTGCTTGTCTTCTTCTCGCCTCTCTTCATTGCAGGTATTTGTGCATGTTTGAATGTTCATTGCAGGTTTTGGAGCTGTGTTCATGGAGTTTTGGAACATTTTTTCTGTGAAATTTATCCTTGGTTTTGTGATGCACTTGTCCATCCTTTCCATTGCTCACCTCTTCTTGTTTTATGGCAGTTTTGATAGATGTTCAACATTTTCCTTCTTTGGTGTATCACCGTTTTAGTGTAGGCTCTGTTTTTCCCTCTTTTCTCTCTCTTTGTCTCCTTGGCATAGTTAGATTAGGATTAAATTAGCTTGCCTGCACTGGAATAGCTTGTGGCAGGTAGTTTAGGAAGAGGAATTAGCCTTCTCTGGAGAGCTTTCCCCATTTGCAAAGGTCCCACACTTTGGGAAGGCTCAATGTTGTGCATTCACACCAAATGACATTGCCTTAGAAAAGCAGATCCATAGGTCATTTTAGGGGTGCTGTGAATTTGCACTAACAGGTTGCTCTATCATCATGGATGGCTGGACCAATATTAAACATTGACCTGTCATCAATATCATTGTCACATGTCCTGCTGGCTCTTATTTTCTTAGAGCTATTGATTGTACAAGGAAGAGGAAGGATGCAACCTTCCAATTTCAAATTTTGAAGGATACCATAGAGGAGATTGGGCCCTCTAATGTTGTACAAGTGCTGAATGATTTAGCCCGCGTATGTAAGTTAGCTGACATGATGGTTGAGGGTGCTTACAAGCACATTTTCTGGACTACATGTTGTGTTCATGCGTTGAATAACACATTGAAAGACATTGGAAAGATAGATTGGGTGAAGACAGTGGTGGCAGAGGCTAGACACATACATATGTTCATTTGCAACCATCACACCTCACTTGCTCTATTTAGGTCTTTTTCAAGGAAGAAATTCCTCAAGCCCATGGACACTAGATATGCCAGCTATTTCATTTTGTTAGAGAGGATGCTTGAGGTGCAGGGGACTTTGCAATTAATGATGGTTGATTAGGAGTGGGGTAGATGGCCAGAGGAAAATATTTATGAAGGAAAATGTGTGAAACAAAAGATCCTCGACGATGATTGGTGGGCCACAGTGAGGTAAGCTATTGCTGATTTTATATATGTAAGTTTATTTTTTATTTTTAAAATATTTTTGTCCATGTTTATAGCTTGTAAATTAGTTTAATTTTTCATTCTTGAATCTTAATATTTTCTAATTTTTTTTTATAAATTATTTGCAGATATGTTTGCTCCTTCATCTCACCTGTAGTGGGGGTCATAAGATATGCTGATACAGACTGTCCTAGTCTTGGAGAGGTTTATGAGACATTTGACAACATGCTTGGACAGATGAAGAAATCCATTCATAGCAGAGATCCTACTTATGGGATTTTATGAGGAGCATATCAGGCCCATTGTGACATGGCGGCGGAACACAATGAACACCCCGCTATGGCAAGCTATGCTTTAAATCCCAAATGGTATGCAACAAGACCTGGGAGAGTGCTTCCATTTGATGATGAAGAGGTGAAAGAAGGGCTCATGAAGGCCTTTCGAAAGATGTACACTAATGAGGAGTCCACTTTATTGCGGACCCAATGGCTGTCTTTTGTCAATCTCCGTGGACCAACATTTAGCAAGCCAGAGGCGAGGACAGATAAAGCTACATTAGCTCAAGTAGACCCTATTGGATGGTGGACATGGCATGGCAAGGATGCACCAAACTTGAGGATTCTTGTCACTCACCTCCTTTCACAGGTTGCTAGTTTCTCTGCTGCAGAGAGGAATTGGTCCACATATGGCCTCATCCACATAGTTAAGAGGAACCACCTTACCTCTCGACGAGCAAAGAAGTTACTAGCCGTGCATAGTGCCTTGAGACTTGAGGATCGACAGACTCCTGAGTATCATCAAACTCCAACCGCACGTTGGGATGGTGATCCCGAAGATGCTGCACAGACTGATGAGGAGGCACATGTGGGATTGGTTGGGGTTCCATTAAATGAGGCAGCCCCTTATAGTTCCAGTGACTCAGACTCAGAGTTTGATTTTGATGCCACTTTAGCGGAGTTTGATTAGGGGCAGCTATATATTTTCATTTTGATTTTCTATGTTTCAGACATTTTGTAGCCCTTAGGCATTTCATTGTAATTGAAACTTGAATCTTATGTGAAATAATAAATCTCAATTCGGCTCCAGTTTTATGTATTAAAGTTTTATGATGTGTGTGATGAATGCTTTAAGTTTAAGTTTATCAATGTGTTATACTTATCATATGAATATTTGAAATTTCCTACATTTTAAAGGTTAAATCTTATGTGAAATCTCAATTCAACTCTAATTTTATGTATTAAGGTTCTATAATGTGTGTGATGAATGCTTTAGCAATGCTATCATATGAATATTTGAAATTTCCTATATTTTTTAAATTTTCCCCTATTTTTTAATAGCCGTCCCCTAAAAAAATGCCTAAAACAAATCCGTCCCAGAAACACGTCCCCCTGTCCCCATCCCGGAAACTTGGTGGAACATAACTCCAAACTGCTCACAATATGGGTTGTTCCACTATGAAAGAGCTGAAAATTAAAGGTAGAACTCAACTACAATGTTCTCCCTTCAAACCTTAGCTCAAATGTGCAAATCTTGTCTTCAAATATTGCTGGAAAACACTGCTAAAATATATCTTTGTACACCAACAAAAGCTCCTGAATAGAACTCCCTCTCAAAAGAAAGAAGAGTTTTCGTTCTTCTCTTTAAGCTTAAAGAGGGTTTTCGTCCTCTAAAGCTAGCTTCAAAGGGATTTCCTCATTTGGAGTTGTTATGTAAAGCTTACAAGCTCGCACCAAAATTCATTATTTGTCAAAAAGCAAAAGATATCTTTCCCTTGCAAGTCAACTTGCTTTTATAACAATTTTTGGCCTTTCTACCACCCGCAACCACTAATCAAATTTCTTTGGCTGCATTTAATATTTTTCTTTTACCTTTTTTCCTCCTCCATATGGGTTGCATTTTCTTTGGGGAAAATAAAATAAATAAAGTGACTCCTTTTTTCTAATTTTATTTTATGACTTCATCGTTTTTTTTTTCACTTTATTATTAATAAATTAATAAAGTGCTTATAATAATATTTTAAGATGCACTTTATGACTAATTTATTATGACAAGTTTCCATTTTATTCCTCCCTTAGCTGCTGGGAACAAAATTGGGCTAAGGGTCTTCGACTTCTTATGTTAGAGAAAGGGACATTTCAACTTTTTTGGGTATGCTCTAATAGTGGACTATAATATGTTTTCAAAAACCAACTTGCGATCTAGAAGATCACCCAATTATAGCTTGGTATTGATGTTTTCTAAGATTTGAAAACATAGGTTTCTAAAAATGTCCCTTTCTAGGGTTGAAACTGAAAAATGATGAAATCACACAAACCCCAAATGATTAAACTCATATTTTATATCAGCCAACTGATTTTTTAAGACAACTGTAAATCAACAGTATGATTTTTATAAATTGTAATTAGTTAGAAATCACCCAAATATCATCAAAGAATTTGTAATGTCCCAATTTTTGAAGACCCTTAGCCTATCTTTCCCCATGGGATTTGGGATGTTGCAAGGGGAAAATTATATTAAATAATTAAATAATATTGCCTGGAGAGTGATTTTTATCATTTGACAATATAAAATAATAATTATTTAATTATGTAATTTATTTAATTTAATTCTCAAAATGCAAAATTAAAAGGGGAATTAATTAAATAATATTTGGGTGGCTTTTAATGTTAAAATCACCCTTAGAAAGGGGACGCCACACCTAGGGAGGATAAACTATTTTTATTTAATGATTTCCCTCTCCTAGGGACTTAGAATTTTGTGCTCCTTGTTTATAAAAGGAGAGCCTGGGATCATTGTGAGATTTTATGCTATGATGAAATTAATTTGATACTCCATGCTTGGAGTTGTGATGCATGCCCATTGATGTTCTCTTTCTCTCTCTCACATTTGGAGATCTTTGTAGTTGGTTTGTGATAAAAAAAATAAGAGTTCTTTTTGGAGTACTTGGAAAATCGACTTTGTGTGTAATGGTTCTTAACCCCAGTGATTCCTTTCATAATATTTGTGAGCTATTTGCATATATTTTTGAGTGTGGAGCGACCAGCCCTTTACATATTTTCATGTCCTATATTGCAGCGACTTTCTTTCATGGTGTTGTGATCTGATTCAGTACATTGTTTGTTGTGAATCGATTGAGCTAGTGGCATGATCTTGAGCTCTTGGTTACATCGATTCATCTAGGGCATATTGATGCTAATTATTGGTGTTTTAAGGATCTGATTTTAATATAAATTAAGATTGCTATTTACCCTTGACCAGTGATTTCATTGTGCAACCGTTTGGGTGCTTAAATGCATGCTTTAATGCTCTATGGTGTAGCGTACTTGGTAAGACTGAGTTACTAGTGGCAACAATTGGTATTGGCAAGTTTGGCATTAGATTTGTGTGTTACATGATCTGAATCGTATCTAAAGAGACTGCTGTTCATCCCTAATTCCAGCGACCTCAATTAGATTTGCATATTTATTTAATAACAGCTCTGTTCTTCCTTCCTAACAACGAACTCATTTGAGGGTGGATGTGGAATGTTTTTAATGCATGTTTGAGCTTCCCTGGATCAGTGAACTATTAAGTATTGTTGGCATAAGCCTAACATCATCTTTAGGATGTGCAAGCACTGATTTTGGTGTTGATTTCCATACATGTGCATGTCTCTAATGGTCTGAGTGCAGCAATTGGATTGGAATATGAATTAACGATGGTTTTGAGGTCTTATTGGCAGCGATCCACATCTGATATGTTGATAATATATTTGATGGTTGGTTGTGGTGTTTGGGGTTTGGATCGTTTGGGTTTTGTATAGTGATTGTGATAATTCTCAGTCTCCAATTCTGAGGCAGATTTGGTAATTAGGATACTTGATTTGTGGTGTGTTCTCCATTCAGTGATTTGAATAAAGGCCAATGAATATAGTAGTGGGTCTGATTTTTAAGTTCATTGTTGGTGTGGACTGATTGGTAGAGGCCATTAAACCCCTATCCTATGGTTTATTGAGTGATCTACTCAACTAGTTCAAGTGGTTTTGATTGAGTTTTGTTATTTTCAGTTGATTTGAGTATTGAAGGGGTTGTTGATTGCCTATTTTCCGTTGATCCCAGAAGTGGGACATTACAAAATTCATCAACATAGGAAAACATTTTAAGAAGATTTTAAGACACTTTTCAGCATGAAATTTGATCAAATAGTCATATGGAAATTTAATTCAGAATCAGTAGAGGTACAACCAATAGAAATGATTAAAACAGAGGTCTCCAAACCCCAACAATGGCCGAATATGATAGGATATCAACCTTATAAATTATGACAAATCTGAATATCGAATATTAAATTGAGTTGTGTGCCCTGGAAGGCACGCCAAATCACTCTCCAACCCTAGTCGCTCCCTAGGAGAGGGGCTCCAAACATATGCAAAAGCTCTTTGATAGGTCTTCTCCTCGATGCCCTAGATACAAACTCAGCAACAGGATCTTTAGTATTTGCCTTCACATTTGCCAATTTTGGAGAGTTTTTTGTTCTCCAATATGCCACAAGGAAGGGTTATCGTCCTCCTTGGATGCCACACTAGAGGATTTTCACCCTCAAGTGGAGTTGGAAATAGAGCAATCGGCCCTAGAGTCCAAATTGAGTAAAGTATATATGCCAAAAGATGATCTACAAATAAGTCCAAATGCGACCTCCTCTTATATCCTTTTAGTTGGCGCCAAGAGTCATAAGGGTTAATTTTCCCCATGACCGACCTCTTTAAGTGTTTGCTTCTATCTTTTAATTTTCCTTGTATGAGAATCTCATAAGCCCATCTGACCTGCCTTAGGGAGGAAAACATACAACAGCAAAACATTAAATAGCAATGACAAGAAAACATGAAATGAAATCCAAGGACTTCCCTTGCGCACTTATCCTTCTTGGCCATCGGGAGGATAAATGGCAAGAAGTCTTCAATCGATACTAATTTGAAAAAGAGGAAATTACAGTCCTCCCTTCCCAAAATTGTTTGTCTCCAAGCAATTGCAAATTTGGATGCTCCAATATTATTGCACTTTCCCATGTAACATCTTCAAGGGGAAATCCCTTCCAATGAACCAAGTAATCCTTAATACTTCAGATTCCTTAACGTTCTTCTCACGGACTTTCAAGATACTTTCCTAGAATTAGAACCAACTTACCCTCCTTCATCTAATGGTGGCAACTCAAGATGAGGGAGTAAGGTGTTGTCCAAGTACCTTTTTGAGGCACAAAACATGAAAAACATTGTGTATTTTACTATGTTCCGGAAGCTCAAGATTCATATGCAACATTTCCCACGTTTCCTATCACCTTGTAGGGGCCATAGAAGATGTGGTTTCATCTTCCCTGCACCACTTTGTTTGAGAGAAGATTGCCTATAGGGTTGCAACCTCAAAGACACCATATCACCTACCTCAAATGACATCTCTATCCTATGTTGATTTGTATATAGCTTATGCTGATTTTGGGCATGTTGGAGGTTTTCTTTGAGCTCTTTCAAGATATCATGGCTTTGCTGAATTACAATCTTTGGCCCTTGGCACTCTACTATCCGTTCATAACCAATTTCACAAAGGATGGGAGCATCATAACCATAAAAAGCTTTAAAAGGAGACATACCGATAGACATTTGAAAGGTGGTGTAATAACAAAACTTAGCCATGAATAACCATTTTATCCATGTTGATTGCTGCCCATCAATGTAATTCCATACGATAGCCTTCCACCCATTTATTGACTATTTTTGTTTGTCAATCCATTTGAGGATGGTAGCTAGTGCTAGGAGTGAGTTTGGTACCTGTCATATTGAAACCTAATTCTTACCAAAACATGCTCGGTAAATATGTTGTCCATGCCACTCATTATATCGGGCAGCGCCATGAAGTCTAAACACTGTCCTTAAAAACCACATCAGCCATTATAGGTGTCATTTTACTTCGGCCGTAAGTGGACATAAAATGACCACGTATGGTTAGTGAGTCTAGTTCAACTACAACATACTAGACAGTTCTTATCCTTGAACCATGGGCAGCCCCATGTTTGAAGTTCTATTTGGAGATACTTTCCGTGAATTTTTGAGGGGAATCCGAAGAAGTTGGCACGGGAGTGTGCCCAGCTCACAGAAATGTATGTGGGCACTTTGTTTTGTTGGAACACTAAACACTCTCAGATGTATTGGAGTACTTCCCCCTATTCAGGCCTGGTTGCCAATAGAATACTCATCGCTGCTCGCATACTACATCACCGTTGCTTCATAGTTGCTTGAAATAATCCGATGATCAAGCTAGCATGGGTCAGGAGATGAACAACCCTTAATATTTTACTCTTCACCTCATGTTTAAACACTCTCGGATGTGTTGGAGTACTTCCCCCTTTCAGGCCTTTCCAATAGAAGTCTCTCCCTCGCCTATTTGTAAGTCTTGAAATATGTTTATGAACAACCCTTAATATTTTACTCTTCATTCCGGCACGATTTCATTTTTATGTTTATTACTCTAAAAGTTTAGGTTTTATCTTTTATTTTTAAGGGAATGAGCTCATCGTATTACCTTGTACCTTTCATTTATTCATATTCATCCCTCAAAAACAACATTAGTAAACTTGCTTTTGATTTCATAATTCAGCTGTAATCAAATACTATCTAATCTGCTGCTATCTTAGAAAAAGAACAGAAATATGATTCTCTTGACATTAGGTATTTGTTATCCAAAATACCCTTGGGTTATTTTGATAGCTAATACATGTCCACCTTGGACTTGGACAAGTATAAATTGATCGTAATTAAAGGTGATAATCAGTGTTGGGGCACTCCTCTCCTCTTTGTCGAATATCTTCCATTCCCATACTTAAGCCAATAACCCTATATATATTTATTTTTTAACCTAATAATACAAGTAGATCGGCCAATTATCGGCCTTTGGAAGAACATGAGGAACTATTCCTTTGTTCCCCTTGTTCTCTACATTGTTGCATCGTCTGCAGGAAAGTTTGTGGGCGTTGTAGTCAGCTAAATTGTTGTTTAATTTAGGAACCAAAGGAATTGTTCCTGCGTTGACTTGTGTTCGCCGCATAAGCAACCAAAATTTAGGGGTCAACAACTGATCTAAGCGGCAAAAGAAACAAAGCAGGGAGGAGACCGCAAATCGAGCAACCCTGCTAATTAATAATTTATGTATCATTTTGATGTAACAAGTAGCATGTAAGGCTATACTAGGGTTAGTATGACGTCTAAAAACTTAATATTACATGTTTAAGATTGTGGTTGACCTAATTTCATATGTCCCCACGTTCCTCCAATTCATCGAACTTAATGGCGATTTTTTTGGTCGAAGGTTATTCATTGGGTGTAAAAGAAGAAAAACAGTCCAACATTAAAGGATACTTGTCCAAGTTGAACTCGAACTCGAACCTTGTGACTTAGATTGAAACAATTCATTTTAAAACATGCTCATAAATCTGTTGTCCTTGTCAGGGTACTATATCTTTGGTCAGCCCATGAAGTCTAAACACTTCCTTGAAAAGCACATCAGTTTCACTATAGGTGCCTCCTGTACTTATCTTGGAATATGGACAAAAATGAGCGTATTAAAGTGAGTCTATCAATGTTGGTGCATATAAACAATTCTTACCTTGAACCATGGGCAGCCTCGTGGAATGAAGAAGTCCATGGAGATACTTTTCCATTTTTGAGTGGGAATAGGAAGAGGTTGTAGGATCCCAGCTGGAAATGCATGTTTCACTTTGTTTTGTTGGCATACTAAGAACTCCCGGATGTATTGGAGCACTTCCCCCTTTAGGCCTTTCCAATAGAATCTTTTTCTCACTTGTTTGTAAGACCTGAAGTAACTCAGATGACCAGTTGATGGGTCATCATGAATAACCCTCTCCTCATTCATTTTCCTCCCATTTCCACTCATCTGAGAGTGTCAAATCCCCCTCGGTTCTTGGTAGAGAATCAGCCCATCTATTAGTTTAGGAATCCTCCTTTTTATGCATCTCTCTCTTCCTCTGGTCCCTTGGATTGTTAGAGTAGGATTAGACTAGTTTCATTTCCTTCCCTAGGATTAGTTCTAGCATTAGGAATAGGTAGAGGAACCACCTTTCTCTAGAGGTTTGTCTCAAGTAGCAAGTCCCACAACTTGGAGACAATTCCATGTTACCCAAAAACACTAGATTTCTCATTCATGACAAATAAGAGGGTGCTATTTTTTGGTGATAACAGTAACTTCTACCAAGTATTTGACTCGAGCATTTTCCTAGAAGCATAACTTGAAGTGTCACCTTCTTGCCCATGTCCATAAAGCTTATTTCCATGTTTCAGTAACTGAAAGTGAGTTCTCCCAATGAATGCAACCATTAGACCCCAAGCGCAAGATTGATATCAGCCATGCTAATCAAATAAAAATCAGCACATACCTCATGTTTTTCCAATTTGAAGAGGAGTTGGGGGCACCTCTTTGTGCATGGCATAGAGTGGCCATCTGTTATCTTAACTGTGAAACCCTTGCAGTTTTCTACCTTCAAATCCAACTTGGCCACCAAACACTCATTAATGAAATTATGAGTGGCTCCACTATCAATCAAAACTATGACCCCTTGCCCTTGTAGGTCACCTACCATCCGGAATGGATGATAACTAGGTGCACCGGACAAAGTGGCACAGAGTGCCATCCAAACTTTTTGGATCTTCTTCCAGTGTAATATCTTGTTTGGCCTCATCCACACAATTTTCATCATCTCCACAATCTGAAAATACCTCAATGTAATGCACTTTACCCTTACCTAAACAACGATGACTGGGAGACCATGGATCCTTACAAGAGGCACAAATTCCTCTTTCTTAGCTCATTTCTTGACTCGCCTACATTGTTGGTTTTGGGCAGCTCCTTGTGAATAATAGGCATCCTTTGGAACGACTTCCTTGGCTGGTCCAAGGGAGGGTTTATAGGCTGTCCCAAGGGTCCTTTTGGCTGTCCACTCGAATTAACCTTGGGATGTCCACTGATTGCTATTGTTTTTTGGGCAGCACCTTCAAGGTCCAAAGCCTTTTTGATTTCCTCTTGAAGAGACAAAAGATCAAAGGCTCTAACCAAACCCTTGAGTGGTTCAGTCAAACCCTTAATGAAAAGAACCGCAAGTCTCCTCTCTGTGACATCCATAATCACTACGGAAAATATCTGAAACTCAGCCACATACTTATCCACCGTGCCTTGTTATTTCAAATGTGCAAGTTCCCGAAAGTGAACTTCCGGGTCAACTCTATCAAATCTACCAATGAGTCTTCCACAAAACTCATCATATGAATGAATCTCATTGTGCCCTTGTGTCACCAATACATCGAACCACCACTCATGAGGAATCCCCTCTAGGTGAAGGGTTGCAAATTTGATGGCATCATTCTCCATCATATGCATCAAGGACAAATATGTATCCAACTTTTGGATCCATGCCCTAGCTGTCCCCTAAGTCGATCCATCAAAAGTAGAGAAAGTCATCTTCCCCAACACATTTTACACCTCTTTCTGTGGCGCATTTTGTCTTGGCCCTGGCCTAGACCTCCCTTTGCTCACACCAATGAACTTGGCAAGTGTAATGGCCTCCCCTATCTCCTTTGGAAGTGCCATATATTCTTCATAGCTTGTGGCAATAATTTTCCCCATAGAAGGCCTTACTCCCGCCTTCAGAATGGTGTAATGTCCCTTTTTAGGGGGGACTCAGGAAATGGTTAAAAGCTCACAAATCAGATTTATAGAGCTGCTGTTATAAAACCTGTAAACTTGCAAATTAAACCCTTTTTTAGTGCAACGACCTGTTTTGGGGTTTCAATCCCACCTTTGTGCCTTCAAAACCCTTCCAATCAACTTCACTTACATCTTTAAAATTATGATATATCATCAACAATCATATAATGCAAGAAATTTTGATTTTTAATACCCTAGATATGGAGATATGAATTTCAACGAAACCCTTGTCTGCAACGTTACTTTTAAAATTCACAACTCAACCTAGGAAGCTTCAAAATTCATGAAACTCAAGATATTGGCCTTATAAATTATGAAGAACAAGCTATTAATTTCAGATTTACCAAATTTCCACTCCAAAGTGGGTCGCTCCACTCTAAACAAATACAATATGGCACCAAAGAGACCAAATATGCAAGACATGGATACTTTATTCCCTTTCAACCAGCTTGCACACACAAATTTCATGAAGGGTTTTCGTCCTTCACAAGTTTCTCAACCAAGGGTTTTCGTCCTTGGATGAGGTCCTCAACCGAAGAGGTTTCTTCATTGAGAGAGAGTAAAAGGGCTACACTAGCCAACTCTCACCAAGATAAGAGTAATCCCCAAAAGCATGAATCAATAATGCCCAAGCGACCTCCTTATATAACCACAAGGAGTGCTTTTTACAATATAAAATGATGGCCGACCCCTTGAGGTAAGTGCTTTTAAATATATAAATGGTATTTGAAGCCTACATGCTCATAATACCTTTATTTCCTAACTACTTAAAATCCCTCTATTGGAGTGCTAGACTTCTCAATAGGATACATGATAATAAATAAAACAACAATAAAGATATAGTTCAAATCTTCCCCTTTCTTTCCTCCTTAGACCCACAAGGAGAATGGGTTAAGGTCTTCATAAATCAACTTCAAAAAAGGGACATGACAGTCCTCCCCTATGCTTGAAATTGTTTGTCCCCAAGAAATTGCAAGTACCCGGATCCCAAATAAATCTCAGCTTGCTCCTTTTTCTTTGTGCCTGCACAAGAAACAAACTTATTCAAGAAAAAATTGAGCTACTGTCCATCCTCATTCATACCATGTTAGCATGTTGGTTAATTCCTTATCACTCCCGTTTTTCTCTTGTTCTGCCCCTTGTTTGGCTGATTTGTGTCCATGCTATCAAACATGACAGCTACAACTAGACCTTTTCCTCTTCAAGAAAGGATGAATGATGACTGAAATTCTTTCTGTAGGTGCTGAGGGCAGGCCCACTATCCAAAGTGGACTTAATACCTGTCCGCCACACTGCTGGAATGTCACTCTGAATTAAGTAATCAGCAGCTAAACCATCCCAAAAAGTCCCAACAATTGCTTCCTTAGATTGAGATTTATTGGTATCAATCATGGTGGTGAGTTTCCTTCTTCCGGAAAGTGTGAGAAGGACTGAAAAAAATGCCATGACTATTGGAATTAGCAAACAACCTTTTGCTGAGATATTTTATTTTCTTCCTCTATCCCAAACATCTCCCAACATTTAATTCTCTTGCAGCTGTGTATAAGTGCTAGTAGGTGGACCAACACTTTGAGTAGAACTTGACAAGGACAATTCTGATTTCTTATCATTGTTTGCAATGGTGTAGGCCATGTGGGGGATGAAGAGATGCTCAACAATGGGTACCAAGTGGAACCAACTGCCACATAATGTCTGGATATGTCTCATGATAGTCTTATGGAAGATGAGGACTTTGTGCCAAATCAAGCAAGTGAATTTTTTCTTTATACAAGATGGGACCCCAAATGGCCCCAAAAAAAAGAGTAGTCTCCTTGTTCAAGAGAGTCAAACACCACAAATCTTTCCATCCTCATGATTACATCTTCATAACTCCCACTTTGGTGGAGGATTCCAATAATAACCCAAACACAATCATAGCTATTTATTTCCCCCCTCATAATTGAACCAATGACGACTGAAATAAATTTCAAGAGAAATGGGCATACCTCTTTAGGAAAGTGGGGCTGAGTGTCTACCATCCAAATGTAATGTCCCCTTTTTCGAATTGAGCATGATTGAGTAAGGGAAGGAATTGCAATTTTCTTTTAATGTTTCTTTCAAGTGTTTCCCTTTATAAGGCAGGTCATTACTGTGATTGGAAAAGTCATAGAGGCAAATTAAAAGATTAAAAGAAGCTCAATGAGGTCGGTCCACTTCTATTTGGCTTTTGGCACCAAAACAAGTACTATAAAAGGTGATTTGTGACTTCATTTGCATCTTATCTTTGGTGCATTTTATCTATACTTGGTTTTTTGGGCAAAGTGCTCATTAACTATCCACTGCGAGGACGAAACCCCTCTTGTGTGGCATTCCAAGGAAGACGAAAACCTTCCTCGTGGCTTGGTGGAGGGCTAAAACCCTCTATTATGGGCAATTTGAAGACATCTAGTTGAAGACTTTTTGCAGATTTGAATCTAAGGCATCAAGGAAAATGTCTACAAAGGCTTTGCATGCATTTTGGAGCTCTTCCTAAAGGGAATGTCTAGGATTTGGTGTTAGTTGGGTGCCTTCTAGGGAACATGCTTCAAATTTTATTTGATATTCGGATTCGACATAATTTCTAATGCCGTTGAATTTATCTTTCTTTGTGCTTATCGGGGTTTGGAAACCTCTCTTTGCATTATTTTCATGGGTTGTACTTTTACTATTCAGAATTAAATTTCCAGCTGAGTGTGTGATCATCATTGGATGATAAAAAGTGTCTTAAATACTTCCTAAAATATCTATCTATATTTTGGTTAAGTTATTTGATGATATTTGAGTGATTTTTCCTCTATTTTTGGACAAGCTGTTATAAAAAAATTAGACTGCTGATTTCTAGCTGTTAGAAAAATCAGTTTGCTGATTTAAAAATCCATTAATTTAATTTATTGGGGTTTGTGTGGTTTCCTACTTTTTCAGTTTCAGTCCCAAAAAGGGGCATTACACCTAACCATTGGAATCTCACTTTTAGCTGTTACAAAAATGAGTGGAGGGCTGAAAGTGTAGTATGCAAGAGACACATAAATGTTGTAGGTGCTTCCTTTTTGGGATTTCTTTTTGAAGGACAGCCTTCTGTTACTTCTGAGTAAACAAATATCAATTGAGAAAGCTTCCATAACAGCCCTGCATATTTTAGTCTCCATTTTATACCTCCTCATGATGTTGTTATGCCAAATTCTTCCTTTCATCCTTAGCTATGATCAGTCCTTTCCCCATTGCTGGTAAGGAAGTTAAAATCAGTCTTTCCTTGCTCGAACATGCCTCACCTTTTCCATTCCAAATTTCACGATGTTTTTGACCTCTTCATTATTTAAGTGGAACTTCAACCCAATTGTTATTGTGAATTTTGAGGGTAAATTCCCTTAAAACTTCTGGAGCTTTTGATCCCCAAGAACAATTTGTGCTTTCAAATAAACTTAAAACAAAGAAGTCAATACAAAATTCATACCTTTTCATGGGACTAGTGAGCTGGGGTATCTTTCTTGTGTAGAGAGGAGATGTTCCATAAGTTATGGTGACCATGTTGGCCATGAAGAAAACCCTTCACTCGGGATGGGTGATGTGTGCTACATATTATAGTAAGAATGCTGCCCTTCCACAATATTCTTTCTAGCTCTTCCATGTGCATGGGACAACATATGAAACTAAAAATCAGAATCACCACCATTTCCCTCCATAATGATTTTGAAATCAGTTATTGCTCCCTTTGTAAATCTCAACATAACACCTATATGCCACGCACATTGAAACACCTTTGAAATTGAGCCCAAGTATCTATATGCTCTTTACTTCAAAGAAGTAACTTCTTATACCTCATCACCCTGTGAAGTAGGATGTGCATGATGATATCCAATCAGTGGTGACATACGATGCGATACAATACACATGAAATATGAGTACTATTTCCTAACCAGCTGTCTATGGTGTCAATAAATTTAATATGTGTTGGCTAGATTTTCTGCATAGCTGAAAACCTAGGCAGTCATGAGATAAATCTCCCTCATTTACCGGTGAGGCTCCGTGTCAGATTTGTCAATTAAAATATGCTAGTATCTATATGGGGTTTTACTTTAACTATTCAGCTCATGAACCATAGCTGTATAGTTCTGCAGCAAGTAAGCAACTGTTTAAGAAAGGAAATATTTATAGAAGAAAGAAGTAATAAAACACAGGGAAGAAATGGGGAAGATGTGCAACCCAATCAATAGATAACAGAGTTGATTGCATGCACATAGAAGAAACCAATAGATATCAACGCACAAAATTATAAGCAAAGGCAACTCCAGATCTAGATCTAAAATAACACAAAGTCTATTAGAAGATCTAAGATAGAAAGCTAGAAACAAATTGCACCGTGACACAAAGTTCTCCGAGAAACCTGCTCCTTTATATTCCTTTGCTTCAAGTGGCTATCAGGGGTTTCAGCACAAAGTCTGGAACACAAGAATGCTGCTTACAAATTCTGATCATTAACCCGAAGGTTCTTCTTCTACTTATAGAATGTAGAAGGGAAAGTACAAATGGGAAACTCAACTGAACTGAAACATAAACAAGAAGTAAAGATGACATCTGGCAATCATCCTCCTCTAACTTCTCCTCAAGTGACACATCTATCACTTAACTAATAGAATCGTTCCACATAACTTAAAGCAATGGTTTCAAAACCAATAACTTTAAAGTTTTACAATTTCATCTGGGAACGTGGAAAATAGAAGAAGAAAGAATAGAAGAAGAAAGTCCTGCCAGCTGTAACATTTATATCTTCTTTTTGTTCTGATACTGAATATACTTGTCGAACATGTAATTCAACATCTTCCCATCTGTCTTAGCCACAGCTTCCTTTTCTGTCCTGAACTGCAGCAAGCCTTCATTCAACACCCTGATACATGCTTCCACATCCTCCAAGCTCGGCCCGAACTTCGCAATATCCGACTGCAGTGCCACCAGTCTACTGATGGAATTCATCGTGAAAGGCTTAGTAGCTCCATCAATTCTCCCTTGTACCATCAGAAGAGACCCTTCCAGGGAATTAGGCACTCTGCTAGGAATGATCCGTATGTATGAAGTAACATTTCCGACCACTTCCTCATGAGTGAAAGCAATGATATTGTCTGGCAAAGACGATGCCATACTCTCAAGTGCCTGCATCCTCTGCAGCATAATTCTACAGATCTCCAAACGGAAAGATACTGCAAACTCCAGCTGCTTCCCCTTCTCAACTGATCCGTCAGGTACAATTTGTTCCGCAATCAACACTTCTCTCGGCAACTTATTGATTTCGGCCAAAGTACTCAGGTTACTCTCAACAACTGTGTTCATATCTACTATGCTTGTCACCAGTTGCTTCAGCTGATTTGTTGCATCTTTCATAACCTTTAGGTGGGCTGGCACCTCTCCAAGTTGTACAGAAGCTTGACGAATAATCAGACTTTTCCATTCGTCGATAGCTTTCACCTGGTTGCTTGACATCTTCCATCTCCTGCATCAGATGATCACTCACCTGCTTCTTGACGCTGAAATGGGCTGAGTGGAAGATTTAACAACCTTGGCAATGATCTCGCACAACTGAGATACCTGCTTCTGAAGTTCAACTTTCTCCACCTTTTCTCTGTCAAGCCTAAGGAATAGAGCATCTATCAATGTCTGCGTGTCCTATTTCAATCCTTCTGTGGTGGCTTGACCGATAGGTACTCTGGTTACTGTTATGTCTTCTGCCGTGAGCTCATCCTCTTTCTTCCCTTCCGCCGGAACTGACATCTCAGCAAACTTCTGCCCCGACTCCTCGATGATCAACCTTGAAGTTACCTTAGCAACTTTAGGTTTTCTGTCTTTTCCGCCTAGACTCAGGAGCAGCTGCAAGTCGTGTTCCTCCAAGTTCATTTCCACTCTAGCTTCTGGAACCAACTGTGAAGTCAACCATTCTGAGAAATTACTTCTCGGAGAATGAGAAGTTGCTGAGTGTACTACTATCTCCCGCTCTGATTCCTCTCCATCAGAAACTGCTACAGTGTTGTGGCTGCCATCCTTTGAATCATCCAAAGACAAAGCTCTTTCAAACTCTGCCATCTGTAGCTTCAACGTTTCTTCAGGAACAAGTGCTGAACGGAGTGGCTGAGGAGAGAAGATGAATGTTGCCGGATTCAACTGAGGAATGGCAGTGTCCTGCTGAGGTACAACAGTGGGTGAAGTACTGGATGCTGGAGAAGCCAGAACTAACGTCATAGCCGTGGAAGTGATCTTCTCCTTTGATTGAGACCTTCTGTGCACTTTCATCTTCTCGGGCCTTCTGCTGCTTTCTCCTCTGTGCTTCCTCTTGAGGGAATCTCCTGCGCCGAAGTTGCCCATGACTTGATTCATCAATGCTTCATCAAGGCAGTATCCCTTCGTCAGCAACCAGTTTGAAGTATTCACCAGAACGGCGGCAGACCTTTCCTCAATCGTATGGCAGCCCCCTACGTTCTCCTGAAGTACGGCTCTATCTCCTCCCATTTGATGGTATGTGTCAAGTAACACAATCCCATCATCTTTAAGATCCGCAAGTATCCGTGCTAATCCAAAGTCGAACACTTGCCGTGCTGATAGCCTGCTGAAATCTTTCTTTCTAACCTCGTACTCACTTTTGCACTTCATCCAGAAATCTTCTAATGAAGGCACATGTGCGTACTCCTGGGAGATCGTCTTCCTGGCTACTCCAAATGGATCGAAGTTCAGCCGTGCTGGGAAGAACTCTTGCTCGTACTCAGATAACATTTCTGCTTCCAATCCTCGAGCTCTATGAATGCTCTGGCAGCTATAATGTCCCACAGTGATCGGGAAGAAGCCCGTAGACTTGTGCCGTTTTGACTGAAGGTCGTGCATCTCCACAAGTTGTCTGCTCAGCTCCATGGTGATCAATCTATCATTCGGATATCTGGGTAGCTTAACCGGTTCTCCAGAAAAGCTGGTGACCCTGAGGTATGTGAAATCTGCAAACTGAATGAAGAGACTGTCAATTCTGGACACAACTTCCCACGCTTCCTTTCTCACCCTGTTGGCCTTTAGGTCCCTGTCCAGCCTGCAAATGAATTCGTAGAAGAATCCATCATTGACCACTTTGAAATCTTTCTTGCATGCAGGTACAGTAAGCTGTGGGTAGCACTCGAAAATGGGGTCCTTAGAAAGAACACCACATCTATCCAGCTTGGAGAAGATGCCTTGTGAAGCTGCTGCGTATACCAAATAGGAAGTCATTTTGAAGCTGAAAGTACGCTTCACGTTCCGGAGTTGCTCACCAATGTTGTCGCTAATGATTTCTGACCAATTGATTATTGAATCCGCTTTGTTGATTTCAATGGTCCTGATGAAAGCATACATCCATGTGCGGAAGGTGTGAGTGTTTGCTTCGCCATTTATCCTGCATAACAATTTGGCAATATCATCTACCTCCTGTACCAGATTGGACCGCGGAAGAGTTCTTGGGAACTTGGAAGGAGATCTGGGCTTCTTCATGTATCTGCTGTTCATTATGTTCACGCAATCAACTCTATGCTTCTCCCACCTGCTGCCGGCATCCTGAATGCTAATAGAAGTCACCACCTTTCGTGCCGGAATCTTCAAACAATAATTGATGAACTGTGCGTCCAACCGGATTATTGTTTTCCCCGTAGCATCTCGGACTGATCTGGATGATGGATGGTAAGACCTAGCACACTCCATAACGAACTCTGACAACTGGGCTGTGTATGGAAACGCTGCAGCTCGAATAATTCCACTGCTTTTAACTGCACGCATGAGGGAAGTCTTTCCTGCTCTGGATCTGTCAATCAATTCGGAAAGAGGTTCCGGACCTAGATCTGTGTCTCCAATGTCTATGAATTTGGAAGTGATGCATGACTCCGTTGTGCTCTCTTTTTCATCCCTCTTTGCCATGGCTGTGTCTATCTTTGTCTGAACAATTCTTTTTCTTCTTACTCGGCCAGAATTCTTCAAAACTGGTGCAGATCTGGATAATTCTTCAGATTCAGAGGATATATTCAATGTATTGGACATTGATTTAAGCTCCCTTTCTCTTATAAAGCACCTGTAATGAATTCCTGCAATTAATTCAGACAAAGATGGCAACCGGAACATGAACAGTGGATTTTAATCATAAAAATCTGCATAATTCAAGCCTGCTGCCCCAAAATTTGATGTTTTATTTGCATGCAAAGCAAGCATGAATTTTACCAACTTCACCTGAGCACCTGTATCACTTATGCAAACAATTATCCAGACACAAATCAACCTCCTTCAACCTATGCGCCAAAATTGGAAGCTTTAAGCATTAATTACACCTTCTTCTGAGCAAAAATCCTCTCCAAATGGGGCGCACTTTTTGTCTGGGCTGCACTTCTTTGCCTGTGAATTAATTAATTCATCCTTATGGCAGCCCCTGCTTATATAATCCTCATGATTCTATAATTAATTAATGCCTTTCATATTCCTGGCAATTAATTAATTAATTAATAAGCTTTACTCTTCAAATGGGGCGCCTATTTTGTGCATGCTCATGGCTGCCATTAAATAAATTAAATTTATTTAATTTTAGACTTCTGCTTCCAGTTAACTCAAGCCTCACAGTATGCTTTGACCTTAGCCACTGAAAATAGAAATTAATTAAATCATTTAATACTTAAAAAAGTATTATTTCTCTCCCAAATGGGGCGCACTTTTTGACATGAAGGGGCTGCATTAAATAAATAATATTTATTTAATTTTAGAACTGTCTATTTCCAACTTCCCTTTGTCCACTTTCCTCTGTTGACTTTTCCACAAGCCTGGGCGCCAAAATTGGAGAAGAAATTAATTAAATTAATTAATTTAAGGCTGCCTTTCTTTCCCTAAAGGGGTCGCACTTTTTGGCATAAGAGATTTCTATTTTTAAAAGTCAGTTGACAATGGGATTATTTACCCTGCAAGGCAGCCCTGAAAATCCCATGATTCACTTAAGTCATTTGACTTTCATAATGGGATTATTTACCCTGCAAGGCAGGTAATAAAATCCCATTCATGCCTTAAGTGATTTTTCTTTTATTTCACAATGGGAATTTTTACCCTGCAAGGCAGGTAAGAAATTCCCGCCTGCCTGCTGCCTCTAATTTTCCCATTGTGATTTAAGTGACGTTGCTTCCATGGGAAAAAGTACCCTGCTAGGCAGGTACAAAATTCCCACCTGCCTGCTGCTTCCAAAAATCCCATGATCCACTTCAAACCCTCTTTTTCCAAAAATGCGGCCAGCCCAGAAGAAGCTTTTTGGTGCATGACTTCATCTTTTCCAAGAGAACCAGACCTCCGATGGCGAATTCCTTCTGGCACAACGTGCATATGTGATCTCCAGATACTCCAGGCCAAGAATCAGGCCAAACCGGCAAAGGAATTGATCCAGAGAAATTTCACAGAAAATGAAACGGGAAAACACAAAAAAACACAAAACGTTGCCAGAAGTCACAAATAAAGCCCAGGATTCATTCCTGGTTAAAACCCTACTGGTATATGGGAATAATGATATGTACGATCACAACAGGTTAAACCGGAGCACAAATTGCCTCAAACGGGGCTCAAAATAATTAAATACAAATTTCCCGCAGGCAAACCCCAACGACAGAATAAAACAATTTTGGGCATCTGGGTATTTGGCGAAAATGGCTAATATGGCTCCTTGGGAATATCTAGACACATTACAGGAACTTTCTGGCAATAAAAACACAAAATGACCCATTATTTTAAAAGTACAAATTTTTTTCGAATAGGGTAGTCTCAGATTTCAGGGTGAAATCTGGGGACACCAAAATGACATATTGGCAAAAAAGTGAGATATCCTCATAACGTGGGTTGCACATGATGCTTTTATGATTCAGAATTTCTGAGTTTAAATCAACACTCTTTCTTGCACAGGGTATGTCGTGTATCCTGCGGCCGTACTCGGGCATATCCGCAGGGTACACGACGTACCTTGCCCATTCCCCAGCCGTACCCACCCTCGTATCCGCTCCGGGTACATTCCGTACCCGTTCTAGGCCCCCCTACGTATTGGTATCCTAGAAGAAAAACATTAAAAATAATAGAAGAAAAACTGAAACGAAGTTCAATTACTTCCCATGTTCACTTATCCTTCTTGACCATGGGAAGAGAATGACAAGAAGTCTCCATTTGGCATTAATTTGAAAAGTGGACATTACACATAGGCTTCTAAAAATGCCATTGAAGTAGTGAAATCATGCGAAAGATGCGAGGAAAGAGTTAGACCACTCGTCATAGATGCGAATAGATCACTTTTTATTCCAAAATCCTTCTAGATTGTCAAATTTCTTGGTCTACTCCCTTACCACAGTGCCTTCTCATTTTTTCGGGCTCAATGGTGTTAATTCCTTTTGGTTTGGCATCTGTCTTCTTATCGTATTTCTCGATCGCTTTCTGCCCTAAGTTTTTGTAACACAATTTACAGTGCCCGTTGAGGATTCAAGGTAATTGATGAAACAATGGATCCATGTCTTTAGTTACAACCAAATTTCCCAAGATAGTACTATAGTTAGTGGGTCCTTTGGGATTTTTTTATGTGCTCACGTATGAGAAGATCTCACAAGTACTCAAAGTCCTTTGTAATGTTTCTCTCTCTTTCTTGGTTTGTTTCAACTGCTTCTTGAACTAGTTGACCTGTTAATTCTTCATCATGTGCATCGTTGTGATGTGGTTTGTCGAACGATGGTTAGTTTCCAAACTAATTTCAACTTCACCCAACATTCTTTTGAAGCACATTACTAGAATGTCAATAGCTCCAATGATTACTTACTATAATACTATAAATAGCCCTAGTAATTATTTTCTATAATACTATGATTCTTTACTCGTCAAGCCTCTCCAAAAGGGAGGCATTTGCTATCCATCCTCCCTAATAGGAGCTTCCAAAAGCCTAAGCAAATCTCTCAACTTGATGATCTTCATTGCAACAAGTGGCTTCATGAAGATGTTTGCTATTTGATTATTTGATTATTAGTCTCGTAAAAATGGAAATCCAACATTCCCTCCTAAATGCACGATTGATTATGATGTTGATGGATCTCAATATGCTTTGTCCTTGCACACACAACTAGGTTATAATCAATTAGAATAACACCCTAGATGTCCCTGAAGAGTGTGGCTTCCCACTCTTGCGGAAGTTGAAACTTATTTAACAACTCATCGACTCATGCTGCCTCTTGTGATTCATTCATTGGTCCTCTATACTCCGCCTCAGTAGTGGTAAATGTAATCGCCTTTTGCTTCTTACATGACCAGGTAACCAAATGTGATCCAAGATGGTATACAAAGGCAAAAGTTGTTGGGGTTACCCCCTTCACCTTGAGAGAGCATACACTCAATAAGATTCAATCAACATAAATTATTCAAGAGAGATGGTACAATACATTAGAGAGTTGATCTCCAAAAATTAGGGAGCCGAATCTGATCTAGAATCTTCCCACAATCTTTCAACTACTCCCTAAACTAATGTGATTGTCATGTCAGTAACAATTACATTATTCTTTCTACTAACTCGTATTATTACGTGATTAGTATCCACGTAATAATCACTTACAATCGGAGTATTATTTTCTCCACTTCTTATTTTCCCATACAGATATTAATGACTAAATAATCTAATGTGGAGCACCTAAGACATAAGCACCCATGTGAGGACTATTCCTAAATTCCCCTCTAGTGTGAACTTGGGGAGAGAACATTACATTCTGGAGCTGCAATAGGTTGGTTGGCGTTTATTTTCCATTCCCGATGTCTTCTGAGTTGTTGGTGATGGTTGGAGGTTCACCTATTTTGAATTTCTCCCCCTCAATGGAAAATCTCCTTGGACGTTGGCTTCTGTTAATAATGCACCCAATTCGAAAAAATAAATTAATTGCATGTTTACAATTTTTCAAAAATTATCTTGAAATAATTTCCCCCCTTTTTCGAATTTTTTCCTTTTGTGAATATTTTTCAACCCTGTAAAAAATTTCTGATAAAAAAAATAAATACAATGGGGTGTTGAGGTTCAACCCCTAGACCTTTCTTAACCTTAATGCCTTCACACAAGCTTGACACCAATCCCCTTATTGAGTCTTTCAAACATGTAAATTGGAAAATTGAATTTTATATTTAAAAAGACTTGAATTTTGCTTTTTTTAAAAATAGGCCTTTCTTGAGTTGGGCGAGGTAACCCTAATATTACGTCAAAGATTTTCATTGCACTGCATGGTCTATGGTATGCCGCCTCGGAGCAGGGTGATAGTCGAGCCGGATGTGAGTGCTAGAGGGTCAACCATGCCATATATCAATGAACTGAATATGGTAGATCGTGGGGTGTACTTGTTAGTTATAATAGAGATCCACCAATGGAAGATTGTTGAAGTCTAAGAGCCAAGCCTGTGGGTTAGAGAGCTTGTGTAGAGGAGATCAAGTTCAACAAAGGTAAATCTCATTGTGCGTGGAGAAGAGGAGACACAAAAAGCTTGCCTATGGAGAACATGGGTTGAGGGAACTGTTTGGAGGCTGTGTTGAGAATGGTCTTCAACCACTCTCGCGACATAGTGAGGAGGATTATCAAACTATGTGAAGCCAATGCCACATTGTGTTGATGCACCAAGGGTTAGTTTGTATGGGCAGACAGTTTGATCCATTAAGTCACCGGTATTAGCTCATTGATGTGATGCAGATTAAAGGTGATCTTGCGATGAAAATTATGATGCAGTAACTCATCCATCGACAAGTAGCTCGTGCAAAGCACGAGTTGGTTCAAGGGATAGCTTGCCGAGGTAAGCTCGGGGCCGAACTAGAGTAGCTCACCCAATGCAAAAATCTTGTGATGCAAGACAATCTTTTCACAACAAAGATCCTTTCTGCAATGCAATATTCTTCTCACACAAATGGATATTTGCAAAACTAAACCTTCTAACCGAAACATGCAAAACTTTGAAACTTATAGATCAAACCCTTCAAATGAGGAGTTGCGCCCAGCAGATTCTATGGCTGTGCTCCAAAGATAATTTTTTGTCGCTGTTCTTCTATTTCATCATGCAGATTTGCAAAAACCCATAAAGAGCAGATATGATTGAAACAAATATATAGTGTTTACAGTCAATCCTTATGTTTTATATGTTCTTGACTCAAATTTGAGGTTTGATTTGCTCCAAAATGCTACAGGAAAAGGTTGACACATATAGGGGTACACACTAACACACCTAAATTAAGCGTGAACACAGTGAACAAAATTGAGTGAAGACTGCCGATAGAGTGAATATACTGGAAAAGATAGGTGATACAAATGAAAGGTGACTGCCTAGTGTGTTCACACATGGTCCACACTGCTACACTGTCAACAGAGTGCAAGAAGGGTGAATGGGGTGAACAAAGGGGTTTGCATGTTATCCACACTGCATATCCTTTGTTTGCACATTTTGACAAAAACTGCAAATGGATGGCACATGGACAAAGGATAATGGTGTTGCAAAGGGTCTGCTCTACTTACGCATGGCCATTGCCTAACTTGACAAACAAAACATGAGTAGAGTGAAAATTAGAGAGGCCTCTTTCAAAACCTGCTCTGATTCCAAATGTTAGGGTTACCTCCTTCACCTAGAGAGAGCATACGCTCAATAAGATTCAATCAACATAAATTATTCAAGAGAGATAGTATAATATATAGAGAGTTGATCTCCTAAAATTAGAAGTCATATCTCATCTAGAATCTTCCCACAATCTCTCAACTGCTCCCTAATAATGTGACTGTTAGGTCAGTAATAGTTACATTATTCTCTCTACCAAATCCTATTATAATGTGATTGTTACTCATGTAACAATCACTTACAATCCAAGTATTATTTTCTCCACTTATTATTTTCCTACACAAATACTAATGACTAAATAATCTAATTTGGAGAACCTAAGTCCTAAGCACCCATGTGAGGACTATTCCTAACAGAAATAGACTCCTGTATATCCACAAAATATAAGAAACATGTTTTCCTTTTTCTAGCAACTAACATATGAATGTCATTTGTTTTGAAAAAGATATATACAAATGTTAAAGAGAGAAAGACCTTCAAATACCTAACCAACATGTTAGATAATAAGAAGAATATCTTATTGGCATTATACTGGGGTGAAAATGAACAAAAGCTATAAAAACTGACCAAATGTTTTTAATACTTAGCTTTCAACTCCTCAATATATCTTGAACTCACTTCGCATGTTTCAATTTGTGCAGTGGATGATGATGAGTAAAATGAATTTTTCGTCTTTTAATATTTTTCTATTCGCTCATAATTGTTGCTTAAGTTCTGAACTTAAAAAAAATAAAAAAAAGTTCTTTTTCAATATAATATGACAATTCATCTGTTTTTATTTTCATGCAGGTTCACATGGCTCTCGATCTGATTGAGGAAATGTGCAAAGCAGGCCTGAATATTTCTGCAGAGACTTTCCATCCAATCTTGCAAGAATGTGAAAGGAGAAATGAACCTGACCTGGTAATAGCTTTGCGCTTTAAGCCCCTTCAAAATATTAAACTGGAAGCCCTTTAATAGGATACAAATAATAGTCTGGAAAAGTAGAAATCAGGTTAATTGGCAATGAAGTTCAGTTGTTTCTTGAGGTAGCATTTTAATTTTCAGGTGTCTGTTTGAGTTTGAAGCTGATCCAAGTTATGTTCTCGAGGTGAGTACTGGATACCTGCTTTGCTCATATTTTTACTGCTTCTTAGAAGGCTACACCTTAGCTTTCTCATTGTTGGCAAAGAAAACATTCAACAAGAAGGAATACGATAAAATAATTTTTGTGTAAATTTACATGATGGAATTAATAATTCAACATGTACACACTTTGGACACAGCAGCCTTTATGTTTAAAAGAAATAATTAACAATCTGATAATAATGTACATTTTGCACCTTATATCCTGTAAGATTCAATAACTTCAGGTATACAAGATGTCAAACTCATATAATACAGCAACATGCACATTATACAAAAGGCCTGTTGGATTTCAAGAATTCGAACCACCCTCCAATTCTGCAACTTTCTAACCTATATCATGTCGCCATAGGATGGGGATGCTTTCCATGCCCTCAGTGTGGCTACTGCTGTTGCCAGGTTATACATCACTGTTGCCATTAAATGGGTTTATACCATTCCTTGCCATGTCTTCATCTGGACAATTAGAGATTCTGCTGATTGTTGTCGATCACATGCTGCACAGGCTACCTTCTTTGGAACCAATCATTCATTTAATCTTTTTAGTCATGAGGCCCAATGCTTACTTATGCCAGGAGATTCAATGCCTTCTCTTTGAAGCTGATGGGTCTGTCGTCAACAGTCTACTCCATAATGCAGTGCTTTGTCTAGAGCCACTGCTTATGAGTTGGATCTCACCTACTCTTTTGTCGTCAAGATATTTGACCTCTTGGATCCTTACATGAATCAAATATTCAGACCTTTCCCCTTTAAGGTTGCTAGTCTCCATCAGCTGCAACTTGTAGAACAAAGTCTTCATCTGCTTGATAGTAGACCACATTTTGACAATTTTTCTGGATAACTGTATTGATACTTTTAATCTGATGTTTCAAGTGATGTACCTCACTCAACATCAGAAAATTTAATTTGTGGCGAGGAATTAGAATTACTAACCAGCATAAGGGTGTAAATATGTTATTTTTATTCCGAGTTAATGAGTTTAAGATCAAATGTTTAGAACTCGGCTTACATGGAAAAATAAATTAAACAAATTATTAGTGGTTTCCATCTATGAATTAAGAAGATAACTTGGGGAGAGTGAGAGTAAAATGCTAATTCAGGTAAAAACTTATGAGGCCTATAATGTAGGAGAGGGGAAGCAAAGGAGATAATTTGGGGCATGATAAGGTAATGGGAAAAAGTGATTCACAATAATAGGAGAATTTGAAGTGACTAACACAAAGACCAATGGTAGCATGTTTTAGGTGTTTAATGTTTGGCTAATTTGATTGATGAGGGATTTCCATATTTGGCTTTGGATTATGCCATCTTCTCTGCTAATATTATTAGTGTTAAATTCAATGTCTAAGGTTTCCTTTGTTAACATGTTATGGTTGTGTTCTGGTTTGGCTACGAATTTGGTTTCATTGAAGCAAATGTGGTGTTTTGTGTGAAAAGAATGTTCAGGCAAAGAAGATCTCTTAATACATTCATGAACAACATCAGCAAGTTGTTCTTATAACCTAGCTTGGATGGAGTGGCCAGTTTGTCCAATATTGAGGTACCTCAGGAACACAGATTTTAGTATTCACCAAGGTGTTGAAATAGTTCATGTTTATTTGGAATAGGATTGATGGAATCTTCAAGAGTTGGGATAGCGAAGTTAGTTTTACTATCTGTCTTTTGAATCCTCTGAGAGATTTTGTAGTAATACCATTGAGTCAGGGTGGGAAGTGTGTTGACTTGTGTTTTGATATCGACTTTTAGGATTGTGACAACGGTTTACAGGTTTCATTCAAAAGATCATCTAATTTTCTTGTATGAATATCCTTTGTTTTTGAATAATTTAGGTTAGGTATACCCATTGTATCAATACTTATTTATGTATTCCACTTACCTGAACGAGTCTTTCACCTTCCGTCCCAATATTGGAAAACTATAGCTCACCCTGTTGAGTGGATCTGGTCTTGTGATATAGATCTCAGTCTTTATGCAATATGATTTGCAAGTCTTGCATGAATTCTTCCACTGCACGAATAATTGCTTTCTCATTAAATCCACATCTGAGAACAAGAGTTTTAGGAGTTTCAAGTTTCAACTGATCAGCATGAACAAATGAGTTATATTCTTACGTAAGAAGATAAGATTTGTCAGATATGGCATAACCACATCGAACTCCAATGCATGATTGTATTCAAGTCGAAATGCATTCTCACCATTCTATGTAGGATTCACCATGGGCCATATCTGACAGGTATTATCTTCATTTGGGCCTTTAAAAATTTCCATATCCAAATGTAACCATACCAAATCTACAAATTTGGATTTTTGAGTCTCAATGTGCTTATCATGTTGTGCCTTAGACTTTGTTGGAGCATGTTGCAAGTTATCTGACACTTGGGCATGCATATGTTGAATCTTTTGAGTAAAATTGATAGCTTTATTAAAAAGACTGTTCTTATTTGCTATGCTTCTTTGTGATGCTTTAAAAATTATGTCAAAGGTAGTATGGGGCATAAAATCTAGGTAAGTCTCAAATGCTGACTTATCAGTTGAGCTGTGCATGGGTGCGCAATGCAAAAAATTGGAATAATGACAATATATACAACATAGAACTATCTGCAGTAACATAGACATATTTTTCATCATATCATAAGAGCATACAACAAAGTATAGAATTGATTGTCTTCTTTAGTAGATATGAAATTGACGTACATGGTCCCTCATGTGCAGGCCTAACTCAAATATGATTTGACAATGGATGCATTGGGGAGATCCTCAAATAATCAACAAAGTATAGAATGGATTGTCTTCATTACTAGATATGAACATGATGTACACGGTCTCCAAGTGCAGGCCCAACTCCAATGTGATTTGACAATGGATGCATTGGGGAGATCCTCAAATAATTTAATGCAACTTCAACAAATAGAACGAATAAAGGGGTAGGTAGAACAGCTGGCGTAAATGGTAACGATGTCGAGCACTCACTTGAATCAGAAATAAATTTACTCAAAATTAGGTACATCATATCATAGAAGGATGGTGCCATTCTTTTATTCACTTATTTGTCTTATTATGTTATATATGGTGATGACCAATGTATGCTCTGCATCTATCCCTGCTGCAAGCTTGTTGCCATCCTTGACAATTCTGACTGGTAAAAGTCTAGGGAGTGGATGGTGGAGTTGTCTCAGGTGGCGGAAGAGAGGCTTAAGTCATTGCTAGCACAGGAGGCTGAACTGAAGTGAAAGTAGAGGGTGATGCTACGACAAAGTTATTGTCCTTCACTTGTTTACATTGTACCTTTAGTTTATAGCACAACCTCTTTAATCCCACAACCTCTTGTCGGTGTCACTGTTAGCCCGATTGGCTTCAGTTTCAGCTTCTCCTTTTATTTCTTAAATCTGATCTCTGTTGTTGACTTTTTGTTTTTTTTGTTCTTCAATTTGGCTACATCCATCTCAAATGTCACAGCCTTGGACTATGCTGCATCAAACTGCTTCTAGGTAGCCAATCGGGTCTCTAACATAGATATTGTGGAACAATTGGACTTTATCTGCTTGCCCAAAATTCTGATTTTCTGTTATCAGCTATGATGCATGGGTTCGCTGCCTTCCCTCCCATACCCCCTTGGATATGTACCTGATACAGATACATACCGGGAATGGTATTGATACACACTTGGTACATCCGAGTACATCCCGGGTACGTCTCGATACATCTTGGGGGTGTCCCTGTACATCCCATGTACGTTTTAATATATCTGGGACATACCCGGATGTACCCGTGATGTTTCCGTAGGTTTGGACGGTGGGGGGGCTAAAACAAATTTTCTTATTATAATTTTGATTTGGTCAATGACCAAAAAACAAACCCTAACACTTAAATTAATAAAATAATAAACCCTAAACTTCTCAAAAAGCTATAAAAAAGCACTCAACCATTCATTTGAGATCACACAAACAATTCATTGTTGGTTTTTGCAAGTGTATGAGCAAAAAGCCAAAGAGGAATTGAAGAGGAGGCAAACATTGGAAGGAGAATTTGTTTGGAGGCAACCATTGCAAGGAGGACGAGATTGTGGGCAGCCATTGCTTGCAAGGAGTTCAAGTTTGTTTAGAGGACGCAATTTTTTAGAGGAAGACATTGTTTTATTGATCATTCAAAGGACTAGACGTCATGTTTGGAGGTAGCCTTTGTTTGAATGTTATTGCAAGGTGAAGGAAGATCTATGTTTGGAGGCAGCCATTGTTTGTTACTTGTTACCCTTGTTTACAGATTTTTTTATTTAGTTCAGCCTTGTATTTTTTATTTTTTACAGTAATTTATTTATTTTGTTTCATATTTTTTTAAAACACATTCTAACTCTGTGGATGTTCTTACTTCTCACCTTTATGATGATCTTGGTGATAAAAAACAGATTAGGATGACGTCGGTTAGAAAATTTTAAATTAATAATTATCATTATTTTTAAAGAAGTTGTTCAATGTTAATGATTAATATTTAATCATTTTTCATTTGATTTATGTAAAGGAAAAATATTTTTTAAATTTTTTAACATCCTAACTCTGTGTATGCTTTCACCTCACGCCTTTATGGTGATCAAAAACAAATTAGGATGACATCACTTAGTAAATTTTAAATTAACAATTAGTAAGCCATTGTTTTTATTTTATTATTTATATAAAGAGAAAATGTTTTAATTTTTTTATCATCCTAACTTTGTGTATGCTCTCATCTCGTGCCTTTATGGCGATGTTGGTGATCAAAAGTAGATTAGGATGATATCAAGTTATGTTTCAGTTGGAGTGCAAGGCCCCCACAAGCTTCTGAAAACACATCGGTTCCTGCGAAACATGATCTTAATTCTCCTCTTTGGAGACATGTGACAGTGGTAGAATACGTTGGTGGTAGGGGTTGTATTTAGATATGTCATGGTTGTCATGAAGAATACAAATCCTCATATGGTCAACTGAAAATCCATTTGACTGGGGTTGGAGGTATGGAGATAAAGAAGTGGCCCAAACTATCAAAATAGAAAATGGCAGAGTACCTGAGAGAGCAAGAGGAGGCTGATAGACAATACGAAAGAAATAGGTTTAAAACAATTCCATTATAGAGAAGGCCTTCACCAAGACCACCCACACCTACATCTGCTACTCATCCTTTTGTCCAAACTCAAAGTCACTCTCATGCTCATCCACTTGATACCCCTTTTGATGAAGAGAGTCAAGAGACTTCACGAAAAAATCCAATTGGAAAAAGCATTCAATAATGACAAGAGGGACATTGCTGATTAGGTGACTGCTTGATGTATTTATGCATGTGGGCTGCCCTTTAATGTATTGAGGTCTTCATGTTGGCAATAGATGGCGAAGGCTATCAATGAAGCTCCACAAGGGTACAAAAGCCCAGGTTACAAAAAGGTTCGCACCACACTCTTGGAAAAGGAAGTGGAACACATTCAAACCTCTTTGCAGCCAATTATAGATTCTTGGAAGGATTCATGGGTTTCCATCATTTCAGATGGATGGAAAGATGCTCGAAATAGACCCCTAATAAATGTTGTTGCAATATGCCCTAAAGGGGCAATGTTCCTAAAAGCCATTGACTGTGAAGAGTAATTCAAAGATGCACAATTTATTGCCAACATTTTGATAGAGTCTATTGAGTTGGTGGGCCCCCATAATGTTGTCCAAGTCATCATGGACAATGCTAAAAACTGTAGAGCAACAAGATAGATTATATAGGGCAGATACGAACACATATTTTGGACCCCTTGTTTTCTCCACTCCCTTAATTTGATGCTACAAAAGATTGGGAAAATTCCGTGGATTGAGTAAATTTACATAGAGGCAAATGACATTCAGATGTTTATCACAAACCATCATATGTCACAGGCCATATTCAGGAGATTCTCGAGGTTGGAGTTGTTGAAGGTTGTAGAGACAAGATTTTCCTCTCACACACTCGTTTTGAGACGACTTGTGAAGGTGAAAGAAGCCTTGAGCACTATGGTGATCAACAATGTTTGGACAGTGTGGAGGTAGGAAAACACAGAAAAAGCTGCAAACGTAAAATCATTGGTCCTTGATGATGAGTGGTGGGCCAAGGTTGAGTAATTGGCTCAGTTTTACAGAGCCCATTCTCTCCATGATCAGATACATAGATATTGATGCAACATGCATGGGAGAGATTTATGATGGTCTATACTTGAACGTATGAGAGAGGTCATACAAACAAAAGAGCAAGATCCAGAAGAGACCTACAATGAGGTTAAGAGTGTGGTCATGAAGAGGCGGAATAAGATGACCACCCCATTACATCTCCTTGCCTATGGACTGAACCAAAAGTATTGTAGCTCTGAAATACTTGGGCTACCTAATAGGCAACCACCATTCTTTGACTCCAAAGTTGCAAATGGAACTAGGGCAGTATTCAAAAGAATTTATCCTCATCCATATATAGCTAGTGTGGTCCGCAACGAAATGGGCATGTCTGTAGCTTCAGAAGGCAACATGGGAGAGGTTGAGGTTCTCTTCGACAAGTACACCATGAGCCCAATCAAATGGTGGTATGTACATGGCTATAATGCCAAGTATCTACGACCTATTGCCATCAAAATTCTTTCAAGGATATTTTTTGTACATTCTTAGTATGTTACTAATTTGAAATTTCTAACAAACTTTTTTGTAACAGGTGGCTAGTAAGTCTTCCTCATAGCGGAATTGAAGTACTTATACCTTTATCCACCAAGCTCAACGAAACAAGTTGGCATCTAAAAAAGTTGAGAATTTGGTATATGTGCATTCCAATTTGCACCTTTTGTCACACAAGTCTGAGGACTATATTAGAGGTCCTCACAAACTTTGGAATCTTCTTCCAGGGACCACGGGATTAGATGCCTCCATAGCCACTCTTTCTCAACTTTCAATATTTGATGGCGATGACATTCAATGGAGTGGAAAGCGGAGCTAGCGCGAGTGGCATGCAAGAATTTGATTTTTAGGAAAATCTAGATGATATATTCTAGATTTGTTTGTATTCATGTTGACATGATATTCATATATCATAGGTATGGCAACCACATTATCAATGAAATGTAAAATCTTAAGCATATTGAATGTTTTGTTTGTTTATACTCTTGTTGACAAGATATTCTTATATCATATGTGTGGCAGCCACATGATCAATCAAAATTTAAAGTCTCAATTATATTGAATGTTTTGAACATTGATCCTACTATATTTTTCAAGTTTTGTATTTCTTATGGACTAAAAAATGAGTAAAATGGGTATATGTATTATATATATGTTTATGTATGTATGTATGTATATGTACATATACATATACATATATATGTATATATTTTAATTTTTTAATATATATGTATTAAAGTATCATACACAAGGGTCTTTTAAAATCGACGTATTTGTGTATCGAACCCGTATCTGTACCCGTATCCTAGCAACGTAGGTTATGAACGCACATTCTCTCGACTTGATTTGCATATGCAATAGATTTGCGACTTCATAGTAACACTCGATGTCCTGGATATTTTTGATGAAAATTTCAGCCTAATTCTTATTCAATTTAGCCACAATGTAATACCATTATGCTTGTTTCGTCAAGTAGGCTTACTCTATACCTGTTCACCTGTAATATAGCCTTGCTGCATCTAGTTGTGCCTTTTCTTAAGATATTCCTGGTTGCAATGCTCCTCCCACTTTTTCTCGTGTAAATGTATAGGACTTCTGTATTTTGTACATCAAGAGGGTATAACTATGCTGCCACACTGTCATGTTCGAGTCATGGAAATATGCCAAAAACTTATGCAAGGCTTAAAAAACATAAGGCTTCCTCATATTTCTTTCCAGAAAGAGGCTCGCATGTAGCACACCAACAAGGTAGGCATATTAAATCATAGTGAATGAACTCGTACAAAAACATATTGAACAATAGAAAGGATGATGATTGGGGAATGAATGAAAATGTGTAAATATATTATGAAATGGTATGTGATAGGTTTGTATACCCATACTTCAATTATTCTTAACTCATTGTAGAATATTAGGTTAATTGCATTCCCTCCTTGCTTGCAAGGCTTTGTCCATGAAGATACATGATGATATGAACGTCAAACACTCAGATGTATTGGCTCCAGAGAATTTTTTGGTTTCTCACAAACCGAGAATAATATATACCATACGCCAGTGGTAACAAAATGGCCATAGGCCAATGATAACAGCAATGGCCACAGGTCGGCAAATAGATGACCACAGTCAGCAGAAAGGGAATAGCCACAGGTCAACTGTTAAAAAATGGCCACATGCCAATAGTAAGAAAATGGCATGGTCAACTTTAATTCCTCGTGTAGCATACCTGCAAGGTATGCATTTTAAATTATAACGAATCAACTCATACAAAGACACATATTGAGTAATAGAAACATGATGATAGGTAAATAAAAGTACATGTATAAATATGCTATGAAAAGGTATGGAGTTTGGATCTGTATAATACGGCGGCTTATAAAAAATTATAGAATACTAGGTTATATAAAACTTATTAATACATTAAAAACCTAAAACTTAATAAAAACAAAATATTAGTAGTTCTAAATTAAAATTACTGATTTAAAATCAAACCTAATAGTAACATACAAATATCGTAATATTAATTTCTTTGGCTGACTTCTGTTATCTACTGTGGTCACAGGCTGCACAAATTGTTGCTGTCCAGAAGCCTATTAGGAAGGCACAGGACTATCAAGTTGGTGCGGATCACGAATCTCTCTTTATGCCGGTATTGAGACCCAATAGGTTGTTTGAGAGGCCCAACACTGTATGACTGTCCTGGATTTTACTCAAATAACCTATGAAAAATTTGGGCTGCCGGATCCCAATTGCATTTTGACATCGACTTCAATGTTCATAGGGGCCATGGCCTGATATTTTGAACTATCAATACCATCCTTCAAAATTCAAATTTCAAATTTCAAATAACCCATCATAAACCTATCGTTTGTGAGAAAATAGATTAGTGAAAGAGTCAATTTCACTGGCTATTCCCATCAGTAAAAAACTATTGGTTTCACACAACCTGTTTTTGAAACAGAGGGTGGAGGAGGTGGTGTAGATGATTAATTCATGAACTCGCAGAGGAGGAATGATGTATGGGTGGCAACATAAAAAATTTAGAGTACATCAAGGAGCAGGAAGAAGCAAATGCAGCCATGCCTTGAAATCAAATCATTATTTGGAAAAAAAAAAGATCATCATTGAAGAAGCCAGCAGCTACCCCATCTTGTACAAGTTTCTCCAATTCTGACTGCAAGATATCCATTTAGTGTGACACCCTCCATGGCCACACAACATGAGGATTCTCCTCTTTCATGCATGAGGAAAAGTCCTAGACCAATGAAATAGTTATTTCAAAATGAGAGCAGGGTTATCACGGTTGAGTAAATCATGTGATGTGTGTTCACAAATGCTTTGTCTTTCAATGTTGTTAGGTAGTCATTTTGGCAGGATATGATGAGGGCAATCAACAAGGCCTGAAAAGGTTACAAAGGGCCAAGTTACGAGAAACTATGCACCACCTTATTGGAGTAAAAAAAAACATTTAGAGGAACAATTGCAGCCCATTAGGGATTCATGTGTCCAAACGAGGGTGTCCACTGTTTGTGATTGATGGAAAGATGCATATTTTTTTTCCTTTAATCAATGTGGTTGCAGTATGCCCTAAAGGGGGCAATGTTTTTCGAAAGAAGTTGATTGTGAGGGGGCATCTAAAGGATGATCCATTCATCGCCAATAACCTTTCGAAATACATTAGGAGCCTCAAAATGTTGTCCAAGGCCATAACAAACAATGCTAAAAATTGCAAAGTTGCGAGTATTTTTGGTGGATGCGATGTATGGGCACGTTTTTTGACGCTGTGTTTTACTCTCAAACTTAATATTGCAAAATTTGGGCAGAATAAACAAGTGGATTAAACAAATGTATGCCGAGGGCAAAGAGATTCAAATGTTATGTGATGAACCATCACATGTCACTTGGCCATCTATTAGGTACTTCTTGTACGATTGGAGCCGTTGAAGGTAAGAGAATGATCTTTGTTTTGTTTATAATGGAAGTTTTTAATCTAGTACTTGTTGTAGCTTTTGAAGGCTTCAATTGTTTTTAAAATTTTCCTACTAGGTTGTTGAGACCCTGATTTGCCTCACACACAATCATCTTGAGACAACTTGTGAAGGTGCGAGAGGCACTTATTACCATGGTCATCAACAAACCTTTAGGACTGTATGGAAGTTACTCGAAGAATGAGCAGGTCCAAAAAAACAAAGATGTTTACATCTAGATGACCGACTGGTGGGCTCGTGTAGAATTCTTGTTGAGCTTCACCTTGCCCATTATGGAGTATGATCCACATTACTGACATGGATCAACCACACGTTTGGGAGAGATATATGATTGACATTGACTCAGCGATTGGAAAAGTTCTCCGAGGAATCATTTTTCAACACAAGTATTAATTGCAACCTCATTGATTGGGGGAACAAAATGACCACCCTTTAACACTCTCCTTGCCTTTAGTTTGAATCCTAGATTCTATAATCGGGAGATCCTTATTTTTTTGGAAAGGTGCCACCATATAGGGATGTTGAAGTTAGCAAAGGGTACAAGTCAGACTTTTTCTAGGATCTCGAGGTAGAAGACATGGTCATGACCAAGTTTGCAGGATTCATAGCCTCTGGAAGTCATAGCTTGGACACCCTTCAAGTAAATACAAGAAAGATCATTTGTGGTGGTACCCTCCGATGGCCAAAAGATCCATGATTGTAATGTCCCCAATTCCGAGCAGATAGCCTAGGAGGTTTTTTCATTCGTCTTAGCCTTGGACATACCTGAGGGGCTAATGACGATGGATGGTATTGGGTATGGACGGCTATTACCACCTTGCTTATTTGTTATATTTTTGTGTTGACATGAGTAGTAAGTGGCTTGGCGGGAACAAATGTTATGTTTTTTCGTTCAGGGGGGGACTCATGGCACTTTCATGTTGTAACCTTTTGTTGGGTGTCACTTAAGTACCTATGGCGACTAGGAGGGGGAAAGTAACTTAAGTTACTCTATGTTTTTGTGGTTCTCCCTAGGAGGGTGTCGATTGGGGGTCTTTTTCGGCCTCTTGTTGCTTGGGGAAATTATAAGAGTATGGGGGAGTAATAGAGCTCATTCTTGCAACACTCACATATTGTTTTCTTTGAGCAACTGTTGTTTGCTATCTTCTAGCTTGTGGACTTAGATCTCACAAGATCCCTAGCTTCGGTGGTGAGAAATCCATTCCTAGCTAGTAGGGCACTCTTCCGTGGTGAAAGATTCACCCTAGTTTGTCATTTTGGAGTTGATTCAAGGGCTACTTTTCAGAGATAAATTTCAAAGTTTTCAGAGAAGGGTTTTTGAGGATTTTTGGGACTTTTGTAGAAAAAAATTGAGGGTTTTCAGATCAAATTCTATTGCAGTGATAAGAGCAGATTTTGACGCCATTTTTGAAGACATTTTTGAGGGGTTTTGGTCTCTTTCCAAGGTGGACGTCCCACTTTTGGATTTTACAACATTTTTTTAAGGGTTTTCAGAGTGCTATTTCCAGATCCTGGAGGTTGGACTTTCATTTACATTATTTGTAGATGTTATTTCCCAATATTTTTAGAATTTTATCACTTGTATTTGAAAAAGATATGAATTTTTGAAGATTTGCAGCTATCTAGGGCTTTCTGAAAATTTCTGGCAGTTTTATATTAATAAAAAAATTCCAAAAAATATTTTCTAGTTTTTGTTATCATTTTTGCAAGTTCTCTTTAAAATTTCATGCATTTTGGGCAAGTATTTTATGAGATATCAATTAAATTCAGTTTGCTGCCCTAGCTGGTTATTTTCTGCAAAAATCAGAAATTTTATTTTGCTGCAATTTCTATATATTTTTTGGCAATTTTATGAGGTGGTATCCCACAAGGGATACTTCAAACCTGCAACCTCTAAGTGATCAAAATCTTGTCTCAAGTAAGATTTCTATTGTTTTTAACTCTCTTACCATTTTTGTTTTGACTTTTTTAAAAATTTAAGTTTGAGTTTCTACTTTTATAAATTTTAATTTTGAATTGTCATTGCTTCAATAGTTTGTGAGTTCTATCTTCCTATGAGTGCAGTTGGAGTACATAAAAGTTACATCCACTCACCTAGGGCGCAACAAGCTGAAAGCAAAAAAAAGGCTGAGGAGTTGACTTTTACATATTCCAATTTGCACATCTTCTATCCCACAAGAAAACAAAGTACAAGGGAGGGGAGACGAAGCATTGAGATAAGACCTAGAGAATCTTGACTTGGATGCTTCCATTTCGTACTCGTGATTATTGAAAAGGGATACTTCTTTGGCGATGGAGGACCCGCTTGGGAGTGGTCGTAGGAGTGCTTCGATCCCATGCGGTTCTAGTGAACCACATCATGATATTGATGCGCTCGATGAAGGGCAATATAATAATGATGAATATTGAATACTGATTTTGATGTAATAATTAAATTTAATATTTATTTTGACATTTGTAACTCTTCATTTGGCATTATATAAATTGTCAACAGTGTTATGTGCTTATTTTGTTTGTTATACACATACTATTTGGTTAATTCCTATTTATCAGGCTATAATTTATTTATTTTTTGTATTGTGATGCCCAAAGTCATATCCAAGCAAAAAAAAATCTCTGTATATGCGTATCAGATTCTTTGTATCCATACCCATAACTGTATTTGAGGCAGTGTTTCAAAAACTGGCCGACTTGGAACTTGAACCGGCCGGTTCGACCAGTTCAACATCTTTAGGCATGAACCAATGAATAAACCAGACCGTTCGACCGATTCGGTACCAAACCGGTCAACCGGTCCGGTTCTGACCTGAACCAGTCGAGTCACGGCAAGTCACATTTATACGGCACTAGGGATAAAAAATTTAAATTTTTAATTAAAATTTCTGCTTTTAATAAAATCTAAACCCTAATTTCATGCCATTTTGCTATAAACACCTTTCTTACATGTTATATAGTATATACATGAACAAAATTTGCATATTTTGTGTGTAATTGTTGGAATCATGGTTTCTAATCTTTCAAATATTTTGTTTTCATTAAAAATATAAATTTTTAATGTGTTTTTAGTAAACCAGTTCATAAAGTTTGAACCAGTCCGGTTCCGGTTCCGGTCCGGTCCAACCCACGACCGGTTCGAAGTCTGGTTCCGATTTTTAAAATGCTGAATTGAGGCGTATTGGATACTTAGGGTAAAACTTATTTGTCCTAACCTTTCATCAATGTTATCTCACTATCATCATAATCACTATCTTCTACATCATTATGAAAAGCATGACATTCATAAAAGAATTTGTGATATCTTGAAAAAGCGCTTCTAGAGAGTAAGCTATTACAAACACACTAGGGTTCTGAATGTAACACACAAGAGCTAGAGCTAATAGATTTGAAAAAATAAAATGAAAAAAACCCTAGAAGAATCAGGTATATCACCATTGAAAGCTAGATCGAATCCTAGAAGGATACAAAAAATGCAATGCAATGCCGGGTTGACTAAAATGTTTAATGAAAAAGTGGGTTTTACATCAATATGTAATACATCTACCCATAAACATACATATAAATCTAAGTAGACCTATAACAGTAAAATCAGGCCGTAAGTATCCAGAATGTTTGTAAGCAATCATTTACTGGCTAAACATAATCAGGATGCTTTTGAGTAGTATATATTTTTACAAATTTATTGGCAATTAGCAGCTTCTGACTTTGCAACTTATGAAAGTATTGACTTTGCTACAATGTCAAAAGTTGCTCATGTTTCCATTCACTATCTACCTGATAGACAGTGGCAAACAAAATCAGTGTCTGTGTCGTCTATTTGATGAATTAAATTTTGGAAAAGCTAGATTTGATAGATTTGAATTGGCTTTTACTATATTCTACAGGATGAAAGGTATTTGACAATTCAGATACAAAGTAATATCAGCCACAATGATGAAGCAGTAAATCCCCTTGCCATAAAGGCGGGTTTTAATTCCTTGTCTTTGATTTTTAAAGAGTAACGAGGCCAACAATTCCTTGCAAAATTGAGGCCGTATTTTTCGTTTTGACTTTATGTATCATATTTATGAATAATTATTGAAGGCAATGTGGCAAATAAATATTCTGGATAAAATCAAACATTCTATTAGCATGCAAAGTAAGGTGATTGTATACGTGAAGTGCTTGAATCCCGTGTTTGCTCCAATAATGATTGATATTAATGTAAGCATATTCATTTCAATTATGCAGGCACAAGAAATGCCTAATAATCTCATCAACTACATGAAAATGACAATCTAAATCAAAGCATTCATGTATGTATGTGGTTGTAATTGTGATGATAAAGCTTCTTTGGGTACCCCTTTTTCCTTCTCTCAGATATATTTGCAGAGAAAACTACTAATCGCAATTTGTGTTCAATCAAATTCAATCTTCACTCCTCTTTTACTGTAAAAGTGCTCTTTTGGTTGACATCGGAAATTATGCCATACGTTAGCTACCTTTAGTGTCCTTCATAGTGACTTTGCTTTGTTTATAGTCTCCTGCGTTCACAGTCATACAAATCAGCTTGAAGATATGCCATCATATGTTGGTGCTATTCTGGCAAGTGAGCAGGAATGGGTATTCAGTGCACTTTCAGTCCAGACTTCTGTCTTTAATCGAGATGTTACCCTAAAAAGCTGGCATGAAACTGTTTTCCATCTGTAATTCCTTCTATAATTTTATGTTTGGAGGGCAGCTTTGGTGGCACTGTGCTAAAAAAACCGGCATGGAAATTGATTGTTGAAGAAGCAATTTACGGTGGATGTGGTTCGTTATACACCCCGAGCTGTATGTTTATTGCTTTGTTCGAGAACACATTTCTTGTCTGGGTGCTAGTTGAAAACATTCTCCTTGTTTACAAATATGATCCTTAAGCATTCTCACAAAAAATGGTCATTTTTATCCAAATATGTTTTGACATGTTTTTCCTGTTTTTATCTTTAAAATTCATTGTTTCTAAAGGTTCAAGGGCCAAGTTGCAGAGAAGTTGTAATATCCCTTAATAATATATTATTATTTATTTGCAAAAAACAAACAACTTAGAAGATAAACCCTCCTAGGTTTACCTCAACGAACCCTAGTGTCAGCTTCAATACAACCCAAATAGGGTTGGAGTGAGCGAAGGTGAGGGTTTGATGGGCAATCTAGTTGGTATTTACACTCCTTTATCCAATACAATTTGCATAAGTAAAAATAATAAATAATAACTGCTGAAAATTATCTGAAACTTTGGAAATTAATAGCTCCCAAAATACTAATTCTTTTAACTTGAAACCAAATGTAGTAGAAAAGGAAAATTATGAGCTTTTCATCAAAATAAATATCAGATCTTTGCATGCACTAGAAACCACTCAAATCAGCCCCCGAAATCCCAAACCTAGTCACTAGGGTTAGGGTAAAATCTGCAAATTAATTCCAGCACTTTTTCCCTTCACTTTAGAGTCAATAACTGCAGTTTCAGATCTGCAATTAATAAATCTAAAACAGCAGCTTGATAATCACTTCAAAATCCCTCAAAACACTCTTAAAACATGCCTAAACAAGTCGATTTCATCAAGTAAAAACCAGCAATAACCAACAGATCTAAAACGCCATAAAACCCTTCACAATATTCAAGAACATGCAGATTTTTTATCCAAATAAATGTGCCAACACCAACACAAGAGATCCCAATGGAGAGAACAATAAAATCTTCAATATCTTCAACAATGGTTTCCAAATGAGAGAGAGCAAAATGCAAGAACTAGGGCATACATCCGAATACTCCAAGCATGGAATGAAATCAAATGATCATTCAACATAACCTAAGGAAATGCGACCTCCCTTTTATAGAACTAAGGGGTGCAATATCCAATAAAGACCTACCTTTCCCTTTTGGAGGGAAAACATAAACTCTCATTAAAATATTTAATACTAAGACTATGTGCACTTTATTTATTTTTTAATTAAATAAATAAAAGTAACTAACCTATGTGCACATGAAACTAATTAAAAAGACCCCCACTTGTACTGCTAGGCATGCCAAGGGGTTATAATGCAAATGAAAAATAAATATTAATAATGTCTCGAAAAAGGGGACATTACAGAAGTGCAGTGGGACCCCCCGTTTTTTCCATATTTGCATTTCCAAAATGGAAACAGGGTCTGCCCAATATAATTTGTAAAATAGTGTGAAATGCTAGGATGGTCTTGGACTTGGCTGTGGCATTTTTGGGACATATCAACACCATTTTCAGGCCCCTCCCACATCATCTAAATAAACAAATAGGAGCAACTAAATCTATACTAGCCTAACCGCACTGCTAAATCTAACCTCTCTAATGACTCATTAAAGCCGAAACATTGAAAAAAACTATTAACATTCAAAACACAAGAACACAACATGTTGGCAGAAAAGAAGACAAAGAAATCAGTGTGTATGGATTCATATTTATGCATCTAGAGTGAGAATTATAAGGTTCAACCAAGCTCTTGGATTTTCAATCAAACCAGCCCGACTCAGATGCTTCTGCAGCTACTCCTGCTAGTCTTTCATTACTTGATACTAATGTGAAAAGGACTTATACCCATCAAGAGAGTGGAGATAGTCTCCCATATCTAGTTCTAATAATCCCGAGGATGATGTAGATGCTCTTAGAGGACAGCCATATGATCATGATACTAATATCTGACCATCTAGATTGTGAAGTGATTTCAAATGTTTTGTTTGCATTTTGAACATATAAACCATAGTTCAAAAAATCGTAAATCGGGATTAATCGGCAGGCCAAATTTTGAATCGAAAATCGGGAATCGGCAAAAAATCGGCATTAATCGACAACTTTATCGCTACTTTTAAAAACATTTAAATTCATAAAATATACTTAAATTAAATGTAAAAACAATGTTAAATGATGCGAGAAGTGACTCTATAGAATGCCATAGGCCCATATGCATATTTTCGATTAAGTTTACAGTATACAGTGCACTATACACTGTACAGTATACAGTATTTAGTAATTTACAATTACACATACAGTATTTAGTTTTACTATTTATAATATATATTAATATATATTATACAGTATTAATAATAAATATTAATATACTATAGTCTGGACTCTATTATACATTAATATACTATTATACAGTATTTACTATTACTATTAACTATTAATATTAATATACAATATTAATATTAATAATAATATACAATATTAATATTAATACTTAATAATAAATATACAGTATTTTTATTTTTATTGTAATAATTATTTTAATACATATTAATACCTGTTGCCGCTAGAAGTGGGCACGAAATGACTGAAATGAGCCACGAACTGGGAAATGAGCCACGAATTGCCCTCGCAGTAGCAAAAATGAAAGTCGAATGCCCTCACAGTAGTAAACGCAAGTCGCTGTTGCAAAAACGAATTCGTGGAAAGAGAAAAGAGGATTAAAAAATGATTTAGTCTATTTTCGTATGTAACCGTAGGCCACGTTTTTCCCCACGATTTTCGCCGATTTTAACTACGATTTTCAACGATTTATTAGGGTATTTTATCGCGATTAATCGGCGATTAATCGGGATAACAAAAATCGCGATTTTTGAGAAGTTTAATTGTTTTTATGGAGGAAACCTATTATCACGATTTATCGCCGATAAATCGCAATTTTTGAAACAGAGATATAAACTATGTTTTAGTTTTGAAGTCGAAAACTATTTATATCATTACCTTATTATTCTATGAACAAAAAATGAATTTTATGTGTAGTTTTTGTTTATATTAATATATTTTTCATTTTAAAATATTCGTATAGTTGTTTCCAGTCAGTTCTGCTTCTGGGGGTTTCAAGAAAATCTATGTTTTAATTTGTTGTTTCATGACACATGTTCATACCCATTCCCATTTTTGTAGTAACTTAAGTCTAAGATTAATTCATTTGTAACAATGAAATAAATAACGCTAGATCATATCAAAGATTAATCCATTCTCTCTATCATTCCAAATTAATTATTATTTACTAGTTATTTCATATATAAATTATGTTATACCATACTAATTACCGGTTTTTTTATCAAGACAAAATCCAATTTCTATAGTCTTTTTTTAATAACCGAGGTATCGAGACATGATTCGCCCCCAAACCCTTTAGGCGGGACCATACGATTTGGCACACCGAAGTGTACATTAGCAGGGCAAGTCCACCTGACTGGGCCTCGGGTGACGAGCTAATGCCCTAGTTGACTTCATTGCATTTTAATTAGGATCGACCTCGTGACCTGGTGGTCACCAGCAAAATGACATATTGTTGAGGCCAACCCTAGGGGAAAATTTTATATGATTAATACTTATATTATACGAGAGCTATGAATTGGAGTGGTGGAGGACATGGGGGTGGGATTGGGTCCTTATGTCCGTCGAGCAATCCACATTCGGAGCACCCCACTGTGTTTTCCTTGGTCCACATGGAGAAGTTCGACCCCTACCTCAAGGTGTCCCATGGCCACTTATTAAAAGTGTCCAATGGACTCAATGAGAATGAAACTTTGGTTGATGATTACATATTTTGTAACACACCAATAGCCCAAGACCTCGAGTCCAATTTTTGGATGGTAAATGCTTTTATTATACTAGAGCTATAAACTGTAGTGGTTGAGAAACACTTTCTCAAAGTGGGACATGGGGGTGGGCTTTGGTCCTTAATGTAATGTCCCTTTTTAGGGCAGAAACTGAAAAAGAAGGAATTAGCTCAAACCCCGATATGATTTAAATATGTTTTTTGGACCAACAAACTGAAAATTAAATTAGTATGGAACAACGGTCTGATTTTTGGAACAATAGCTTGTAAAACACAAGATTTCACCAAAATATCACCCTACAAGTTACAACTCATCCACAATATTTGTAGACCTTTTAGGAATACTTTAGAACAATTTCAACATGAAAAATCAATCAACTACTCAGTTGGAAAAATATTTTATGAACAACAGAAGTACAACTAAAAGAAATAATCAAAATGGAGGTTTCCAAACCCCAACAATAACCAAACATGAATGATTTTAGCCTTATAAGTGATGCCAAGTCTAAATATCAAATAATAAATGAGTGTCGTGCCCTAGAAGGCACTTAAAATGACTTCAACCCTAGTCGCTCCCTAGGTGAGGGACTCCAATTCATGCAAAAGCTCTTTGTAGGTCTTCTTCTTGATGCCCTAGATAAAAACTAACAAGAGGATCTTCAATATTCTCCTTCACACCACCCAATTTGGAGAGTTTTTGTTCTCCAAATGCCGCGAGGAAGGTTGTCGTCCTCCTTGGATGCTACACTATGAATTTTCGCCCTTAGCGGAGTTGGAAATAGAGTAAACAACCCTAAAGTCCAAATAAATAAAGTATATATGCCAAAAATGATGTGCAAATGAGCCCCTAAAACTCCTCTTATACCCTTTTGTTGGTGCCAAGAGCCGTAAGATGTAGACCGACCTCTTAAGCTTGCTTTATCTTCTAATTCCATGTTGGAAACTTCCCAACCTTGCCGACCTCTTAATGAGCTTTACTTTATCTTTAATTTCATGTTGGGAGCATTTTAATCCCAGCCGACCTGCCTTAGGGAGTAAAACACCAAAGAAAAACATGAATAACAATAAAAGAAAATAAAAACAAAACCCAAGGACTTCCCCTGTGCAATTCCTTCTTGGCCACAAGAAGAGAAATGACAAGAAGTTTTCAATTGGTGCTAATTTGAAAAATGAGACATTACACGTTATGTCCGCCGAGTGATCCACATTTAGAGCACCCCACTATGTTCTGCTTGGTCCACATGGAGAAGTTCTACCCCTACCTCAAGGTGTCCCCATGTCCATTTATTGAAAGTGTCCAATGGATTCAATGAAAATGGAACTTGGGTTGATGATTACAAACTACTTGTAACTCATCAATAGCCCAATCCATTGAGTGGCTATAGTTCTTATTTATTTTCATGATGTATATTGCTTTATCATCCTTTCATTTTCAAGAACACATTCCGAATAGATTTCCAATGCCAAAAATCAGGAATATTGCTAAGTTTTGGATAGTTTAGGCCATAAGTTGGAATACTCGCCTATAACTCGCCGAGTTATTAAAAACTCACCAATAACCGTGCAAAACGAGTAACTTGCCATAAAACTCGCCAAAAAGGAAAAAAATCGCTGAGTTTTGGTGAGTACTGGCGAGTATTCCCGAGTACTCGCCGAGTTTTGGTGAGTATATCCCGAGTATTGGCAAGTATTCCTGAGTACGAGCAAATTTATGTTTTTTAAAGAAATTTGAGTATTTTTTAAGTTGGCCGAGGGTATTTCCTGAGTATTGGCCGAATATTGGCGAGTTTTTGCCAAGTTTTTTTTTTGGGGGTCTGCAGGAGTATTTGGATTTGGCGAGTATTCCAACTATGGTTTAGGCTACTCTACAATGTCTTTTGATTATCTGTTTACATTCCTCTTTTAAACTGACATATTGTGACTTTTTTGGGTTTCTATTTGACTTCATAATAGATGGTTTCTAAAAAAGAAAGAAAGATGGTGGCCTTCTAAGGCATTTTTAAGACAGTTTTGTGGAATGTATTGCCGTTTGAAGATAATTTATTTAGAGCACCATACAAGCTATAATTATTAGACTTTAGGCTTCACCAGTCCCTAGTTTTTTTGAGAAAACAAACTAGTAGATATAAAACTACGAACAAACTCTTTAAGAATTTGTTTGCAGTTTTTACCCAGGAAAATTTGTCTTTTATGAAAAAAGACAATAATTAATCAACTACATTAATTGTGGTATAATCCATATATGATGTTTTTGGAAGTTTCATATATATTGTTTGGAAAGGTTGGTTTCTTTTGAAAACTTCGAAATCAACCTTTTGCGGTAATCAGAGACTAGTGTGTATTGTGTGTGTGAATTAATCTTAGAAAAAACTATACAGCATTAATTAATCAACTGCATTAATGTGGTATAACCAGTATATGATGTTTTTGAAAGTTTCATATATATGTTAAGAAAGGTTGGTTTTCTTATGAAAAATTTGAAATCAACCTTTTGCGGTAATCAGAAACTAGTGTGTACCATGTGTGTTAATTAGTTTCCAATTCTTTTTGCAAAGAAAAATCAAAATGAATGTTTAACTGCATGGAATTTAGCACTCAAGGAAATAAGTTATTGTAACATTGTATTTCAATATGCTAAATACCTTTCCTATTGTGATAAAATAAGGTGCCCCTGATCTACTTAGGGATGCACAACTATGGTTTGAAGCCAACTGGGGAGACTTTCAAATATGTTATCAATTCTTTTGTGAAGATGAAGAATGTAAGTTACATTGGCTAATATGTAGGAACATATCCTATTTTCTATTAGAAGAGAACTTTGGATCACCGTGCTTTCCTTGATAATTATAAGGAGGAGAGCATGACCCCGATGATAGTTTTCTACATATATTATTATGCAAAATCATGTCAAGAGTTCTTCCTAAGAGTTTTAAAAATGTCACATGAAAATAAGCTCAAATTGCAATGTCTCTTTCTCATAAATGACATCAAAATAACTCTAATGGCATGACTGTATGCCTTTAGTTTGTTTAAGAACTTAGGGTAGTCATTCACCCTTTCTTATTGGGATACATACACCGTTTTTATCAAGAGACTGGATACTCATCCCCTATTGCAGCATTTTGCACTCTTTGTTGACAGTTGCATTTTAAAGCAGATCCTGGTAAAAGTTTTTTGTTGTTGTATCAAACTTCTGTTCAAGAAAGTTGCCCGCGATTGAATCAAACCTGTCCTCTTGTTTTTCTAATCTCGTGATTTTTTTTCCTTCTCTTCTGAAACTAGTTTAGGTTTGCAGTCATGCATATACTATCAATTTTTATGCCTTTTATTGTGATTATTGGTTGAAGTACCACACAGGGATCGGGTTTTACTTACAAAACTTTGTTTGTTTCCATGAGTAGTTTGAAGATGCATACAATCTGTTGGAAGAAATGAGAGAACTCAAAATACGGCCGACAGTACATCTCTACAATGCAATAATGGGAGGATATTTTCGAGAGGTTTTGGATTCATGTTCTTATTTATAAGCCTTTTCCTTCAAGGTTTGGGGGTTTCCATAAACTGACGATTGAAAGAGATTTCTGCAGAATAATATTTGCAGGGGGTTGGGCTGTTCTCAAACAGATGAAGAAGGCAGATTTGAATCCAAATGCAGAGACATATTCATACTTAATAAATCATGCTAAAAGTTTGAAGGAAGCTGTAAAGGTACACTTCCTACTATTTATTTTGTGGAAAATTATGTGCAGGGTTTATACAGCTTGTCTTAATAGAGAAGTGTTTTTTTTTGCATTCTACTCTGTCAGTCTCCTTTCTAACTAGATTGCAACTATTTGAGAAGACATTTAGACACTTGCTTCATAATTTATAATTATTGTGAAAATCTTGTTTTTGCAATTTTTTGTCACTTAAATGAAAAGAAATTTTCACATCCAAAAAATAATATAATTTTTTTACACAAAAAATGATTACATCAAGTTTAGCTTCTATATAATAAGACATGGATAATTTGTTATCCTTGTTCATAGTGTGAACTGCAAGCAGTGTAACGTAGTTCTCAGAAATAATATTATTGAAATTTAGTCTGAAATGTGTGGGTTATGTCTAATGCACTCTCCAATGTTTTCTAATTTATTCTTGGATGTAATCTACTGTTCCAAATATGGATTAGGTTATTGGTTATTCTTAGTTGCATTGTCTAAGTAAATGGATTGAAATTTCACAAAAAAACAGTTGCAATATTTCAAGCACACACATAAGGTAAGGGAATTTGCAGCATAAATGCTACCGGCTTCTACTTGATATATATATTGCTTTTATGCTATTCATTATTTTGCACACATATTTTGATGAGGATGTTGGAGTTTACTTGAGAGCTTGAGATTACCGGGACACAATGATTTCTGAATAGAGATAAGATAATACTTGCAAGAAAAAAAAGTAATGAACAAGAATGAAAATGGGTAAATTCTTTGAAGTTAAGTCGGGGAACAAAAAATGTAGGGAGTAACATCTCATGGAAATGGAGGAGATGTTCAAAAATGTCCCAATGCCACATATTTATTAATATGAAGAAATATTACAATATGTCAACACACACTTAGACTCTTCTTAATCTGACACTAGCAAGCCTAAATAACACAACTTGCACACATGTACGAGACCCAACCGACCACTGAGCCAACCAAATGACTCACTAACATACTAATTAACATTATTAACCATAAATGGGGTGTCTCAAAAATGAGATGCATGCCCCACTCAAATTAACACTAACAAACATAACTTTAGATCATAAAACCCAACAAACCCCCCTGATCCAAAACGATTAATAAAGATGATCCGGGGCAATATGACTTTGAAGCTATCCAACAAAATTCCTCCTGCAACTTGCCATCTTGCCACCTGCACATGTGGCACTGATCAACCTGTGTCAGCACATCTACTGCAACCGCATCCTGACTTCCTGTGCTCTATGATACTACCTGACACGAAGATGATTAGTGTGGATCGTTCACTATCACTCTGTTCATTTGTTTTTGTACTGTAGTATAAACATTTTCATGTGAATGTGCAACTACATTGATCTATGTTTTGAAGATAATTCTGTAGTTGATGTATGACACATCTTTGCTAATGCCCAACAACCTCTGTTCTCTTTGCAAACACTTTGCTTCTTACAACCCCTAGCAATGTACAATCACTCAAAGACCGATCAAAACCAAAATAACCTATTCTCCCCCAATTAGTTGAGAGTGAGAAGTCTATGCAACATAACTATCACCAGATAAGTAGTTTGCTCCTCATCAATGATATCAATAAAGAAAACCAAAATTTGGACATAAAGAAATAACACCAAATTCCTATCATCTATCCAAAAATGCCACTATCTTAAAAGCTGATCTTAGAGATAGTGGCAATCTGAAGATGGGTGGATCTTCTAGCTTTGTGAACTTTGTTGATTATTATGGACCTGTGGATCTTCTAGCTCTGTCCACAAGATACCTGCATTTCAATCTCTGATGGCATCAATAATGGGAAAGCATAGTGCTACAATGACAACCATAATGTTCAAATAGGAACTGCCCATTGTAAATGGTAAAACAATGTGAGGGTGTTGAATACGATAGAAATTGCACCCGTTATACAATAAACATATCTTATGTCTCCTTTTCTCAATACAACTTTATAAAGGAAACTCGAAACCAAAAACTAAATCTTCCGATGGTCGATGGAATTGAAATGTGCAAAAAACTTCAAAACGAGTACTAACACAACTATCTTCATGTAAGACATGAACATGACTCAAACCTTCATAGTCATAGGGAATATGTACTAAAAGTGATGGGAATTTGAAAATAAACAATGCACTTGGCAAGAATGGACCTCTTGACCTCCAACACACTTGATATCATTAAAAGATTCTTTGACCAACTCCACCAGGAAACCAATTAATAAATTATGTCTCATATTTGCATATATCTTTATATATGTGTGCCAATTCTTTAAAATTTTCATTACACGTAAAATAAGATAGTTGAGGATTAAACCATAGGCCTATGTGTTTCCAATAAATTGACAACATGTTACTACCAAGTAATGTATACGTCCATTTGAAACAAATTTCCATCAACTTGTACATAACCAAAAATATATTCAGCCTTAAATATTAAAAAAACATCACATGGTCCTAAAAAATTACTTGACAATTTTTTGGTGCACAACAGCAATTTAGATTTCTTGTAGGAGGACCTGATAGTCAAATAAATTTATGGCAGTATGCATCAATGAATAGAATATTTTTGGGCCCCACTTTATGTTGTATCAACAAAACCTCTAGCAAAGAAAATTAAATTCTCTCTTCTTCTTTGTCCCATTGATGCAGACGATAATGAGGGGGTGAATAGAATGGCTTCCAAACTCCCCAACTCAAGATTCACAACCCACACTCAAGGGACAGACAGAGACAAAAGACCCAGTTCAAGAACCAACACACTCTCTTTATTGTTATTCAACAATGTTATGGAGATTCAAATACACACACATACTACCTCCCTACACCTACAAACTATGAAGAAGTCACTCTATAATGTCCCCATTTCAAATAAAAATAATAGCTAATATTAATTACCTTGAGAGTGATTTTCATCATTTGACATTAGAGGGTAATTATATTAGTTATAATAAAAGGGAAATAATTAAATTATGGGATTATTTCCCTTAGAGTAATTATTATTACTAAAGCTAAACTTTGGCAATTAATATAATAATAAAGTGAACAACAAATAAGGTCGGCAAGAGGGAAAAGAGAAAAGAGATCAAAACGGTGTTTACATGATTTTTAAAGAATGTTTTCTCCCCAAAGGTGGATCGCCCCACTTAGGGGAGATATAAAAGCAACATAAGAGTTTCCAATTAAGGCATGTTTGGAAATTATATTTTGTATCTTCATGTTTGAAGATTTATTGGGATGCATGCCCAATAGTGTTGTTGCTAATTTTGTATCTTCATGTTTGAAGATTTATTGGGATGCATGCCCAATAATGTTGTTGCTAATTTTGTGTACTTCTATCTGGGAAATACATTGCTACATTTTGAATTTTGTTGTGTTGTTGTTTGAAGGGTTTTTCTGCATATGAGGTCTTTTTATAAGGTCCAACTGAAGGAGAATCGGATCTAAGGTGTTGTGATAAGTTCAGAGGCTTGTTTGAGGGATTTACAAGAGGGGCGAATGGTTGTTGTTGATTTCAGGTACAACCAGGGTTTCATCTACACATTTCCAGATTTCTGAGTCTGTTTTGGGTGCTTTCCACCCATCGAAAAGTTCTGATTTTGGTATCATTGGAAAACTTGTAATTTTATCTTCAATTTGAGCTATCATTTGTCAAAAATTGTTGGGTCTTTTCCGAGTTATGAATTTTTGAAGTTTCACCTGTTTTTTTGTAATTAAAAATCAGATTCTTAATATTTTGCAAAAATATAAGTATATTCAGATTTGATAATTCAAGGTAGCTACAAATTTAATTTCATAATTTTTGAAAGTGTTTTGAGGCTATTTTTACACTCATAAGAAAATATTCTAGGGTTTTGGCAAGGAATTTTGCGCTGTTTGCTTTAGTGTCATAAAAACATTAATTTTCAGCTTGTTCATCTTCCACATTCAAATTTCAAGGATTTTGATAAATAATTGCTGACTCTTGAAGTGTCCTATTTGGGGACATTACAATGTTATCACAACACCGATCTGGCGCACCTGTGAGGTTTTGTGTTGTAGATTAGGAAGCTAGAAGATAGAGAGATTCGATGGAACATATGAAGTGAACCCAAGTTCCTTTTTTTGATGGTACTAATAAGATTTCTGTGTTGAAGGAATTTAAGACATATTTGCGATGTAATCCTATGTTTTAGGATAATGTCCTCATGCTCTTATCTATATACTTGAATGGAAGGGCACATAAGTGGTGGTGTCATTTGTTGGAGACTTGAGCGGTCAAATCCGTTGCCTCCCTTGAAGATTTCACCCAAAGGTTCGATGTGCAAGATTGCAAGGATGAGCAAGGCGAAAATCCCTTATTATTTGAGAATGTTTCTTTGCCTTTTAAGGATTGCATGCATGTTAGAAAAGTGACAAAAAAGGAGATCACAAAATTTGAACCCAAGGAGGAAAAGTCAAATCTACAAGAGAGAAAATAATTTGGTGATTGAAGTCCAAGTCCGTAATGTGGATGTTGATATTCAACTTTTTGTCTATTTCGAAACAATCGTCAATATAAAGTAAGCAAATGACATTCATGGCCTTGAAGGGAGTTATGAGGATGTCCCATACATACAACATTCAAACATAGAGGTTTGTTATCATCATAAGAAGCTTACAAATGAGATTGATTTATTGTTGCATACTTTGCCATATCATATTTGTTTTCCTCATGAGAAACATGTAAGAGACAGAGAGAAAATTAAGATTATGGGCTGCAACATGAGGCAAGAAGATTCCTTGTTTCAAAGTCACTTATATGAGTACTCTAAGGTATGGGAGCTGGGTAATTTTCCACATCGTCTAAAGGTTTTCAATTCTGATTTTGTGTTCTTTACGACTGATTTCTTGAGAATAAATGAAAGTTTAGATTTTTTTTTGTTGGGCATGAGTATTGGCATGCATGATTCGGCTTTAGGAGATCCGATTGCAAAGGGAAAAGGTACCTCTCAAGGTACTAATGTTATTTTCCCCTTTCGTAGACTCTCTATGGCAACTATTAAGGGTAATCAATTTGACTATCTTCAAAGCAAGGATTTGTTGCGCCACCATCATACCTTGTCCTTGCATTGTTTTGCTCATTATGAGTATTGTGCCAACAATGAAGATAAGATGAAGGGTGCTAAGTGGAGAAGGAATCTTCCTAAGGCGGCCTTGGATTATTGGCAAGAAGGCCAACACTTGTTAATTTTTTTCCAAGTGAAAGTAAGGGCAACAAAAGAGTGATCCCAAGGTGTGGTAAGCGACTTAATTTTGTTTCCCCTCAATTCAATTTTGATAGCATTACTTGGGCCAATTCATGTGAGAAAAAAATTGAAGTTACATGGAATAATGGCTGGAAGCTAGACATTGCACATGATAGGGCAACGATCTTCCACTTTCGTATGATATATGGTGTATCTAACAAGCATGCATGAGGAAGGGGAAAAATAGGTTATAAGGATGTCTTGGAAAAAGAATTTTGTACATGCATGAGTATGGACTCTTTTACATGCTTTTTTGATTGGGCTAATAGAGGTATGCTTGGTAAAGAAAAGGCTAATATCTACTTCAGTTTTGCTACCCTTTGTTATATATTTGGCACATACCAATATTGAGAAATGTTTCGCAACAAAGATGCCATTGCTTCTCATGTTTTGGGTGAGTTGATGAAGACAATCTGGATTAATCATGGTTGTTTGGGTTTGGTACTAGCTTCCATGCAATATAGGATTATTGTACTTGTCATTTTCAGTTTGCTATCTACTTTGTTTGTTGCCCAACAAACAAGGATTGTTGTTACAAAATGTCTACATGATGGACCACCGACTAGATGTTTGATTGTCACACTTTCAAGCGTGAATGTGGTAAGAGGGATGCTTCATGGGAATTGAAACTTATGGGGTCTTGTGAGCTAGTCCTCTCATGGTAAGCAAATCATTTCATTTACAGCCCACGGAATATTATTTATTTGGCCCTTCAATTACTCACACTGCCTAGATATAACTCATCAATGGAAGATGGCTTCTTGAATCACTCCATGATGAACGAAGGACATAATAGAAGGTGTTTTGATGTGAAGAAACTAATTGCTCTTTGTATAAATATTAAGAGTTGGAATGATAAGCTTGTTGTTATAAAGGGTTATAGGACTGCTGACACAAAATTCACTCCATTTAACACATTTTCTGTCATGATCAAGAAGGAAGCCCTTGAAGGTAATGATTTTCAATATTGTAAGACAATTTCAATCATATATGCTTTGGGTTTCATTGCTAACACTTCAAGAGCAAGTTTGGAATGCATATTTGGTCATGAGTTGTGTCATGGGATAAAGATGTAGTTGTTCACTCGCAACGTGGAAATCACATCTGGGTGAGTCCAAACAATATTTCATGGGCTCTAAAATAAGCTATTATTAAGCATAAGGTTGTATTTTGTATTTCCAACTTGTTTTTTGCTTTCTTTGGGTCCACAAAGGTACAACATGGTTGTTGGGAGTTTTCTTTAATCACTTGATGTTGTGGGAACATTTTGGGAAAATACTAATGAATTTCCAGCCATCGTATACTCAAGGATAAGTACAAAAATAGCATGCTACAACCAAGGGTATGTAAGTGTTGATGACTTATTGTTTCCTACTAGGTCATTTCAATTTTGTGGGCAACATAGTGATGGAGTAAGGAACATGTCTAGAAGCACTAAATTCATGAATTCTGCTATTAAGGGGAAGCAAAGGGGAACATCTTGCTGTCCAAGATGTTATACATCCTCATGGAATGATGGAAGTGAATAGAAGTGTTGAGGGCAGCCCATGGTTCATGGAAGGTGCTAGCATAATGTTATGGACTGTTGTTTTATGCATTTTCAGCCTGATCCTTCTCCTTTTTATAATTCCGTGGTGGTATTTTGAGACTTGGGAGATGTTCTTTCCGGACCTTATCATCTTGGGAGTGCTTGGTGCAAGTATTAACGAGTTTCCAGTCACTTTAATGAGGATTGTGGGGAAAAGGAAACAAAATTACAACAGCAGATGGGGCAACATGAGTAAACCGTGGAGGTTTTAACATTTGAGGAGTTAATGAGATTATCATGCCTCCAAGGCATGGTTAACGAGTGACAAAAGTGTTGCTAAACACTCGTGTTTTCTCTAATATGTTTGCTTCATTGTAATGTCCCTTTTTCTCCAAATTCGAAGGCAAATTGGATTTTCGGGCAATTTTTCTCCATGGTCGAATTAAAGAAGATAAAGGAGAGAGCAAAAATATGTCTATTAATATTTTTTAATATGTTTTAGCATAATGGACTCAATTATATGGGCCGGCCTTGTATTAAGGCAAAATTAACAAATATAAGGGGCTGCCAAGGCATAATGAAGGGACATAATGGGACATGTCTTTTCATGTTTTGGCGCCAATATCTACAACTATAAATAGGGGTGCTAGGCATCATTTGTGGATATGAACTATGAATTGTAAAAACTGATTTTGAGAGTGTTCTCTCATCATTCCACCACTTGGGACGAAAACCCCATGTGAGGTCCATATGAAGGACGAAAACCCTTCATATTGATTTTAAAGTATTTGTAATTAAACTATATTATCTGATTTGAAGACATTATTGAGCATTTTCAGATTATTCTCATTAATTCCAAGAAGTGTGACTTGTTCTAGTGTTATTTGTGAATTATTGGATGATATTATCGCCATATAAAACTTATATTCCAAGTCGGCTTGCATTTTAAAGACCAAATCTGCATTTACATGGATTCCTATGCATATTTAATAGTCAAATCGAATTCTTTAAGGCTGCAATGATTTCCAGTTGATAATCATTGCCAACAGTGTCTATTTAGCACAAATCAAATCAATTTGGGCATAATAGTTATCAAAATTGATGAATAATCATTCCATAGTGTTAGTTAATAATTATAGAAGCTTTTGGGTACATTTCACGGAGATTTGACCTGCTATAATTAAATTACAGCTTGCTGCAATTTTCCAGTCTGATTGTAATTTCCTGCAGTGATACTTTTGCATAATCCTATTCGATTTGGCTCTAATTATTGTCAAATCAATAGAGAAATCATTGTTAAGTGTTCTATGATAATTGGGGATGAGTTTGGGCACAATTTTCGAAGAAAACTGAGTTGTTGCCAAAAATAATTAGTCTGCTGCAATTAATTCTCAGAATTCTGATTATTTTGATAAAACCCTCAAAAGGGGTCATTATAGTGGTATCAGAGCGTGATTCTCAAAGTGCCCGAGGGAAATTCAATGGATAAATTTATGGCGGGACAAGAAAGGCTCATGGAAGCCTTGGACCTTCTTGCTATGTCTATCCAAAATCTAATTAATATCAAGCAAACAATGGGAACAACCCAAGGATCGAATTCGAAGACCAAAGTTGAAGTCCTACCGGAAGAAGATCCAAGCACCACAAGAAGAGAAAATGTTGAAGCAAGCTATAAGGAATACATGGCTTTTCCCAAAGAAATCCATGAAGCAATGTCATTCACATAGTTCATGGAGTTGGATAGTGGAAGATTTAGGTCTATGCCTAGGCATGCCTAGCCACGAAGGGAAACAAAAGAGAAGAGCTTCCAAGTTGCATCGACAGAAGAAGAGGCAGAAAAAGGACAAGGGAAGATCGATTTCCAGCAAGAAGGTAAAAGTTCATTAATGTATGATGATATTCCTTTGGCTTCTAATAATTTTATGTGGCAAGATGTAAAAAAAAACCCAAATTCGTGGGGTATGTAGCAGCCCTTAGAAGTAATAGAAGCTTCTGTCATTCTTGTTGAAAACGAACCATTGACTGAGATTCAAAACAATAGTACAAAGGAGGATGTTTTTGAGGAGAAAACCATGGGACATGAGCCACAAAAAAGGGAAAAATCAGATTTGCCTATGGGAGAAGATAAGTTGTCAATGGAGGATCAATTTCTGGGCAAGAATAAAGACCAAGAGCTCGCTAGAATTCCCAAAGCAGCAACTTGTCGGAGACAAATTGAAGGCATATATGATCATGGAGAGAACTGTGAAGAAGTTCCATGCATGGAAAAGTCGAGGTATGATGACATTTTACCTTTTTTAATACGGCTGCCATATTCATGTCATGGTGAGAATTTTGTCAAAGAAGCATCAGACAAATGCATAGTCAAGGCAAGCACTGGTAAACAAAGAAGAATGGAGGAAAGGTGATTTTGGAACTTGGTTCTTTTTGGGCAGCCCTTGGCATGGAAGCATTTCAGTTTGGGCCTACGTATCAATTCAGATTTTTTTACCATGAATGGCTGGTTAGAAACACTCATGCTTCATATGTGGTGTATCCTCTTTGGTCACGAATGATGGAACACCTTTGTGCACATCACACTTCATGGGATGAAGAGGTAAGAGATGTTATTTTTTGCATGGGAGCATTTTCAGATTGTGATAGCAATGATGGCATTTTAATAGGAGTACCAAATTACAAATCTTTATTTGAAGATGATCTACATCGGCACATGGTAAGCTCCGCATTTCCATTTCGTCAGTCATTTGACATAAAGGTTGTGTGCATAAAGTTGGGTTGGAATGAGTATTATTCTTTTGATCCGGGCATAATAACTCAACTAAGATTGAAAGATATGATCAAGAGCCATAAAAGGGTTGGCTTATGGTGTCTTAAGCTTGCTTTTTTGAAATTATATGCCGCTGATTTGGAACAGCAGTTACATTATACAAAAATTCAGCCCTTTTCATTGATCATCCATGATGAGAAGGACCCCTTGCACCACATATTACTTCAGCAGATGATTCTCATAAATTTCGATGCTCTATGGAGTGGAAAATGCCAAAGGAAGAGGTCTGATTTCAACTCAGAAATTCTGAGTTCTGTAGATGATTGTAATAACCCTTTTTGGGGTTATAATTGAAAATTGCAAATTCTGGAAATAAAATTGCTGTAGATGGTGTTTTGCAACAACGGAGAAAATATCACAAATCAGGAGCTCAAATTCTCCAGAATTCTTCTATAAACAAATCTTAAATTGTTATTTTATCACTTCATTCACTTATTCACTCAAATCGGTTTTATTTGATTAAAATATTCAAATCTGAAAATGCATTAGCAGACTGGTAAATCGCAGCATCACAGATTAAATCGATTTGGCCCCAAAAATCTATAAAAATGCTTGCAAAGGGTAAATTAAGCCTTCTTATTTATGGGCGACTTGATTTGATGAAGAAATATGAAGTTATTTGCCCTTAAACAATTAAATAACTCAGTTTATGCAAGTCGCACTTATGAAAAATGCACAATATAATCAAATTTGGTAAAAAACTTGTATATAATAATATTCAATGAATCTCAATTGTTTTAAGTCACAAGCAAGAGGGTTTCGTCCCATGCAAGAGACCTCTAAAGGGGTTTTCATCCCAATAGGCTAGATTTGAGAGTATTCTCTCGAAATCAAATGATTACAAAGCAAGTCGATCATCAAATGGGTGTCCCACACCCCTATTTATTCTTCCCCAAGCATGGTGTCCTTTCCCAAGCATAACTGCCCCTTTTAATAATCTTTTTTTAATTATGCTTAGGCCAACCCATGTTTCATGATGCTTTAGGTCTCTCGGACCTTCTCTTTGTTACGGAGACACATGCGAGCCCGGTTCGCCGTCTCTCAAACATCAGTGGTTACTACTGGCTTTCTATTTGCAGACAGGAGACTCGGAGTTCTGGAGGCGTCAGAGGGTCCGGCGGGGTTGCTTGTTTAGTCAGAGACACTCTTCAGAGCAGGATTTCTATTGTCGCTGAGGATGAGTCTGTCCACTTTCTTTGGGTACGGATTAGACGTAATTCTCCCTTCTTGAGAGACATCTTTATCGTGGTCTGCTACTTCCCTCCAACTTCCTCTTCATTTGCCATCCACAATGGCCCAGATGGAGACCCCTTCTTTGACCTTTATGCTGGTATATCTCAGTTCTCAGGCTCTGGGGAGGTCATCATCTTAGGGGACTTCAATGCCTGTACCAAAAACATGCAGTTCTCGAGGCATGAAAGGACCGACGATGTACTTTGCACCTCTGAGGTGGATCCAAAGTTGGTTGGTTTCCAACGTGATTCTGAGGACATGACAGGGCCCCTGACTGCCTATGGCCGACATTTTCTCCGATTAGGGGAATCTCATGACCTACTGATCCTGAATGACATTCCTCACTTTCCTAAATCCTGGTTCTTCACCTGCAGACCATTTTGTGGTGGGACCAGAGTGGTTGATTACGTCATGACTACCCCCAACTTGATTCCTTACATACCCAACTTTTGTGTCTTTCCCACCCCTCTTGCTGACCATGCAACCCTCTCCTTTTCCCTTTGGGCTATCCCCCCCCAAGACCCCACCCCCTCCCCTTGCATATCATATACTATTTGGAAATCTGAAATAGGGGATCCTGACACCTTTTCCTCCTGCCTTCGTCTGCTTCTCCCCCCCATTCCCCACTTCACCTCACTCACCTCAGATTAGATGTTTAATACCCTCTCCCGCGCTATTCTTGAGGTGGCCACGAGTTCATTCCCCCACGTCAGCCACTCCACCCTATGCCATGGTACATGCCATACGAACAAATTGTACGACAAGGAGTGCAAAGCCTTCCATCGGCAACTCTGCTTTGCTTTCCTGCATGCCCTTCCCTTCCTCCCCTCCCTGAAGTCAGCCTATCCTTGCCTCCTTCGACAGAAGAAACACACATTTATCTCTCATAGGCGACGCGAGCTTCGTCTGTCACTTATCTACTCTCCTAAACATTTCTGGCGCACCATTCTTCCCCGTCATTCGCCTTTACCCTTGGACCTTGATCCCAATTCCATGTTCACCCACACCTCCACTCTTTATAACTCCCCGGGCCAGCCCCACATCCAGGTTCATTCCCCTCCCTCCGTTTGCCATATTTTCACCCACACCAATGTGAGGAATGCCATTCTTGCTATGAGTTGCGGTAAAGCAGGAGATGAGGAAGGGTTCCATGTGGAATTCTTCAAGTATGGTCGGAAGACGCTCCTCAGTTATCTTGTGGACCTCTTCAATCAGATGGCTTGTACAGGTTTTCCAGTCTCTTGGTCCCACCACATCATCCACCCCATACACAACCCGGGGCCCACTTCGGACCCCAACAATTACCGGACTATCATGGTGGGTCACACATTCTCCAAGCTCTATGCTATTGTTCTCCACTTGCGGCTTTCTGAGTTCCTCGATTAGTACCATTGTAGAGCTAAGGGGTAGGCGGGCTTCCGACCGACTTACCAGACTACTGACCACATCCTCACTCTTTGGGCTATCATCGAAGAGGCTCGCCACCGTTCTTCTAAAGTTTTATGCTGTTTTGTGGATTTTTGGAAAGCCTTTGATTCTGTTCCACGGGAAGCCCTTTTCCGCAGGCTCAGAGATATAGGCATTTTCAAGATTTTTCTTACAACCATCACGCGCCTTTATGAGGAGGCCCTTGGCCGCCTTCGCACTTCTGCTAGCTTGTCCGTCTTCATCAGGAGTACCATTGGTGTCAAACAGGGCTGCCCCCTCTCTCCCACCTTATTTGGGATCTATATTGATGAGCTTGAGGACTTTCTCAAGGATCACATACAGGAAGGTGATGGGTGCCTTCTGCACCAGGTTCTGATTTACATCCTCCTCTTTGCAGATGACGTAGTTCTCCTTGCTTCTTCTGCTAAGGGTCTCCAGAGGCAGCTTGATGGCTTAGCCCTTTTCTGAGATCATCGACAACTGACTGTGAATCTTGGAAAAACCAAAGTTATGGTTTTCAATTGTCTGAAGACTTCAGACCTCCACTTCTTCTTCAAGGGTGTGGAGATTGAGATCACTTGCTCTTATACCTACCTAAGAATTCTTTTCTCTGGGCCTCGTTTTAGCCTTCGTCTTGCTCTCCAACCCCGGGTTAATAAGGGCTATGGTTCTTTGGCGATTCTTGAGAGACAGTGTTTCTGCCACCACTTTTAGGACATTCCTTCCAAGATATCCCTCTCTGATTCCCTGGTTAGGCCCACAGTTCTGTATGGTTCGGAAGTTTGGGGTCCCTCTCTTTTGGACTTTGATTGGGCCACTATCGAGCGCGTTCAGATCCTCATGCTCAGATGTATTATCGGGTGCAAAGAATCTGTTCCTCACAACATTATCCTTGCTGAGTTTGGGGCTCGCCCCTTTCGTTTGGAGACCATCTTCAGCCTTGTGTTGTTGTTGCACCGCATTTGGGGGTATTATAGTTCTTCTGTTTACAAGGACAGGTACACTTATCTTGCCTACTGCTCCTCTGAAGCTATTGCATCCTCGGATCACAGTAGACGATCTCGCTGCTGGTATGCTTGCGTTTCACGCCTCTTCAAGTCCATTGGCATCCAGATGGACCGTCTCCCACCCTTCAGCTATTCTTTGGATGCCCTTGCCCATCTGCTACCCAACCAACAGGATCTTCACAAGATAATCAGAGAGGATATCTACAGATAGTTCATCCAGCACACATGGACCAACCCCCCGAGGGGATTGCATCCGAAGATGCCACTCTATGCGGCACACTTTCTCGAGATCTGTGATGGGATCATTTTCAGACCCATGTACTTTTCCCGACATTGGTTGTAGGCCCTTCGTATCTCTCTGGGTCAGTTTCGAGTGGGCTCACATCGACTCCATATTGAAACTGATCATCACTTAGACCGCTCAGAGCGGACTTTCCTGCTTTGCTCTCTCCAGGAGGTTGAAACCGAAGGACACTTCATTTTCAGATGTCCTGTTTACTATGAGATTCGTGGGCGATTCCATTGCCTATTTGCGAGCTTCCTTCCTTCACGATTTTTTTCAGATACTATGATCAGAGATGTCTTTCTCTCTACCTTCAGGAGGCCATCAGGCTTCGGGACAGGCTTCTCCATCCTCCCCCCCGAAGGATGGCTACTAGACTGATCAAATCTTTCTTCCTGTTGCTCTCCCCGGTGAGGAGCGTTAAGCTGCATTTGGTCACGTGTCTAGATCCCTAGTCCAAGTCCGTCACGTCTCATGACTCTGTTCCTTCCACCCGATGCTCCCTATCTCAGGCATGTCTCAGGGCCCCTCCACATAGACAGCGATCCACCGGGCATACTTTGAGGCACTGCCTTCCTCCCGGACACCGGATCCCCAGGCAAGCCACAGTCTCTGCTTCTTGTCGTCGATGCAGTGCAAGTTACTCCCATCCGGCCTTGAGTGTTAGCTGATGTTGTTGGGGATGTTGCTCCTTCTTCCGCTCCCTCGCCACACTGTCATCTCTCTCTTCTTCATTTCTGGTCTCTCGGCCTCCGTTGTTTCCTTCTCCTCCTCTCCTTATCTCATTGTATTTCGGGTGACCCGTTTGGGTCTTCTTATTGGGTTTGTTTGCTTTTTACTCCGCAGTCCCATTGACCTACTTTTGTGGTCACGTGTTGGACATTAATAACATTATCTTATCTTATACGAAATATTATAGAAAATGTAGTGTAGTTCTTCTCCTTGCAATCCTCTTTCAAGCGACAAAGAAGGAATGGCTGAAAGTCCTCTTTTTAGCTGTCACATGGGAAAAAGGGACATTACAATGATAAAGGCAGCCCAGGGTATGAATTTTCATGTTTCATTTCTCCTTCCATACTAAGCATTAAGGGTTATGATTTTGAGGGTGATAGGGAGATGAATATGATGTATAGTGATCACCTCTTGGTTGGTACATCTGCTCTCAACATTTGGGTGCCTAAGGAACATGCCGGAAAAGGAGAAAGAGTGACTATTACTCTACCTCATGAAGGAGACCATAAGCTTGCTGATCCGTACAACATTAGAAGGCACAATGGTATACTGGGATCATGTACTTTGTTCCTTCTCATAAGAGAACATCATTGGCACCAAGTAAGGTACACGGTTCTTTGGCTTCTCTATGATAATATGCATTATACTTTAGTCTTCTCCTTTCTTTATGACCATAGAAGAAGAAAGAATTTGAGGTATCATCTTGCACACGTTGCTTCATGTGCCTTGAAGGAAGGATGGATCACATGGACTATACCTTGCATGGTAAGAAGTTCATCTTCAGATTTTGAGCAGCAGTTGTGGTGTTTGATTGATGTGCTTGCTTGCATCTTCACAAAATTTTGTGCTTCAAGGGAATATTTGGAAAGGAAGCCGGGATATGGTATGAATTTTCCACAAAGCATTTCATTTTCCGCTATGTTTATAAGTCATTTTTAGTTTGCTGCTATTGGGAATGAAGTTTCATGGAAGTCATTGATGTTCTTTCATATTGGAAAAGAAATTTCAAGCTGCTGTCCCATCATTTCTACGATTGACATCACCTTGATCAGCCTTCCTACCATTTCAATAGCTCAGTCTTTAGCCATGTCATTGATGAATGTAATGATGGAGATTGATTTGGGTCCATGGGTGAACACGCGGGAATGGAAACCAGCCAATTTTCTGAATTTTGAAAGAAGAAGGCTCAATTACAGTATTGTACAGGGCAACCATTAAATATATGAAGATTATGAGGCTTCCACAAACAAGAAGAAAATTGTAGGACCTAAAGGAGTGTTGTTAAACACTCATATTATTTCTAAGGAGTTTGCTTCTTGTGTAGGTACAAATATGAAGACTACAAGGATCACATGGGACCCAGGTGATTGTGATTACTTGAGGACAAGTAATCTTGGGGAGGGAGGACTGTAATGTCCTTTTTTCTTCGAATTCGAAGGCAAATTGGATTTCCGGGGAATTCTTCTCCATGGTCGAATTAAAGAAGATAAAGGAGAGAGCAAAAATATGTCTATTAATATTTTTTAATATTGTTTTAGCGTAATGGACTCAATTATATGGGTCAGCCTTGTATTAAGACAATAAATAAATATAAGAGGGTGGCCAAGACATAATGAAGGACATAATGAATGGACATGTCTTTTCATGTTTTGGCTCCAAGACCTAAAAGTATAAATATGGGTGTTAGGCAACATTTGTGTATATGAACTATCAATTGTAAAAACTGATTTTGAGAGTGTTCTCTCATCATTCCACCACTTGGGACGAAAACCCCATGTGAGGTCCATATGAAGGAAGAAAACCCTTCATATTGACCAGGGTTCATTTTAAGAGACCTCCTGGAAATCAGAGGTGGAGAATACCTGGCGAATATCCCCGGAACCGGTTTCACGGGAAGGCGAATTTTTTGGGGTTGTATGAAAAAATTTCACCTGATTATCAAGCACTACGACAGAAGGCTGCAGACGCGAGACGGGATATTTTGCTGTCGCGCGTAAAAAAAAATGCAGTGACACGCGTCAAAAGACCTTAGTGACGCGTGTCAACAGACCTTAGTGACGCGCGTCAATAGGTCTGTTGACGTGCGTCACTAAGGTCTGTTGACACGCGTCACTAAGGTCTTTTGACGCGTGTGCATTTTTTTTGACGCGCGACAGCAAAATATCCCGTCTCGCGTTTGCAGCCTCCGACCTCTGCTTTCTCATCAAAAAATCTCCATGTCGCGCATCAAAAAACTCTTTATCGTGCGTCTGCTATGCGTCAATATCTATTGTACCTCCTTGTCGCGCGTCTAAAAAATGCAGTGACGCGCGTCAACAGGCCTTAGTGACGCGCGTCACTAAGGCCTGTTGACGCGCGTCACTGCATTTTTTTGACGCGCGACAGCAAATATCCTGTCGCGCGTCTGCAACCTCTGCCCTCTTCTTGCTCATCGAAAAAAACTCCATGTCGCTCGTCAACAAAATCTTTGTCATGCATCTACTATGCGTCAATATCTACAGTATCTCCTTGTCTGCAAACCCTCCTTGTCGAATAACTTACCCGCTTGTCGCGCGTCTATAATACGGGATATATCATATTGTTGAAAAATGTGAAGTAGAAGTGTTCTACCTGGCGAATAATCTAGGTTTATATAGGGGATATTTTTCAAGGGTAGGCGAAGCCGACCCCTAAAAAAAATTAAAGTGTAATTTTTAGGCGAACAGGTCACTGGCCCGTGCCAAAAAATTTGCCTTTTCAAAATTTTCAAAAATGGAATATTCGCCATATTACGAATATTCGCCACTAAAATTTTCCCTGATTGGCTACATCCTCGAGTCCACTCTATGAGTGTTCCGATCAATTAATTAAAACTCTTCAGAATAAAAATGAAACTCCTCAGAGTAAGCTTACAATAAACCTGTGTTTGGCGATTATCAGTAGAAGAAATTATCTGTAAGAAAATGAAATCCTCCTCTGTCAAATTCTGCCTTCCCTATTTCGTCTCTGCAATCAAATAATAATACACCTGTGTGTATTCTTCATTTCCTCAAATCTTACAAATACCCATATATATACACACACTTAAGTGCATATTTATTAAATTTAATCCCATTTAAATCTCCCAATAATCCTCCCAAAGCCCATGATTTTCTCGTATCCATATGAGTGGATTTTAGCATAAAAAATGGAGGAATAATCCCAGATATAATGGGATATTACCAATTTTAGACTTTATCAAAGCCTTCAAATCCTCCATTTAATGTGTGTAATAAGTCAACATGATGCTAACCGCCCCCCTCCTCTCGTGGAGATTTTCCTGGTTGAAAATTGGCTTGCCTTGGAAAAATGTGCCAAAACTTGGGAGAGGAGATTTGGTAAAAAATTGATAAATTTAAGGTGCTTTATTATGATTAATTAAACGGATATCTTAGGATTAATTTATGAATTAATAAAATATGTTAACTAAGGGTATATTGTAGTTGGAATATTGGCCAGATGTTCCACCTACATAATATCACTAGTTAGCATAAATAATTTAAAATTTTGAAGATTAAAAATAATTACGGCGGTCAAGAATCAACTTCCGGAATGCATAACTTTTGCTCACGGACTCAGTTTCTACCCATTAAAAAGGTGTCAGAAAGCTCTTACTGAGCTCTTGAATTTTCCAATGGTTTTTGTAGACTTCTGAAATTGATCAAAACATTTTTGTAGTGAAATCCTCTGGATCATTCTTCCCCACTTAGATCTTTTGGACCTCCAAAAGTTGACTTAATTATCAACAAGGTGAGGGTATTTTTCCCTCACTTATCTAATTTCTATCCATTTTTCCTTGTTTAGATACATTCCTTTTAATCCCACATGATGGTACTTAACATCACACCTTCGCGAGGTCCTGGTTTTCCTATCAATAATAACATCTTCCTATAACTCATGAAGAAATTCAGGAGCAAAATCATCAACATTAGGAACTTGAATACTTTCATCCTGATCTATGATCATAGGAGGTTCATATAGTTTCAATTTTTCCACATTAACAAATGAATAAATTTTCATGTAAGAAGGAAAATCTAATCAAAAAGAATTTTTACCAATCTTTTCCAAAATCCTAAAACTATTAAAACTATATTATCAGATTTGAAGACATTATTGAGCATTTTCAGATTATTCTCATTAATTCCAAGAAGTGCGACTTGTTCTAGTGTTATTTGTGAATTATTGGATGATATTATCGCCATATAAAATTAATATTCCAAGTCGACTTGCATTTTAAAGACCAAATCTGCATTTACACAGATTCCTATGCATTTTAATGGTCAAATTGAATTCTTTAAGGCTGCAATGATTTCCAGTTGATAATCATTGCCAACAGTGTCTATTTAGCACAAATCAAATCGATTTTGGCATAATAGTTATCAAAAGTGATGAATAATCATTCCACAGTGTTAGTTAATAATTATAGAAGATTTTGGGTACATTTCACGGAGATTTGACCGGCTGTAATTAAATTACAGCCTGCTGCAATTTTCCAGTCTGATTGTAATTTTCCGTAGTGATACTTTTGCATAATCCTATTCGATTTGGCTCTAATTATTGTCAAATCAATAGAGAAATCATTGTTAAGTTTTATATGATAATTGGGGATGACTTTGGGCACAATTTTCGAAGAAAACTGAGTTGCTGCCAGAAATAATTAGTCTGTTGCAATTAATTCTCAGAATTCTGAATATTTTGATAAAACCCTCAAAAGGGGTCATTACATTCATGTGCAAAGTCAAGAACAAGAAAGAATGAAGATGCAGAAATTTTGTTTTGGCCAAAATATATTAGAAGCATGAGCTTATGTTGGCAAGAGATATCCCATTTGATCGGCACCGGGTCAAGGCTTTGGAAGCATTACATCATGTCTTCTCTATCGGACATGATATTTGGACAATGAACTTGCATTTGCTTGAGGGCAAGAAAATTTGGGAATGGAGGACTGTAATGTCTTCATTTCAAATAAAAATAATAGCTAATATTATTTACCTTGAGAGTGATTTTCATCATTTGAAATTAGAGGGTAATTATATTAGTTATTATAATAAAGAGGGAAATAATAAAATTATTAGATTATTTGCCTTAGAGTAATTATTATTACTAAAGTTATTTGAGGTTGGGAGTTGCCTGATCAACTATTTGGGTAGGACTCCTTCCAATCCCTTCTTTTATCCAACAAAAGAAAAATGATAAGAAATCTAAATCTCATGAACTTTGTGTGCATATGATATATTATAATGAAATTCTTCATGGATTTTTGTGTATTTAATGTAGTTTTGTTATATATTATAATTATAATTTTAAATATTTTTGTAGAGAATTTTTTTTTAATCTCCCAATCTTTTGGACCTTTTACCCTTCCCAATTGTATCATGTAACTATGATTTTTCTTTAAAAACTGTTTGAAATCATTATGTGATCTTCTAGAGCAACATTTCTGAACAATTAATGTTTAGAAACAATCAATTTAGATTTTTGTGTTCTTCTTTCTTCCATACACTTTTCCATCAAGACATCTGATCTGCCATAAAATGATTGAATTTCATTGATTATTTGCACGGATCTTCGTGAATGAAAATCTGCAAGAATGTTTATGTTAAACATGTATTATTTTCAGGGATAAAATTAGCTGTCTTTACAGTATTTATCTCTCATTGATATTTATTTCTGTTATGTACACAATTTTTTGTAACTGTCTCGAGTAAGTAGTAAACTAACCATTTTTTTTTGCAGTACTATAAAAAAATCCAAAGATTGAACATTCCCCTGTCAAAACATGTATTTATGGCAATTATCAATATCTTTGTGAAGTACGACGAACTTTCTAAAGCAAAGGAGGTACTGCAAATTTCCTAATCATCACATTATTGAATTTTTATATGCCTTGAAAATTAATTTCAACACTGTATAGAGACACTAGAAGCCGTCAATGGACATAGTTTTCCAATTTTTGCACTAGAGAAATAAGTTTGTATTAAATCTATCAATGTGCAAATTAATTTCCTGAGACTGTTATTGGTTAGGTTATGGTGTAATTGCAGTAATTTCATCTTCTATGATATCTTTTTTGGATGAATATCTATGTCATGTGGAAGCCAGAGGCTAGAAAACAATTAACGCTTTTACAAATTGAACTATTAGGTTAGTGGTAATAAGTTAGTAACATCTATATTTTTTTGGGGGGTAAAACACAAAATTATATTAAAAGGAACACTTCTACGAAAGCCCAAACCCTGGTTTGGATTGGATCCAGGGAAGTTGGCATACCATAGATTTGTGATCTAGAAAATTGCCCACTTTTGTCTTTACTCCTCACAAGTCAGGGATTTCACCAACCCAAGACTAACCAGAGTTAAGCATTAGTCCCTCCGTTGAGGATTTGAAAATCTTGTGGAGGTACTTCAGACACATGATCATCCACGGCATTTGGATCATTGGCCTGAGAAAGTGAGTTCGGAACTGCAGTCTTGGGAAGAGGCTTATAAAGGGAAGTGTTCTGGTCTCCTCCACAATGGAGGCTTTGACAACCATCTTGGGTTGGGCAGCTTCTCCAGGCATTTTCTATATTACTTTAGCATGTATTCTTATAGCCCTTTTCTATGGTTACAATATGTTCTATTGCCTGAGACTTACTTTGAATTTGTGACTTAAGTAAAGAAAATACTCTTTCTTTTGTTGCATACATTTTCCAATGCGTTAAAGCAATCATTTTTTAGTTGGATAGAGTTCACCATTGATGAAATGTCTTTTTCAAGAAAAGAAATTTCTACCCTTTTTTCATCAATATTTTAGAACACATTTTGAATACTTTTAATGTTAAGGGCTTTGATCAGGTAACTATCCTTTATAGCCACCTCCATGGAACTTTTAGAGGTAGTGGCTCCTTTAGTCTTGTTATCTGTGTTTCTGGTGGGAATTAGAGAGATCTCAATGGAAGGGGTAGTAGATCAGGTGTTATGGATGGAAATTGAAGGATGGAACTGTTTCTATAACGGTGGTACTCTGATTACTACCATGAATATTTTGGATATGTAAAGGCTAAAAGTGGGAAGAAATACTCAAGCTAAGATGCCTAACATGAGTGGCCCATTTAATATAGCTCAGACTTAGACGAGACCTGGGTGGTCTTCTTAAATCCGTGTACAAAGGTAGGAGGCTGTAATGTCCCCTTTTTAGGACATTAATTAATTAAAAATATTGGAGACCTTTAATCCACCCTTCCCATGGATTAAAGGATAAAAATTGGGAAAATGTCATTCCTCCTTTTATTTTTAAATTAAAGAATTGATTCTCCTCTTATGTTTTATTTTTAAATATTATAAAGGGAAAATTAATACTCTATTTGGAGTTTAACTTTTCAGGAAAGAAGACTATTATTAAAAGTGACCATTTTACATGAAAAAATGTGCCATAAAGAGGAGGGAAACTTGGAGATTTGAAATGCAAAAGCTATATAAGGAGATGTGGTGACCCCTTGGGGGCATGTTGAAGTTTTTATTAAAATATCTTCATGCTTGAAGAGGGATGTATGCCCATGTGATCACATAACAAAGGTGTTTATTCAACACCACCATACTTTGGAGAGTTTGAAGCCTTCTATGCTATTTTTGAGTGAATGTTGCATGATATATTCATTCTAAGATTGGTGACTTGGCTTATATATTGGTGCATTTATTTGTGGGGTTAAATCTGCATGTTGTTCATTTTTAAGTGATCTTGGAAGGGTTTGAGGTGTTTTTATTACTGCTGTTCATTGCTGCATTTATTCCAGCTATGGCGACTTGCATTGGGAAACATTTTGGCAGATTTTGGGGGTGAATAAGCTAGATCTTCAATCTGATTTGTATTAGCTTTTATTTCAGAAAAAGGGCTGATATTTTGAGTGTGTTGGAAGGTTAGAAAGAGCTGGAAATAATTTATATAATTTATTCTAACCCTAGCGACTTGGAATCATATTTCTGGGGCTGTTTTGAAGTGGTTTTATTGATCATAAAATTCAAATTCATAGTGCATTGGAAAGGCCTCAATTTCTAGTTTATTGTGCATTTTCTTTCATGCAAAAATACCAAGTATTGAAGGAGTTATTAATTTTTGAAGTTTCTGCTGTTTTGGGTGACATTTTTATTTATTAACTGCTATTATAAAATCAGATCTGGAAAAGGTTAGTTTCCCGATCGGTTCTCCCATCTAACCCACTACTTTGGCTTACTCCAACCCCATTTGGGTTGTATTAATGCCGACATTGGTTATTTGAGGTCAAACTAAAAGGATCTAATCCTTCTAAGGTTGATTTGAGTTAATAAAGTGCAGATTTATATTTATCCCAAAAGGAAATATTACAGAGGCTAGGCCTATGGATAAAAAAAGGTGGGAAATGAGTTGATTGCAGGGGCATAATCCGAAGCAGATGAGTATGTTTTTGTTGACTATGAAGATTTAGCATCTCTCTAGTTCCCTTTGGGGTGATGGCAAACTCTTCATCGTCTATCCTAATTTGTTGGTGCTTCCTTGTAGGGGAGTTTCCATGAAGCCCCTAACTGATTGTTGAAGTTCTGTATTGTCAATTTCTTAAACCACATCCTATTTCTCTTAATGGCTCATTTGTAGTGTGCAAACACTTGCATTTGCAACAACTTATTCACTGCTAGCACTATATCCATGCCCAAGTGAAGGTCTGGTTGATAAGCCTTAGGAAATGATTACAAAGCTTGCAAATATTTTGATAAGTTTTTTTTTCATTCCCCGGCTTTTGACCTAGCTTCCCTACGTAGATGTCTTAGACGAACAAAATATAAAAAACCCTCATCTTCTGGCATCCAATATCCCTTTTATGCCATGCCAAATTTCTTCAGCATTTGGTGTCATTAATGTCCATTATCACAACCCCAAAATGATAAGAAAGTCTCGCGAAAAATTTGTACTTGGTAGGTGAGAATCTATCAATTAAATATCCATCCTGGTGTAGATTAATTTATCCCCATATGAGTTTGCATGGATCGCACAAGTTTCCTTCATTGTCGTGTCTTTGTACAAAAGTGCTAAGATGCCAAAGTATTAAGCAGATGCAAGTGGTATTTCTTATTCAATTGTTGCGTTGTGAGGAGATGGGAAATATAGCTAACATTTTGGTATTTGATAGAGAGGGTCATACCATCCATGAGGGTTTCCTCGGTGCTAGAGAATACTTGACATTGCATTAAAGCAATTACACTTTTTTTTAATCATTGATGGAGCAAATTTTAAAAGGGGTAAATACTCAAGTGTTGAGCCTCTGTGGAGGTGTATATGCATAGTGTGGGGTATGGTTAATGAAAAGTGAGAGAGGATAAACAAGAATAGTTGGAAGTGGCATTAAATCATGACCAAAAAAATTAATTTTAACTTGGACTTGTGACATTGGAAGGACGTAAAAATGTTATTGGACATAGAAGGGGTCCACTATATAGTTTCCCCTAGGAGACATTGTGCTTATGTATATGAAACTATAATATCTCCAATGGTGTGTAATGTCCCTTTCCAAATGTTCGGAGGCCTAGCTGGCCTATTTTGCCCTTTTTCCTTATTTATTCCCTTGGAGTTGGAGCGTGGGAGATGTAAAGGGAATATTTGGACCCTTATATGCATTAACGTTATAATTTTACGTTGAGATGTTTTTTAATGCACTTTATATTTTAATTTCACTTTAAGGTACTTTAAGTCATGGCTTATGACTAAAGTGAAATATTAATTATTATTTTAAAAAGTGGCGTTAGGGTTTCAAAGGAGTTATAAGGATGACTTTGAGGATTAAAATGAATGTTATGTTCATTTATTATTTTCTCTGAAAAACATTTGGTGAGCCTACGTGTTCATTTCTCTTGCTCAAGGAGTGAAATCCCTTGGGATCCCTGGTTTTGGTGCAAAGGAGACTTTGGACCCTAGTTGGAAGGGCTATTTCGGTGAGAGGATTTATCCTCAATCCCTAGTAGCTGCATTTACAGGTACCAAGGATTATTTTCATCATACTGGTGATTATTATGGTATTGACCATACAGATTGGGAAAATATTACGGGTTTATTTTGTCATAGAGTGGCCCCTAAAGGTTGATGTTATAGCTGGTTGCCACATCACAAGTTGTTGCTAGTGATTATTGACTGCACAACGATCTTTGGAAGGAGTTTGGGGGTTATAAAGGGTTGCAAAACAGTTTACCATCGTTGCTGATATAAGTCTGATTTAGCTTCAGCTGTTAATACATCAATTTTGACATCCATCTAGTATTGGGCGTTGTTGTTTTAGAGGTATTAATGTAGTTTTAAACAGAAAATCAGACTGTTATTTCTGTTGTACAACTCAGTCATACTTAGTTGTTCAGAGGAATAATATTTTATGAGTTTAATATCGAATGCATGCCAACTGTTTGATCAATTTCCTTACCCCGTGGATCACACACTCAGAAATATATTACCAACAACTATATACGTTAAGAGGTCCGAAATTATTAATATGAACACTATATATTGGAATGTCTGCTTCAGCTGGATGTATGGTAAATGTTTGTTAAAATGTCTCTACCTTATTCCTTGTTTTTCTCACTATTTATGAGAGCGCCAATGACATTTTCACTTCAATAGAAGGATTGCCAACTGTTTGACGGAATGACACTTTGCAATCTTTGAATATTTTCATGATTATGTAATGGATGTATGATCATTTTCATAGCTATTCTAAACATTGCATGCAAACTATTTGACAAAATGCCTATAAGTTAAAAGTTAGGAATTTTTGCAAAATTGGGAACAATATCTCATGGTTGGGGATATTTCAATGGTATCAGAGTCGATTTTCCTCCCAGCCCATGGGGGTTTGAATAATTTCGTACAAACAAAAAATTCATATGCAACCAAGTACAGGTGTGAACAGGTATTATCTAAGAAGATGGTTGTTGAATGCTCCAGGTAATACAGAGGGAGTCCATCTTGATTTTCCAATTGGGGGTGAGATTAAAAGGATGGTTGAGGACAGAGGAAAGGAAGCAACTGTAGGTGATCTTGATGGTGAAATCATGAAACAGGTGCTCATAAATATGGTCAAACAACAGGAACAAACAAATTTATACTTGAGTCAACTTACACATAATTCAGGGTTACCCAACAATGATGGTGGTGGAGCTGTAAATGGGTAGACAAGTCAAACTGCTCCTCACACAACTCATTCATGTAGTGTGCCGCCGAGACCATTTATGCCTACCTTCTTGTAGGAGGCAACACCAACTAGACCGGAGCAGCCAAAGGAACTAGAGGAGATGGTGTTTTGGGGAATCTACTGGCAGTTGGGGACTAATTTTCAAACAGCTATGCATTTTCCTAATTATTGCAGGTGGAAGTCTAGCACTAGAACACAACATGATAGAGGTGGTCCTAATCAAGATATGTAGAGACGTTACGGAAAAATTACCCTCCCAAACTTTGATGGTTCGTGGAAGTGCACAACAAGGGCATGGGTCTAGAAGTTGGACACATATTTGGAGTTGAATCCCATGCATGAGATAGAGGCGATTTAGTTCGCTACCCTTCATCTAGAAGGAGAGGCACATGATTGGTGGCACCATGGATTAGTAACCCAAGGACACAAGTTCATTAATATGTACGAAGAGTTCACACAAAGGCTGATAGACAAGTTTGGTAAGAAGGATCCTAAGATGTTTTTTACAGAGCCAACACTCTTGAGACAAGTTGGTACACTCGATGCCTACATTGCAGAATTTTAGAGGTTGTCAGTCATGGTTTTAGATGTTTCCGAAAGACGATCGACCTCCTTATTTATTAAGGGATTGATAGAGCCTTTGCGGGGTTGGGTGAACGCATTTGGTCCACTTTCACTACAGGATGCTGTCAAGAGAGCACAAGACCTAGAGTTACTCCCAAGAAAAGATTTACATCAAAGTTTCATGCTAAGCCTTTTCCATAGAAGCAGGACAAGGGACTTGAATTGTCGAAGAAGCCTTACAAGATGAATGAGGCTAGAGATGAGCTGCAGAGGAAGAAGTTGTGTTTCACATGCAAAGACCCATGGGAACCAAGATGCAAGTGCAAGGGAAAGGGAAAAATGCACTACATTGGGGTGTTTCCAAAAGAGGACAGTGAGGCTTCAGATAGTGATGTGCCAGATAATCACAGTGAGCATAGTGAGCATGAGGAGTTCGAGCCTACACAGACACAAGAGCCCATATCAGGAGATACTATTGCTACACTGTCTGTATGTAATATCCCCTTTTTCGGAACATTACTAAGATACCTATTGTCTACTTTATTTTGCATTGTAACCTTCTTGGTATGCCTTTTGCTACAAGGAGGGATAGTTCCTTAGTAGTTAATGTGCACATAGGTTTGTAATTTCCTAATATTAACTTAGGAAAAATAAATAAAGTGTGCGTAGTCTTAGTATGAAATATTTTAATTATGTTTTGGTGAGAGTTTATGTTTTCCCTCCAAAATGGAAAGGTCGGTCATTGGATGTTGCACCCCTTAAGTCTATAAAAGGAGGTCGCATTTCCTTTATTGGGGGTTGTTGATTAATAATATATTTTTTACTCCATGCTTGGAGCAAAGGGATGCATGCCCTATGTTGTTGATACTCTCATTGTTGACTTTTATTGAAGGCTATTTGGAGATCATTGGAAGATCTTTGTGCTAGATTATTGCTGCTGTGTTGAATCGAACTTTTTGTGGGTCTAACTTGAGGAGAAACACTTTGTGCATGTTGGAAAAATACCCCTAAGGGAAGCGACTGGTTTTGGGGTTTGTGACTATGTTTTTGTGAGGTTTTCACCCTCCAATTGGGTCGATTTGATGCACAATAAATTCCTATTGATTCCTAATAATTTTGCAAGTGTTTTATAGTGTCTAAAATTCCTTTTTGGTGGCTGTTTGAGTGTTGATTGAAGATATGAAATTTATTGCTTGTTTTTCCCAAATACTGCAATTTGCTTGAAGGGTTTAAGATCTGTTTATGGTGCACAGCTGACATTTATTTTTTCCCAGCGACTTGCTTGGATGATGGTTGGCAAGTATGGTTATTAGATCTTTGAGTTAGCAATCTGTTTATGAAGGGTTTCGAGTATTTTTAGATCTGCTGCAATTATTTTAACTGTAGCAACTTGTATGAGAGATTGTTTACCATGTTTTGCTATCATTTGAGCTAGATCTGAGATCTGCTGTGTGTTGGCATTAATATCCAATCAAGGAACAATTATTTGGGGTGTTTGGAGAGTAGAGAAGGGCTGATATTAATTTATATAATGTATTCTACCCCTAGCGACTTGAAATCAGATTTCTGAGGCTGATTTGAAGAGGTTTAGTTGCTCAGAAAATTCAGATCCATAGTGCATTTTATTTCATACAAAAATACCAAGTATTGAAGGAGTTATTAATTTTTGAAGTTTTAGCTGTTCTGGGTGGAATATTAATTAATTAACTGCTGTTATAAAATCAGATCTGGAAAAGATTAATTATCTAATTGGTTCTCCCATCTAACCCACCGCTTTGGCTTACTCCAACCCCATTTGGGTTGTAGTAAAGCCGACATTGGGTTATTTGAGGTCGAACTAAGAGGATATAATCCTTCTAGTTCGATTTGCATTAATTAATTTGCAGATTTAAATAATATCCCAAAAGGGGATATTGCATGGTACTACCAGGTACAATGCATTAAGGGTTCGTGGTGTACTTCAGGGGCAGCGGATGTTAGTGCTAATCGATAGTGGGGCAACCCACAACTTCATTGACGAGGCATTAGTCATGCAGTGAGGGCTATAGGTTGAAGACTTTGAGGCCTTCAACGTCGTTGTAGCAAACGACTTTACTACGACATGCACCAAGCATATCTTGCAAACCAGTATTGCATTGCGCAATCATACGATGACCGATGATTTCTATGTGGTTGGTATTGGGAATACCAACATTGTATTGGGTGTTCAGTGGCTACATTCACTTGGGGAATTCACTCAGAATTTCCAACTATGGAACTAAAATTCAAAGCGAATGTGAAACATGTGGTGTTACAGGGAATGTCTAATGGAGCTTCGAGAGTGATTACGACCAAGAGGATGGAGAGGACATTCATGCATGGTGATATAGATTGGGCAGTTCATTGCTTCGTTTCGATAAAGAACACAGGTAGTGGTAAGCAGGATTACGACATTGACATACAATCCTTGTTGGATAAGTATAGTTGGGGTTTTTGGTGAGATGCTTCCAGGGAGACCACCTAATAGAAGGTTTGAGCATGTGATAGAGCTTGAGAAGGGGGCATTTTCTTGGTCAAAATCTTTACAGTAAGTATTTGATCACCTTAAGAAGGTGATGAACACATGCCCAGTGTTAGCATTACCAGATTTTTCGCAACCATTTATTCTTGAATGTGATGCGTCAGGTGTGGGTATCGGTGCAATATTGATGCAAAATATGTATACAGTCCGAAATGTGTCTTAACAACATGCACTCTTACTCATCCGTTCAACTAGGGTATTCGAGGTGAGTAGGAGACGTGTGCAGCAACATACAAGGGGGTAGACTTAAAGGTGCTACAGTGAACACTAAGGTCGCATATCTAGAGGGAAGTACCCCTTACACTAGGTCAACCTAGGGTTTCTAAGGCCCATGGTCAAGATAGAGGAAGGAATCCTACTAGGATATCGGTGGTTGGGTGTGGAGAGGTATGGATCAAGAAATAAAAGAAAAAATTGAAGTGAGAGTAACTATGGAGTTGATGTTTGATAAGAGTACTAAGCTAGCTAGCATCAACCATGTACAACACTAATCTAACATAGCACAATGAAGAATAAGAATTGAACTTATCTACTCAAAGTGACAAAGAAGGGTTAGAGCACTCACCTGTACTTGTAGGGTGGTTGTTGATGCAGAGAGAAAATCTATCTCCCCTGAAAAGCAACACAATAGCAAACAATCATCCAAGAAAAGGTGTGTCCAATACAATCCAAGAAAAAATCGCTATTAGGTGGAGTAGGGGAAGACCATTCCTATCCTAGACTTGCTATATGATGACCCAATAGTGCAAACAATCATCCAAGAAAAGGTGTGTCCAATCTTTGGTGATACAATGAGCAACTGCTGTTTGCTTGTTCCGCTTGTGGAGTGAATCCCCAAGCAAAATGCAAGATGAACCAAAAACAAAGCAAATAGATGCGAAGATGGCGCGAAAAGAGCAGAGGGTTTGTTGAAGCCATTCCTAAGCAAAAACGACCTAGTTGAAGAATTGCAGGCCCTAAAATTTAGGGTTTCGGGTGGAATTTTCCAGATCTGAAGGTTGGCCTGTTTTTCTCATATTTTTCATAAGTTATTTCCAGAATTTCAGCTTTTTATGTTTGGTAGTCGAAAAGATATGAATTTTCCGGCTTTCCATCATTTTCAGAGCTTATAAAAAAATTCCTGGCAGTTTCCTATGTTATAAAAAATACAAAAACAGTTTATTATTGTTAGTTATTATTTTTTTCAGCTTCCGGTGAAATTTGAAGCGTTTTGGGCAAGTATTTTTCAAGATATCATATTTTTATTGTTCGCTGCCCTTCCTATTTCTTTTTAGTGTCAAATGAAGTGTCAAATGAAGTGGAAGTATATAGGACGCCATGGGAAAATATAACACCGACACAATCGCCCACAGGTGATTGTGTCGGCCAAGGATGCAAAAATGAAGTGATGTATCATGAAAAGTAAAATAAATGTGTCGTGGGTCATGAAAGAGGATGAAGAAGATGCAAAATGGTGGAATGCAAGCAAGAAGTCATGAATATGATATGTATGAGACCTGGGAGGACAAGGATACATACTGCAAGGAAAATTAAGACTTAGACCAAATAACAACACTCTCCTTGTGTATTGTCTCTAACCTATAATGGCTACGTGAATAACCATTCCCCATTCCCAGCAGGTGTTGGTCGCAGAATTTGTCTAAGTACTGTCTAAACGCAGGGTATAAATAGTATCATATAGGTTTGAAGGACCGCGCGGAAGCGCATGCGCAAGGAGGAAAGTGGAACAGGACAGTGTGCGGAGGTGCGCGCACCACAGAGGAATAGGTCAGTGCGTGAAGGACTCGCACACATGCATGTAGATTTGGGACTTAGTCATTTTTGGAGCATCGGATAAAATAGAGAAAAGCAGGATGACGTGAGGCACACGCAAGAGTTATAAATAGGACAAAGCACATACAGGCAAAGACAAAGGCAACGCATGGTGACTTCCTATTTATAGGATTAAAGCATGTTAAAGGAAGCTATTTATAGCTTGATCTATTGTTAAAACCAAGTTGTAAAAATCATGCAGGATAAGAATAACATGTTGATTATTAGGAAAGAAAGTATGTAAATGACGAAGGGCAAGTCCCCACTGTGTATAAACAGGTAATGTAGTATTTTAAGTGCGTGTGGTGGATAGTGTGTTGATAATTGGAGTATGTAAGTCTTGGCTGAGTTTTGTATCCGATCATGGTCCAATGAATGGTTGTAACTACGATATGTAATCAACATGTGATAATGGATAATTGTGTTTGGATGGCTAAAGTGACTACATTTGAGTATGGTATTTTGACAATTCAAGTTCTTTTGGTGATTGTGTATGATGATTAAACTTCCTTATTATATGAGTTGCAAAACTTTAATTTTGTATTTCCATTCCTTGCCTGTTGTAGTAGTTATTTTGGTTGTGTTTGCGCTAACCACATCCTATGAGTGAACAAAGGAGGGACCTGGTTGTTGCGCGCGCTTCAGGTGAGCTTTCAAACTTATCTGGATGAAGTACTAGCGTGCCTAGCTAGTAAAGTGTGAACCACATGGCTACATTTTGGTTTTGTTGTCGGGACCTCTTTTCTTTCTTCTCTCAGGATGTAGCATGCGCATGGCGTTCCAAATTTCTCTGGAGAATATTAGCTTTAGATACATGACGCTCAAGATGCATTTTCTCAGAGATATAGCACTGGACTTGATTTTAATGCGCGTAAGTGGGTGGAAGACAACCTTTATGATTGTTTATATGAGACTTTCTTCATCTTTTTCCCGGTAGAGTTATACCAGTGGTTGGCAGCTTATGCGGATAACAAAGGTGTCCAAATAGGTAGAAAGCAAGTGTGGAGACAGGAGGATTACCAAGCACTCTCTGATTTGGATGTCCTGTGGACTAGAGTTGTAGATTGTTGGTGGGAAAGTGTGTTGCGCAGTTATACCTTAGAGTACACGATTTTGACATACTCTTTCCCCAGAGGAATCAGAGTTCTGGTTTTTACGCGAGCTAAAACCCCACTACGCGCATGGGCAGGAAGTAGGTTTGGGAAGGATGGCGTTGGCCCAAGCGGAAGAAAGGGAGAGAGAGGAAGGATGACTTAGATATAATGATGCAAGAGAGGACAATTCAGGAGGCATTGAGACTGAGGGGAATGATGACTTGCAGGGACCGCAAGATCATGTCTTACCAATATTGGGGAAGCACAGTAGAGAGATCCCATTGACATCTGATGAGAGCGTGTCTGAGGAGAGAATGAGAACTGTGGGCGCGCACCAGACCCAACCTGGTAACCTAACCCTTGCGCATGGTGTTTGGAACCCGAAAGTTGTTGTAGAAGAACACAATGAAGGTGAACAAGATGGTAATAGTTACTCACTGCATTGGTTAGGTGTTGGCTAGATTTTCTGCATAGCACAAAACCTAGGCAGTCATGAGATAAATCTCCCTCATTTAACCAGTGAGGCTCTCGTGTCAGATTTGTCAATTTAAGTATCCTAATATCTAAATGGAGTTTTACTTTAACTACTCAGTTCATGAACCATAACTGAACAGTTCTGTAGCAAGTAAGCAACTATTTAAAGAAAGGAAAAGTTATAGAAGAAGGTAATTACATAAACACAGAAGAAATGGGGAAGATGTGCATCTCAATCAATAGATGGCAGCGCTGATTGCATGCACATAGAAGAATCCAATAGATATAAACATAGAATTCTAAAACAAAGGCAGCTCTAGATCCAGATCTAAAATAACACAGTTTATTAAGAGATCTAAGATTAAAAGCAAGAAACACAGTACACCGTGACACGAAGTTCTCCAGAAACCTGCTCCTTTGTATTCCTTTGCTCCAAGTGGCTCTCAGGGGTTAAGCACAAAGTCTAGAACACAAGATTGTTGCTTATAAATTTTGATCATTAACCCAAAGGTTCTTCCTCTACTTATAGAATGTAGAGGGGCAATTACAAGTTGGAAGCTTTTAGTTGAACTGGCACATGTGCAAGTCGGAGGAAAGAAATCAACTGGCAATCTCCATCCTGGAATTCTTCTTTGCATGACATGTATGATTTGCAACTGAAAATAGAACCTTCTATTTTGCACGTCTGCCACCTATCTCCAAGTAGTTGACTTCTTCAAGTAATGGCTTTCAAGCCAATCACTTAAGTTTTATAACTTAATTTATCGCTCAATTACTTTGTCGGAGGAAAGAAGAAGGAAGAGGAAAGCTGCAGTCTTGTCCTTTTTCATGTCTGCATGCAGCTGATTCTTTTGCCTTTGATTCTCACCAAACTGGATTTGGGAGCAGCTGGATCTGGAAACAACAAGCTGGATCTGGAAACAAGCTGAATTTTGCCTTCGCCTTGTCTTCTCTTTTATCCTTGAAGCTTTTGTAGTTCTTCTCCAGTACATGCATTAATGCAATGTTTTCCGTATATAACTCATCATCCTTATTTTTAATTGCATATGAGCAGTTAAAAATTCTGGAAAGCACTCCGGGTGAATGAAAATTCAATGAAGGATTCAACTGGAAGATGGGAGCATTTGCACAAGATCTTGGAAGGAATTTTCCACGCACACTTCTTCACGGGCTGCATTTGAAACAAGAGGATGAAGCCTTTGTGCCGGAAGCTTTTGCAACTATGAGATCTGGATCTGGATCTGCATATGGATTTGCATTTGCATCTACATCTGCATCTGGATATGGATCTGCACCTACATAACAAACTCTGGCAACTGGGCTGTGGATGGAAAAGTTGCAGCTCGAATAATTTCACTACTTTTAATTTGCACGCATGAGTGAAGTTTTTCCTGCACGCATGAGTGAAGTCTTTCCTGCTCTGGATCTGTCTATCAATTCAACAAGAGGTTCCAAACCTAGATCTGTGTCTCCAATATCTGTAAATTTAGAAGTGATGCATGACTCCATTGTGCTTTCTTTTTCATCTTTCTTCGCCATAGCTTTGTCTATCTTTGTCTGAACAATTCTTTTTCTTCTTATTTGACTGGAATTCTTCAAAACTGGTGCAGATCTGAATAATCCTTCAGATTCAGAGGAAATATTCAATGTATTGGACATTGATATAAGTTTCTTTTCTTTATAAAAGCACCTGTATCTAACTCCTGCAATTAATTTAGACAAAGATGGCAACCGGAGCATGCACAGTGAATTTTAATCACAAAAATTTGCATAATTCAAGCCTGCTGCCCCAAAATTTGACGTTTTATTTGCATGCAAAGCAAGCATGAATTTTACCAACATCACCTGAGCACTTGTATCACTTATACAAACAATTATGCAGACACAAATCAACCTTCTTCAAAGCATGTGCCAAAACTAGAAACTTTTAGCATCAAATCCACCTTTGTCTGAGCAAAAAACCTTCTTCAATATGGGGCGCACTTTTCCTCTGGGCTGCACTTCTTCACCTGTGAATTAATTAATTCACCCTTATGGCAACCCATGTTTATATAACCCTCATAATTCTATAATTAATAATTGCCCTTCCTATTCCTGGCAATTAATTAATTAAAAATCATGTTTTTCTCTTTAACTGATGTGCTAAAATTGCATGATTAAGGACAGCCATCCATTAAATTAAATTTAATCAATTTAATCATCCACTCTTCACTTCACTTAAGCTTCACAGTGTGCTTTGACCATAGCAACTGAAAATAGAATTTAATTTAATCAATTAATACTTTAAAAAGTATTATTTCCTTCTCAAAAGGGGCTGCATTAAATAAATTAAATTTATTTAATTTTGGAATTCTATTTTTAAATTCCTTTTGTCCACTTCCCTTTGTTGACTTTTCCACAAGCCTGGGTGCCAAAATTGGGTGAATAAATATTAACAAATATTTATTTAATGCATTATTATTCACCCAAGGTGGGTCGCACTTTTTAGCATAATAGAATTCTATTTTTTAAAACACATGGCAATGGGAATTTTTACCCTGCAAGGCAGCCTTGGAAATCCCCATGATCCACTTAAGTGATTTGATTTTGACAATGGGATTATTTACCCTGCATGGCAAGCAATAAAATCCCATGATTTCACTTGAGTCACTTTTCTTTTATTTCACCATGAGAATTTTTACCCTGCAAGGCAGGTAATAAATTCCCGCCTGCCTGCTGCCTCTAATTTTCCCACTGCAGCTTAAGTGACTTTTCCATCATGGGAAAAAGTACCCTGCAAGGTAGGCAATAAAATCCCACCTGCCTGCTACTTCTATTTTTCCCATGATCCACTTAAATCCTTTGTTTTCCAAAAATACGCCCAACCCCGCAGGGGCTTTTTAGTGCACGACTTCGCCTTTTTCCCAGTGAACCAGACATCTGATGGTGACTTCCTCCGGGCATAACGTGCGTATATGTTCTCCAGCTGCTCCAAGCCAAGAATCGGGCTAACCCAACAAAGGAATTGATCTAGAAAAATTTCACAGAAAACGAAACGGGAAAACACAAACTCGAAAAATTGCCAAAAGTCACAAATAAAGCCCAGAACTTATTCCTTGTTAAAATCCTTCTGGTATAAGGGAATAATAATATGTTCAATCATAACAGAGTTAAAACGGAGAGCAAATAGCCTCATACAGAGCTCAAAATAATTAAATACAAATTTCTCGCAGACAAATCCCGACGACAGAATATAACAATTTTGGGCATCTGGGCATTTGGCGAAAAAGTTTAATATGGCTCTTTGGGAATATCCTGACACAATACAAGAACTTTCAGGCAATAAAAACACAAAACGCCGCATTATTTTAAATGTACGAAATTTTTTCGAATAGGGTAGTCACAGATTTTAGGATGAAATTTGGGTACACCATTAGGAGACATAGGTAGGCATATATTGGTATCAGCTCAAGAAGCACAATAGTTTAAGGATGCGCAACAGGCTCATGTGTTTGCAAAGAGTTTGTTTGGAACCAATTTGGTAGGCATGTCGTATGGAAAAAGTAGTGGCACGACACCTATTGGAAGTAGCACTATTGGTGGAATTATTGGACAGAAAGTTGGTGTGCAGTTTAACACTACCACCGGAACACAAGGCAGTTCATCTACAGGTCCCTAGGTCGCGGCGAGAGGCTCAGGAGGATCAAGACAGCCACCGTGTGGAGGTAATCCTACTGGAGGATCAGGTTCAGGATCTGGCCCCACTCTAGGACAAGGGCCACAACAACCACAATAATAACCTCAGCAACCATAACATCAAACCCCCCATATTTTCTTTGAGATGTCACTTCACTTGCCAGAGTATAGAGGTGTGGAAGATGCACCTGAGCATGTGTATAAGTGGGAGTTACTATGGAGAGCTAAGGAGATAACAGCTCCAGATAGGAAGGCAAGTCAATTTGCCACCACATTCCAAGGGTGCGCACATAGCTGGTACAGAAAATATGATCCACATTAGAAAGCGGTAGATTATGATGCGTTGCGCACTACCTTTTTAGCTAAGTTTCATATACATGAGTTTGAGGAGCAGAGCATCAGCGCACTGAAGGATATCAAGCATGATTTGTCAAAAAGTGTGAGGGAGTATGATGTGCGCTTTAAGACTCTATTGTCTAAGCTCTCTTATGATATTCATTAGAGCCAACATGTGCAGGGGTTTATAGGAGGCTTGTTGACACCATTCCGGAGAGCGCTTTCACACAAGACATTCACTGACCCACGCGAGGCCTTGGAAGTAGCACTGCGCACGGAAGATATTAGAAGTGTCAACATAGGAGTAAGTCCATTCCTTCAGGCTCAAATTGCAGTAATGGCCTCTTAGCTGGAAAAGCTTTATGCTAATTCAGCTCATGAGACGCACAGTGGACTCTAGTGTACTAATTGCGAGGTGGAGGGAAACACTAAGGATAGATGCCCACACAGGAATGTACGCGTGTTGCTGACATCTTGTGAGATTTGCCATAAGAATCATGATGTTCGTAATTGTTCACTTTTACAGTGCGTGACACAGAAGAATGTCTCTATGTATTGCAAAATCTGTGATGCGCATACCCATGACATAGTTGACTGCCGTTTGATTGACCATATTCATGAGGCATGTGAAATAGGACTGCGCTAGACAAGTGTGGCAAGAGGTTCACAAGAGCAAGAAGGGCAGAACAATGAAGGGCGCAACAATGGCAATGGAGGTTTCCGAGGGGGATATAGAGGTAGAGACCGTGGATGTCGCAGAAGGTTTGTGTGTGGGATGTGTTATACATGTGGATCTCCTGATTATTATTAGCGTCCAAAGAATCAGGTTTGTGCGTACTGTGGAAAAGCGCACAAGGTGGAAGATTGCCCAGACTTGTATGCACACATGTGTAAGAACAAAAAAAGGATAAAGGTGCGGGAATGCTTAAGGTAGAACGCGCTAAGCACGAGCAGTGGGCGCCTAAGAAGATGGTTGAGCCTGAACTTCAGCCTGTATAGTCACTACGCGTGCAAAAGCAGCGCGCGCACAAGAGCAAGGAAGGGAAAAACCTCTTATCAAACGAGAAGAAGTGGTACATGCATAGTATCCAGATGCGGCCCAACAAAAGGATGTGTATTAGGAAACTATGGGCATCGTTAGAGAGCTACAAGGTGAGATCCAACACCTGAAGGAGCAAGTGCGTGAGAGGGAGCACACAAGGAGTACTGAGCTACTGCAGAAGGATGTGGATGATCTTAGAGAGGTATGCAGAATGCTCAGACAGGAGAACATCATACCATTATTGGGAGAGTGGTTGCGCGAGAAGATGCCACGTACAGGAGTTGAAAGAGAGTGCCAAATCCTGCATGCTAATTTACCACAATAAGACCATGAAAATGATAAAGAGATTACACAGGATGCAGTAATCAATGGCTGGCTGGTGAGTAACATCCTTATTAACACTGGTGTGGAAGTTAATGTTCTCACCTTCGATGCTTGGAACCAAATGGAAGGTCGCCATTGCAGCCATTGTCAAATGTAATGTATATGGCTAATAAAACAAGGGCCATGCCTATTGGAGTATTAAAGGATGCTTTCATCACTATTCAGGGAGCTAAACTTACAGGTGATTTTGAGGTGTTGAGCTGGCTGAAGCAGATAATTTCCCCGCACTACTTGGACGTCCTTGGTGCTATGCTAATAATGCGGATTTGCATTTGACAAAAGGTAATCATTTTTGAGAATAAGGATGAGCACGGTGTGATACCATTGGATGAGACCAAGGTTGCGCCATATATTGAACTTGTTAGTGAAGAGGAACTCTATCGAATCTATGCACATACAGTGCGCGACCCTAAGAACGTAGAGCCATCAAAGGAAGACATGCTTCATTGGGAAGACACGCATTCAATTAGTGATACTACCAGTGTGGCATGTGACAATTGGGCCCATGGTACTTATGAGATGGTCTTTTGCAAGGTCCAAGGGAGAGTAACTAGGATGATAAGACCACACACAATTAGGAGGTTGGGTAAAATGGACTTACCGAAGTACACTGGAGAAGAGAAACAAGAATCCTTCTTGCGTGCGATGAAAGAACAATGGCACAACGAGGGTGATAAAAGAAATATGTTGGTGTATACCTTGCGAGGGACAACAATATATTGGTGGGCTGCGCAAAGAGACAATTTACTTGGTTGGCGCAAGGTCAGAGTAGCCTTCTTGACAAGGTTTACTTGGAACAATATTCCTTCTTTGATACTGGAGTATGATGGGAAAACTTCTCCCTTGTTACACGTTCAAAGTTGTGAGAGACATTGGGCACAAGGGCAAGAAGTCCTACCACCATCTGTAATGTCCCCAAAAGGACACTATTGACCTTCAATTGGATTTTTGGCAAATCCAAACCCCAAAGTACAATTTACAAAATATATTTCAATTTGATTACTGCAGATCTGAATTCTATACTGAAAAATGCAAGTAGGGTAGGTAAGAAAATACATGAAAATCAACAAGTAAATTATGATATTTTCACTCCAGTCTGATCCACTGAATTTATGAAGCCAATATATGAAGAAAAATCCAGATTTTGAGACACAAATGAGGCTGAAATAATTCTATAAAATATGCAGACAGGCTGCCTTGGATATAGATGAAAATGGTACCTATTTAACACAAACAATTATGACATGAGGCTTATTTGATTAATAAAAATCAGATTTATTAGCAGCAACCAAAATCAGATCAGAAACACCCCCAAACACCTCAGATTTATCCTAGAAGTAGGTCACTCCATATGAGGGATGGCTGAAAAATCAATGAAAACACTATTGTAACCTTTCACTCCAAACCCTTGGATAAATTCTGCACTTTTACTCCTTCAACTGCTGAAAAGAAGACTGAAAAATACTGCTACTCAATGATGCACAATGGAAACCCCAAGGTGGAGAATCCTCACAAACTAAAGGGTTTTCGTCCTTCTCTAGAACTCTTGGAGGGTTTTCGTCGTCAAGAGAATATTGCAAAGCTATAAAGCTTCAAACAAAATCAGATTTTTGAGAAAATAAACGAGCATGCCCTCCTCAAGCAAGTCAACTTGCTTTTATAGAGTTTAGGGCCCAAATAGCCACCCTTGATACCCAATCATATTTTTCCCTTATTAAATGCTTTTTCCAACTTACTTTTCCCTCCCTAGGCAAGTCACATTTTCCCTTGAGTAAATAATTTTTGTTAAATGCTTTCTTTTCCTTTTTCTATTTTTAATTTATTATTAAGTTCATAATAATTTATTATAAGTGATTTTATAATGTTTTATTTTTATTTTTGCACTTTATAATAAACTATCATAACTTAAGTCCCCCTTAAGTTTATTCCTTAGCCGTCGGGAGGACAAAATGGGCTTAAGGGTCTTCGTTATGATTATCTTAAGAAGTGGGACATTTCACCATCTCTTTGGGTACACAAGTTTTATTCCACTTTGCGCGGATGCACGCGTGCTTGGTATGTGTATGTTGAATTGAAGCAGGAGACTGCAAGCTAGCGCGACCTGGCTGAAGGTATTGTTCACATTTTTTTACTATTTTTCTACTAAGCCACCAATTCATGAAGCCTTGCAGATTATGAGGTGCATTTGGGGGATATCGCGAAGGTTGAGGAGCTTATGGTACAACTGTTTGGTGACTCTGACATTGAGGCGCGTGAGGATTTGTTAGAAACAAAAGAAATATAGTTTGCGTGCACATGGAAGGAAAAAGAAAAGGTAAAACTTGCTGACCTCATAGATGATGAGGAAGTGGAAGACTTGGATGTCAAGCACACAGGGGTATGCGTGAGGTGATGAATTCCACGGATGAACAGGCGCACACATACCATGTACCCTTGAAGACTAAGAAAGTGAACATTGGGACTGAGGATGCACCTAAGGAGGCAATTATTGGAGATTATTTGTCTGAACCTGAAGTTGCTAAGATTATTGAATTGTGTGACTTTCAAGATCTATTTCCTAAAGGATATCATGAATTGAAGAGCGTACATCCATCATTGGGAGAAATGAAAATTAAGCTAAAAGATGGCGCGCGTCCGGTTCGGAAGAGGCCCTACAGGAGGAACCCGAACTTGCTTGTGAAGGTAAAAGAAGAGATTGACAAAATGCTCAAATCAGGCATCATTGAGCCTATTGAGGAGTTTGAATGGATAAGCCCCATAGCGATTAGTATCAAGAAGGATGGCTGAATAAGGATCAGTGTTGACTACAAGGTACTCAATGCTTCATGTGTCATCGACCCTTTTCCTGCTCCTTTCACTAAAGAGATCTTGGAAAAAGTAGCAGGGTGCAAAATCTATTTGTTTACGGATGGATTCTTAGGGTACCATCAGGTACGCATTACGTGCGAAGATCAGGAAAAGACAACCTTTGCAACTAAATCAGGAAGTTTTGCATACATTGTCATGCCCTTTGGATTGAAAAATGCGCCAACATTGTTCTCGCGCATAGTTGTTCAGGCATTCTAAGATTTCATCCATAAGTTTTTGTAGGTCTTCTTGGATGATTGGACCGTTTATGGACTGGTGAAAGATCATTGTGAAAAGCTAAGATTGATGTTTGAAAGATGCAGGCAGTTTAACATCTCTTTAAACATCAAGAAGTGCATTTTTGCCACCCCCTTTGGCACATTACTTGGACATATAATTTGTAAAGAAGAATTGTTGGACCCAGATAAGGTTGCAGTAATTTTGGGGCTGGAGGAACCTACCAACCAGATCGAAGTGCGCGGATTTTTGGGGCATACTAGTTATTACAAAAAGTTTATAAAAGGATATACCAAGATTGCCACGCCCCTTAAGGAATTGTTCAAGGCAAAAGGTAAGTTTTATTTGGGTGACGTGCAACCGCAGGCGTTTGAGACCTTGAAGGAGAAGCTAACCACCACACCTATGTTGTGCTTCCCTTCTTGGAACAAACCTTTTCATGTACATGTGGATGCCTCTGGCATGGCCATTAGTACAGTCCTAGCGCAACCAAGAACACAACCAAGAGAGGGAAATGTGGATGATCCCATATGCTTTGTGAGCAGGAAGTTGACGTCAGCTGAACAAAACTATACAACTACGGAGTGCGAGGCACTATCAATGATTTACGCGTTTCATAAGTTTATGCAGTACTTGTTGGCCACTCCTTTTATTTTCTATACTGACCATATGATGTTAAAGTACTTCGTCAATAAGTTGGTTTTACAGGGGTGCATCTGCCGTTTGATCCTTCTTTCTCAGGAATTTGACTTAACAGTCATAGTGAAGCCTGGTAAGAGCAACTTGGGACCTGATCACTTGTCTAGGATCAACTCTGGAGAGGACACACAGAGCATAAAAGATACTATGTCACATGCACAGTTGTTCAGATTGAACCGTGTGCCAGTATACTTGGAAGACATTGCAGTATTATTGCGCACTGGACTAGCGCCGAAGGTATGAAGACTTTGGAAAAGAAGCAACTTGTTATTCGAGCAGTGCCATATCAGTTGATTGGAGGAGACCTGTACAAAATGGGTAGGGATGAGGTCTTGCACAGATGTGTGTTAGAGCATGAGCATGAAGCTATCATGGAAGAAGCTTGTGGAGGAATAGCTGGAGGGCACTATGCAGGAGAAGCAACCGCGCCCAAGATCTTGTTAGCAGGTCTATGGTGGGAAACACTATACAAGGACACTAAGGATTTTGTCAAGGCATGTGATCATTTTTAGAGAATAGGCAATCCTGGGAATAGGGATGAGATGCCATTGTGACTTATAGCAAGCGCAGTGCCATTTGAAAAATGGGAAATTGATTTTGTAGGACCTATTGCACCACCTGCACGCAGGACCGGGGCGCGCTATATTATTACATGTACTGATTACTTGACTAGGTGGGTGGAGGTTGTGCCTATAAAGGATTGCACTGCAACAACACTTAGATTTTTATGGGAAAACATCATAAATATGTATGGATGTCCATTGAGCCTAACAAGTGATAGAGGGACTCACTTTCTGAATGAGACAATCCAGATATTGTTGGCAGAGTTCATGGTGGCCAACCTTAAGACTACACTTTATCACCCACAAGAAAATGGAATTGCAGAAGCTTTCAACAAGATTTTGGGACAGGCATTGAAAAAGATATGTGATGTTGGAAGGAAAGACTTGGATAACAAAGTCTCATCATTGTTGTGGGCATACAAAACAACTTACAAAAGGTTGAACAAGGCCACACCCTTTCAGTTTGTGTTTGACGCAGAGGCAGTTTTACCAGTTGAGTTCATGTTGCCCTCCCTGTGTATTGCGTGCGTAGGAGGATTAAATGATGAACAAGCAGTTGATGAGCGCATTGATAAATTGATGCAGTTGGATGAGCACCGCGCTATTGCGCGCTAGAATCAAAAGACAAAGAAAGCTCGACAGAATGTCTAGCATGACATGGTTATTAATAATAAGTCCTTTGTAGTGGGAAAGATGGTGCTCCTGTATCATTCGAAGTTTGCGCACCATCCTGAGAAACTAAAAGTACATTGGTTGGGACCATTTGTAGTAACCAAGATATTGGAATCAGGAGCATGTCAATTGCAGGTGCTAGATGGCACTATGTTGCCTTGTTACTTCAATGGGTTAGGTTGAAGCCCCACTATAAATAGGCTTCTTTTGTGTTTGTAATAAGGCAATATTGCCACTTAGATTATATTTCCCTTTCTGTTTGTTTTGTTGTGTTTTGTTGTAATAGGCGCGTTCGCACGCAGGAGCTGATTACTATCTACTTAGATTGATGCGCAGAGGACCGTGCATACTTTTAGTGTGGCGTAAAGTAAGAGCAAGTGCACGCACAAGAAGAGAGACTATGTGATGCTAGTACATCTTACGAAGTTAGTTCAGGGGTGAGCATTGGTATGATACATGTGAATGAAAGAAAGGACAGGTGCGCATTAAAGGAAAGTATCGGTACGCGTAACAGGGTGAAAGAAGGGTGTTTGATGGACATATATTAGGATGCGTAGAAGCAAAAGGAGGTGTCGTAGGTATTTAAAGGATGATGGTGCTTGAAAGAAATTACTCAGATTTGGAAACCACGTAAGGATAGGGCCGCACGGTGGAACGTGAGGGAGGCAACAACAAGTGGACTACTTGGGAAGTGGCGCACAACCCTGTCACCTTGACATTGCGCACGGCTTTATCTTCATTCACTCGACCCTTACTTGAAATGCATAGTCGACACAAAGAACTCGGATCTCACCATCCCACACAGCGGCCTCAACGACATTCTGAGCTTCGTTCTTGTCTCAAAGTCCTCTCTCGATGGCACAGTCAACGACCCAGTACATGCACCGATGTCTCTCTTCCTCCATGTCACATGGTGTTCCTTTTTGCCCATTTTAGTCAATCTTGACCATGGTATTTCTTTTGGTTTATAAATATCTTTGAAATTTGAAACAAAGAAATCAAGTTGTTTAGGATTGCATTTGAATAGTGGAGGTTATTTGCTCAACCCACCATCTCAATTTTATTGTTTTTTTGGTATAAAAACAATATCGTTGGCATTGTAAAGGAGGGGACTATTATTGTGTTGCTTATTTTTTAAACCTTGTATCTTCGCTTGACGAAGATGAAGGGTGAGGCCCAAGTTGGCAGGAGGCCAATTTTCCCTTACAAGCTAAACCATTGTGTTCTTCATTCTTTTCCGGTTCAAACGAGTATATACACGACCCCCTTTCCCTTCATTTCCAGCATTTTGAATCAGTTTGCAAAATTTTAAATTAAATAAGTCATTATTTACGAGAAATTGAATTTGCTATAACTTTTGATCGGTGGCTTGGATTTGAGCACTGTTTTGGTCAAAAGTGAATGTTTTCTCATGCTCTACATGATGTATTAATTTATATTTTGTAAATGCTCTACTTTATAAAGTGCCGCATTTTAGGAGGGTTCGTACAAAACTCACTTAGGACTTGTACATTTTGCACTGAGTTATAAATTGTTGTCTGGAATATTTATGGGTTTATCTGCATTATGGAGTTTCACCGTTCTGTTGTTATGCTCGACTCTGGGAACTTTGTCTTAGAAGGCACACATTATCAAACACTACATTATGCACGATTTGTTGCCCTACCTGCATGGTCCCATTCCTGAGCCTGATGATCCTCTATAGAAGTATGAGTGGTTTAACCACAATGATGAGGTCTATGGCCTTCTCGGTCTTACTGTTTCTAGGGAAATATTACGTTTGGTTGAGCACACTGAGTGCCCTTTCATTTCCTAGACCATTATCCGACAGATGTATGGCAACCTTGTTTCACCATCTGAGAGTGACGCTTCCCTGGACCACTCTAGTCCCTCCATAGATTCTTCGCCTTCTCACATCCCTTTCATTATTGAGTGTTCTTATTGCACCTGTTGCTACCCCAAGTTGACCATTCGCCACAGGATCTTGCTATTGAGCACACTCTCCCTACTGTTGCCTCCATAGAGCTCATTGTCACCCATGTTCATACTTCCATTCACTCTCCACAGCAGTGTTCTATTGGAGAACCTTCCTCTGAGACAGATGTGACCATTGCCTCTCGTGCTCCATTGCATCTTGATTGCTCACTTGACGACACTCCACTTACACCAGTTGCTACCTTACTTCATCTTGGACGTCCAGCAGCTCTTCGCAGTATTCTTCTCCTCCTACTTCATGTTGTGATTTCAATACATTCTTTTCAGACATTGCTCTCATTGAGCAACCCCATTGGGACAAGTATTTACCCGACTTGAGTTGTCTATTTGCAGATTCCACTTGTGTTGCATCACAGGAATATGCTCCGATTGAGCCATCACACATTCCAGAGGACCAATTCATCTCTCTCGTTGGGAGTGCCCACCTTGGGATATTTCAGAGATGTTCCGTGATCCACCTCTTCTTGTGGATCCCTTTGTGAGGGTTATTGGCCCCCCCGCAATCTTCCCTCTCTGACACGTAATATCCCACTTCCGGGATCAATGGGAAAAAGACAATCAACCAGCTCTTCAACAACCCAATCAAATGGAAATAGCACAACTCAGAAAATCAGATTCAAAATGCATAAAAACCAGGCCCAAAATTATGCATACAACCCCAAAACATGACTCAGCTGCAATGAAACATGTAGGACTTGCAAAACACTTGCCAAAAACCCCATCAATATGCTCTACCAATGCTCCGAGTTATATGATGAACATATCGCATGAAGGAGAAATAGATATTGCCCTCGAACTCAAATCCAGTCCTTCTACACAAGTCCTTGATAAGTATATCTAAATCTGATCCACAAAACGGTAATTCATTCTAACCAACAGTAGAACTTGGAACACCAGAGTGTCATGCTGTGTTTAGTTACACAACAAGTCAAATCGCTGCCCACATGAGGGACTCAACCCTGCATTACATTAATTAATACTTCCTCCGACTGAGTCGCTGCCAGGAAGAAGAATCAGCGGTTTATTTCATTCCAAATCAGACCATGCATATCAAAATTCAGTCCCAAGCATGCCCAAGCTGGTCGCTGCAAATAAGAGACTAAAAACCATGCACAAGTTTGGTCGATCCACTTCAATTAATATTCCAGATCAGTCCACATTTAAAAATAGAAGTCGTCGCTGCCCATGAGAGTTATTAAGCACCAAATACCATGCAAACATCCAACCAAATTACCTCAACCAGACGTCAGCCGACATGCAAATTTATGGAGGGTTATTTGATGAAATAAAGACCTTGGAGTAAGTTGCTATAACCAAAGAATATGAACTACACAGTTCGCTGGCACTTTTGACTTCCACATACATTAAAAGTATCTAATTTTCACCCAGACTGAAGTCGTTGATTAAGAAAGAAAAGGCAGCTTTAAATATTTCAAAAACCAAACCCTTTGCTCATCAAAACTTAACACCAATTTACCTCAGATGAGATTGCAGTCAAGAGGGTAATAATATCATGCACAGGCTGATCTATTCACACCCAAATAATGCATGCAAAACAGTCCACAAAATACCATAAAGAAGTCGCTAGGGTTTAGAGAACCAAACACCCAAATTGATTTGCAAGAACACTTACAAACCCGCTGCTACAGTGACGTCGCTACAGTAAAAGGACAGTTTTCACTTGCAAATCTAATCAAATACTTGATAAAACCAAAGACATGGATCTCATAAATAAATACTTCAAATGGATCTCCAAACCAGTTCAATACAATCTCCCACGCAAAAGAGAAAGAACATCAAAGGGCATGCATACCAACTCCAAGCATGGAGTATCAAAATAAGTTCATCATAACATAATAATAATAATGGTCCTAGCACTCCTTTTATAAGCAAGGAGGCACAAAATTCGAAAACCCTAGGAGAAGGAAAATATTAAATAAAAGCAGTTTGTCTTCCTTAGGTGTGGCATCCCCTTTCCAAAGGGTGATTTTATAAATTAAAAGCCACCTAAATATTTATTTAATTAATTCTCCATTTAATTTTTATATTTTGGGAATTAAATTAAATAATCTTCATAATTAAATAATTATTGCTCCAAGCAATAATATTTAATTATTTATTAAAAATGTTCCCCTTGCACATCCCGAAGCCCACAGGGACGCATAGGCTAAGGGTCTTCAGAAAATGGGGACATTACACATGTCTAATGCAGTGGCATTACCATTGTCTTTTGTGCACATGTTTGCCATACCTATGCCACCTTTCAATTGTAGACTAGATGCAGAGAGCAGAGTACTGCAGGCTTCTTCTTCTTTTGTGGAGTGGGCCGACTTTCAATGCTCCTTTTTCATCTTTCCAAAGGGTAGGAACATTGTCCGGTGCAGGCGGATTCTGCGCAGTCTTTACACAGAGGACCACATCATCAACACTTTTCTTAAGGGACCTTCTTGTCCTCACTTCTTTCTCTCTCTACTCTAGAGGATGATCATTGTACGTGGGTACCTCATCAAGCTGAGTTACCGGGAGCCACTACTTCTTCTCCAGTTTTATTGAGTGAGTTTCGTGTCTCTCTTTTGGGGGGGAGTTTTTTCCCACTCTGTTTTCTCCTTTTCTCCATTTTATGAGAGATTTTCATTATACGTGGGTACCTCATCAGGCCTTGTTGTCGGGACCCACTTTCCTTTTTCGCTGCCCACCTAAGTTGTGCTTATGGGGGGGTGTTAGTGTAGGATATTTATTTCCCTTGTATTTGTTTATTTATTTGGATCTTTCCTACATTCATGGGATATATTTGTTTAGTTGCAGCAGTTGTGTTGAGTTAGCTTACCAGTTTTGTTGAGTTAGCCTACTAGTTGTGTGGAGTCAACTCTACTTCTAGTATCAGTTAGTGAAAATTATTCCCCACTGATCTAGGAGGAGGTTGCACATTCACCTCCTATATGTACATGACTTGTATCAGTCTATCCTATGGAGCATTTGGAACATTGAGTTGATTTGGAGCCATTCTTGCCTTGTGAGTTTTGATCATATTGTATCTTATTGTTAGTTATTTCAATTTCTGCAATTGCTTGTGCATTTGTCTTTCATCAGAGATCTAGAAACTCTAATAGTCTATGCCTCCTCCAAACAATGGCCCCTTTTCCGTCAGGACAATAGGGTGTGTCTGTGAAAATCAAGTTGCCTTCAAAAGTCATTAGGTGTTGTGAAAAATGTGATGATTCCACCACGTGTAGAATTCCTTCAAATTTCCAATGCCTACTTGATTGCTGCTCAACTCCTTACGGAGCTCTCGGAATCATCTGGTGAAGATCAGGTTCTAGATTTAGCTCTACACTCCTTACACCTGAAAAACCCATTGTTGCACAAACTACTCCAAAACCACCAAAACTTTCCTAAACTACTTCCAAAACCTCTATAACTCTCCAATACCACCTTTGGATAATTGTGGGCTTTCAATTCATTCCCAGAGGATGCACACCTACCTCGAAAAGGCCAGAATTGACCTTTATAGGTGCACTAAGAAACTAGCCTTCAGAAGCACTTCACTGAATGAGATGAATGACCCTACCACAACATTTCAAACACTAGGGCAAGCTGCTTCAACACATTGGGAGGACCTACAAGGTCAGGATGAGTATGGTACATAAGGTAAATTGATCGGGAGAGGGGGTTTGAGAAGACTCAGAAGCAAATTTTCAAATTTGGCTTAGTTGTCATGCTTGAAAGTTCGATTTTTTTATGCTACACGTTTGCATGACAACAAGACCTTATTCTTTCTAATATTATTGTATGTGCAAGACCAAGGATAAAGAATGAAGAAAAAATGAAACATGGTCATTGGAGCAATCACATCCGCACATGTGCAAAGAAAAATTGTACCATTTTTACATATTTTAGAGTGGATATATCAGCTGATTGCATATTCTCAGTCCTTCTAGAGCACTTTTCAGTTTCTACCACCTTCACGGGATGGTCCCTTCCATTAATATTTTAGGTTGGTCGTCATGGCACTTGCGTAGCTAGATGGGAATGCAAAATTCAGTTTCAAGACTGCCCTTAGCTGGCATGTACAGCTGCAAAGGAGTTGAGTCTTTGAAGTTATTCGGAATAGGAGAAGGTAGGAAAAGGTTCCAGCTGGGAATACTCTTTATTCCCAACATTCATCACCTTGGTTTCACACTTTAGGATAGAAGGCAACTCACTATCATGATTGGTACCGATGGAGGACAAAATAATGAAACTGATGGGATTGATTGGGTTTGTCTAACTGCTGATTACACGTTCCAGAGTTACGTCACAACAGTTTGGAGGGAGACAATTCAAAATACCTTGCACAATGATCTGTTCTTAGCCCTTACAAAAATGATATGCCTCTTTTAAGATGAAAATGATTAGCTATAGTTGTACTCTTGTTAGCATGGACACCAACCAATTGAGTGGGAAAAATAGGAGGGCAGATCCAGATGGAAGATAACTGGTACAAAAGGAGCAGCTATCTTGGGGCATCCAGATTTTCAATTGCTTGGGGACAAGCAATCGTGGGAAGAGGGGACTGTCATGCCCCTTTTTTGGAGGCTGATTTTTCTAAGACATTAACCCATTCTCTCCCCGTGGGTCTAAGGAGGAAAGCAAGGGGAAGATCTTAATTATGTTTTTATTGTTGTTTAGGTAGTTGTCATTTATTATCATATATCCTATTGAGAAGCCTAGCGCTCCAATAGAGGAACTTAAGTAGTTAAGTAATAAAGGTATTATGAGAATGTAGGCTCCAAATACCCTTTGAATATTTAAAAGCACTTACCTTAAAGGGGGTTGGCCCATCATTTCTTACGTTGTTAAGCACTCCTTGTGGCTATTTAAGGAGGTCGCTTGGGCAATAATGATTTATGTTTTGGTGATTATTCATATCTTGGTGAAAGTTGGCTAGTGTAGCCCTTTTTACTCTTTCTCGCAAGGACGAAACCCCTTGGGTTGAGAACCTCATCCAAGGCCGAAAACACTTGGTTGGGAAACTTGTGAAGGACAAAAAATCCTTCATGAGTTTTTTTGTGTGCAAGCAGATTGGAAAAACAGCAAAGTATTTTTCTCTTGCATTTGTGGTCTCTTTGGTGTAATATTATATTTCTTTAGAGTGGAGTGACCTGCCGTGGAGTGGACTTTTGGTGTTCGTTACTAATTTGGCAAATCTGAAATTACTAGCTTGTTCTTCATAATTTATAAGGCCAGTGTCTTGAGTTTCATAAATTTTGGAGCTTCCTAAGTTGAGTTTTGAATTTTTAAAGTAACATTGGAGACAAGGGTTTCATTGAAATTCATATCTCCATATCTAGGGTATTAAAAATCAGGTTTCTTGCATTATAAGATTGTTGATGATATATCATAATTTTAGAAATTTAAGTGGAGCTGATTGGAAGGGTTTTGAAGGCAAGAAGGTGGGGTTGAAACCCCAAAAACGGGTCGCTGCCCTAGAAAAGGGTTTAATTTGCTGGTTTACAGGTTTATAACAGCAGCTCTATAAATCTGATTTGTGAGCTTTTAGCCATTTCTTGAGTCCCCCCTAAAAAGGGACATTACATACCTAATTCATGGACACTAATATGATTTGTTTCTTTCTGATGCTATTCTATTCTAATCTCATAATATTTTTTTGGGAGCAGGTTGTTAAAGATCAAAGAATACTCGATAAATACTTAATAGAGATCAAAAGTGCCTTGATAACAGCACTTGCATCACATGGAAGAGTTTCAGAAGCATTTGAAATATATGATGACATTAAGCAAGTAGGTGACATCCCAGAGCCAAAAGCGATTGTGTCCCTCATTGTGAGTAACATGTTTTATTTCTCAAGAGTTAATATAGTTCTCATAGGCATAGGCAAACAATGAATTACAAGCAAATATGAGGTTCAGAGTGACAAGAGATGTAAATGCATATCCAAAAAAGATAAAAACAAACATGGAGTTGATAAGAATATTACTTGATAAAGCAATTTAGGAATCACATAGATGTAGAGTAGGCTATAGATGTGGACTGATTAGTTAACAATGGCTACAGGAATCCCTTGGAAGGCAAGGTAAATTTTCTGAAATGTTTCAGTTGCTCAATGAGTACAAAGATAAACAGGACTGGTGCTCAGCGTGCAGTAAGATAGTTCTTTGCTGTATTGAACAACAAACAAGTTAGGTATAACAATTAAGCAACAATTTATTTGTCTCATTTATTTTTTACAAAAAAAGCAGAATTGCAGATGCCTATAATTTAAGGCATTTCCAGATACTCATATTTTCTGTTCATCGCAATTTGTATCCTGTATCAGATCTGCCAGTGACCTCCTCGAGCAACTAAAAGTGAGGGACAAGTCTGTTGTGGACATTGTTTGTGATGAGGTCATTGCATCTTAAAACCATACTCTGTCCAAGTTTGAATCATATTTATGCAACATCTAGCTTGTTTTGTTATGATTTAATCATGTTTTTCATCTGTTTCTTATTCAAGCCCTAACAGTACTTCTTTGTTACAGATATTTTCGCTTGTGTGTGAATCGACCACAGCAAAATTAGAGGATTGCTTGGCTTTATTACAAGCCATGAGAAAGATTAATATTCGACCGTCACGAACAGTGCTAGATTTCTGTCTCAGTGCTTGTGTTAACAAGAAAGATTCATACACCGCAAAATTGATTTTTGAGGAGTATAACAATGAGGAATTTCCATATAATGTAGTTACGTTATTGAGGTATAAGCTCTTTATTCCTTTTCTTTTCACATTGTCCAAGTGTTGCTGTACAAGAGACTCTAAGAATCAAATTATGCTGCACATTTGAATTTTGTATTGGATATTAGAGATATGTGGTTCATGCATGTTTCTTCTTGTATTCGATAGAGGATTCAATCCACCTTTTCCATAAGTGTATATTGATAAATATAAATTTCTTTGCTTTTAGTCTCTTAATTTTTTTGGCAAAGAAAACATTTCAAACTATTTCTGACTAAAAGGAATACCGGGATCATAAGCTGTCAAATTTGGAGTTTATATTCTATGCACGAATTGAGCTAAGTTCCAATCTACAAAGTCCTTTCTTAGTTTACTGTCAATAGATGTTAATTTAGGCATGTGATATTTGATTGCCCACAATAAAAATACGGGACTTGTGATACAGAGCCTCTTTCCAGCAAAGAAATATCAGATCGTAAACTATCAAATTTGGAGTTTGTACCCTATGTTATCATTTGGATTAACTCCAATTTTAAAAGTCCTTGTTATAGATTAATGTAAAGAGTTGTTACATGGGAATGTGATACTGAAGGCCTGCAATCTAATATTGAACTTGTGGCATGTTCTCTTGTTCTATGTCAAAGATTTATTAAATAAGTTTTCTGTTTTGGATTTCCACATGAGAGAAACGTATTAACCCCTACCCATAGGTTAAGCATTACATTAGATCCAAAAAAGAACACTTCCATGAAAAGGTACACCATGGCGAAGCTTTGCTCTACTTTTTATGCTCTATCTCGTGTAGACAGAAATGATTTCCTTTCCAAGGTTAAAGAAAGGTCTTATGAATATTATTAGAATCATTGTTTTAAAAACCGGCTGAACCAGAACCGGAACCGGCCGGTTGGACCGGTTTAATAGTTTTTTGCACGAACCGGTCAAAGAACCGGATCGGTTGACCGGTTTGACCCTGCACAGCCGTATACGGTGATTTTAATTTAAAAAAATGTTTTTTTGATACATTTTTTATTTTTTATCTATTCTAAACCCTAATTTATTCTAGTTTATTCTAGAGTTTTGTAACTTGGAGTATTTGTAATGTATGAATGATCATAGCATGTTGTTTTTTTGGAGTCTCAGACTATGGAGGCCATTTAGAGCCTCATTGTTTATGTATTTTGTTTCGGAATCTCATACATGATATATGTATTGTTATTGGACTTGGAGTTCGTGCCATTTTGCTATAAACACCTTTCTTACATATATATAAGAAAAAACTTTGCATATTTTGTGTGTAATTGTTGGAATCATGGTTTTTTAACCTGTCAAATATATTGTTTTCATTAAAAATATAAAATTTTATGTATTTTTTAGTAAACCGGTTCATAAAGTTTGAACTGGTCCGGGTTCCGGTCCTACCCCTCGGCCGGTTCCGAGTCTGGTTCCGATTTTTAAAACATTGGTTAGAATCTGTAAGAGATTCTAAGAATTGTTGTCAATGAGCTGGGGCATCATTGTTCAGAAGTCCATTGTTGTTTTGAAGATGTTCAAAAGGGTGCTGGCCTAGTCCCGTTTGTCTTCACTATCAAAGGGACTTTAGCAGCTAGTATTCTCTTGAGAGGCGTTTTTGGCAGTCCTAACATTTTAAGAGAGTGTGGTTAGTAAAGTTTGTAAGCATTTTGTCTCTTATGTGATATTTATTGAGGCATGAAATGTTTCCTTTTAACTCCAATTTTTTTTCTTGTGTATTGATGAAGTTTGAGTGACGTATTCAAGCGACTACTGCAATAGAAGAAAGATTGTTCCTATGTGGGGTCTTGATATCTATATTCTATCCTTAAGCTTGTAAAGCATTTTTTCCACAATTCCTTCAAACTAGAGGGCTATAGTGCAATTATTTTTCTCACATCCATTTTACAATTCCATATAGTTGAGAAGCAAACCATGGTACACTCAACAACATGAATTTTAGGACCATCAATGATGGACAAGTATGATGGACACTTCACATTCACCCTTCCAATACCATCTAATAAAAGGGGTATCTAATATACCTTAGGGTGTGATTGTGGGAGACATGCTTCATTATGTCTAGTGGGAGACATGCTTCATTATGGCTATGCATGGTATAGGAATCTTTGTCACATTTAATGCAAGTATGTTTCCAAACTTTTTTCTAAGATCTTCCCGTCAAGCCTTGGTGATTTGGTACCCTCATTTGATCCACTATAATTTTTTGGAACTTGGACTTCTTGCATGATGAGAATGTAATACGAGATCAAGCTCCTATGCTTCCCATATCATCTGCTATTAATAAATGGGCAGGGGGAAGCATTTAAGTAGAGGTTGGAGCTCGTTTTTCCATGCGACCATCTTTGATAATTTTTTGTTCCTTATATTAACAACACGGAAAATAGGTTGTCTATAATAGATTGATACTGATACTTAAGATTACGCTTTGAAAGATGTGTTGATATAGACCATGCCAAGAAAAAAACCCATCTTGTTGATGTACAGTTCTTCTCCTTGTAGTGTGTGTGTAGGGAGGGAAGGAGGGAACAAAACTGAAATTTCTCAATTCCATGACCAAGCCCTAGAAGAAATAAGTCTTCCGAAATTATCTTCCAACAACTGTTAAAGACCAAGGATAACTTAGATCTGATTGAAAGACATTATAGTTGTTGGTTTTGACTGAAGGCTTTAATCACAAGAACAATACTTGATAGCCCAACTATCTTTGCCTCAAGGAAGAAAGATAGAGAGAGGTAGAGGGAGGAGAGGAGGGATGGAGAGGGGGATGGAGAACGGGGGGAGAGGGGGGAGAGAGAGGGAGAGAGGAAGAGAGGGAGATATGTAGAGGATGCAATATCCCCTTTTGGGATATTAAATAAAAATTTACTAAACTACTTGCAAAGAAGCAAACTTAGAAGAGAAACCCTTTTACGTTCACCTCAATTAACCCAGTGTCGGCTGCAATACATCCCAAATGGGGTTGGAGTGAGCCAAAGGAAGGGTTTAGATGGGATAACTAGTCGGAGAAAACACTTTCTTTAACCAACATTAATTGCAGTAGTAGTAAATAAATAAAAATGCATTGAAATCAGCGGAAAACTTCAAAAATTAATATCTCATGCAATACTTAGAATTTTTTGTGTGAAACGAATTGCACAATGAAGTAGAAATTATGAGCTTTCAAAGGATATATCAAACTGAATTTTCTGAACATGAAAATCCACTCAAATCTGCCCACAAAAATGCAAAACCAGTCGCCAGGGTTAAGGGAAAACTATTAAATAATTTCCAACCTTATCCTTGACTTCTCAACACTCAAAAAAATACCAATTTCAGATCTGCAATAATTATTTTAATAACAGCAGATTGGAAACTCCTTCAAAAACCCTTCAAAAAGTGAAATAAAACTCCTTAAACCAGTCGACCCACTTTGCATAAATATCAGCAATGTTAGAAGCCCAAAATACTATCAAATAAAGAGCATTTGCATTAGGAAAATTAGCAAAAACAGTTCAGATTTAAATCCTTTCTTAGGACCACTCAAAAATGTCACAAACCTCCTTCTAAGCAAGTTGATTTACACCATAAGAAACCAACAACAATATCCAAATTATATTTATCAAAAGATAGCTCAAAACCCTTCTCAAAACAACCTCTCACGGTCTCAATAATGGTGAATTCACATAGACAAATAAACCTAAGCAAAACTCATCAATTCATAGCTCAAGAAGACATACACACTTCACAAATAGGTGGTGTTAATAAACACCTTTTATTTTTTTGATCACTATTGGGCATTCATCCCTCTTCGAGGATGGAGATAAGTTATAATAACCATCAACATGCGAAAAGGGGTGCCCATCATCTCCTTTTATAGAATTTTCTTGCTCAATCTCCAAAGTTTTCTCCCTTTGGCGCCATCTTCTAGAGAAGAGAGTCTTTTAATTTTAAAAATAGCCTGGGAAGGGGAGGTCAAACTCCAATGCAAATTTTAATTCTCCAAGGTAAGATTTGAAAATAAAATACAATGGAGAATTTAAACATTATATTCGATGCCCAAAAACAATCGACCTATGCCAAAATTATAGATAAATGTACTCATATAATTAATAACCCATCCTCTAAAAAATGGGACTTGCCTTTATTAATTAATTTACCTCCAAATGATCATTAATTGGCCCAAGGTAAATCGATTTCTCCCTTCTATTTGACTTGAACAAATAAAATATATTTTAATTTTCGAATCCACATGTGCAAAATGCGATTTTCCCCTAATTTATTTTCCTTTAATCTTAAGGTGAATGCATTAAAGGGTACCATCCTTTATTAAATAATTTTTATTTAAAAAAGGGGACATTACAGAGGAGAAAGGGAGAGGGGAGAGGGAGAGGGAGAGATGTAATATATATATATATATATATATATATATATATATATATATATCTTTTTAGGGTTCTATAAACATTAGTATCACCCAAATACACAAGATTATATTATATTTAATAAAATATAATAGCAATAGGGAAAAAAACTTAGTTTTCCTATTTTGGTGGATGTTGGTATGCCTCAATGCGAAACAATTATCTTGGATTTGTCACATAGTTTCAACCCATTGAAGGGTTTCACAATGATTAATGAATGTGTCACACTTCACTTTAGAATGGCTGAGATAGTGCAATATTAATTGCCTTCTCCGAGTGTTAACTCTCCCTTTGAAGGTCAATTAGATGTCAAATTACAAGTTGTCAAAACATGATGCGACACAAGTGGAAGTACAATTTCAGCAAGTTCTGTGATGTGACACAAGAAACTGATATTTGTTGAAACAGTTGGAAGAATAAACTCACAACTGACATCTCACTCACAACCATACTCCATAGGATGGATCAACTTGGGCTCAGAGAAACGTGTCACTCAAGCAATGTCACCTAATGTACAAAATCAATATTTTTCAAGATGTCTTTTATGACATAGTGTCATTAAAGTTATGCCATGATTTATGTGGGAAACCTATGTTGCCAGGAAACGGAAACGGAAACGTGTACGAAACGCGGAAACGGCAATTTTAAAAAAACCTTGGATACGAAACGTTATGGGAAACGTCTGTACAATATATTATTAAAATATATATATGTGTGTGTGCATAGTACTCATTTTAAAATTGTACTCCATACACCATAAGTGATAAGAATAACTGATAAAACACTCAAAATATTTTGTATTCATTGAAATTATACATTATTATCATGTATACTTATCTCTAGGAGACTAGGACGTTTCGAAGGAGTTTCCGTTTCTGAAACGTTTCGGAAACGGAAACAGGGGGGCCCTAGGCGTTTCCTGGTAACAGAGTGGGAAACCATATCTTTTTCATCGGCATGCAATTTGTGAAGCAAAGCCAAGGAATATTACCATAGATGTTGACGATAAGAAAGATTACTTGGGTGTGTAAGTTCGCAACACCTAGTGGTGCACAGGGATCCAAATTGTCAGGTTGCAAACCCTCTGAATGTGGGTATGTTAGATAACATGAAAAACCAAATTACTGAATCGTTAAACATGGAAGTAAAAATATAAGATCATAGAATATAAGTTCAGAACACAAGATCATCATGAAAGTAAGGCTCAAATAAAATAAATTATAATGAAATCAAAACGTCTAAATGTCATAAGCTAATCCTAAATATTTTCGACATTGCTTATGCAATGTCCCCTTTTCGAATTAACCCAAAATAGAAGATTTCTTGCCTTTCTTCTTTCCAGAGGCAAGAAAAGGATGAACAAGGGAAGACCTTGGGTTTTCTTCATTCATATTTATGATTTTTTAGTTTTGTATTTCCTTTTCTAATTGGGTTGGCTGGGTTGGGGAGATTTTAATAAGCTCAAAATGAAGAAATAAGCTACTAAGGAGGCCGGCTGGGCTTGGAGAGTTCCTAAAGGAAAATTAGAAGATAAAGGATGCTTTATGAGGTCGGTCTTGTCTTTTTGGCCTTTGACGCCAAACATGAGATATATAAGGAGATTAATGACTTCATTTGCACACATCTACTTTGAAAAATTTATTCTAAATTGATCTTTGGGCTGATTGCTCTTTAGTTCTCTCCACTTTTTGGCGAAAATTCAATTGTGTGGTTCTTTCCAAGAAAGACAAAAACCCTTCTTGTGGCTGGTTAGGGGACGGAAACCCTTCATCCTTGATTGAAGTGAAGTCATCTTGTAGATTTGTGCATTGGAAAGGAAAGAAAGTCATCTACAATCATTTTCATGCATTGATAAGCCTCTCCTAGTCGGAACGACTTGTGTTAGGGTGTCATTTGGTGCCTTCTAGGGCACATAACTTTTTGATATCATTTATAAGGCTGGAAATATCTATAATTTGTGGAGTTTGGGGTTCGGAAACCCTCATTTCATAATTTTCTTTGATTTGTACTTTTGTTGTTAATAAATAAAACTCCAGTTGAGTATTAGCTTGATTTTTGTGGTGGAAATAGTTCTAAAATATTCCAAAAGGGTTTATAAAAATTGTGGATGCATTATTGGGTGATATTTGGATGAAATCTTGAGTTTTTCATATTGATGCTATAAAAATCTGATTGTTGTTTTGAACTAATTTAATTTTCAATTTGTTGGTCCAAAAATCAGAATTAATATTATCGGGGTTTGCTTGATATCCTTCTTTTTTGGTTGAAGTCCCAAAAAGGGACATTACAATGGTATCAGAGCTTCGGTCTTCCCAGCTTGAGGGTTTGAAGATAACAAATGGTGGATAGTATTTTCAGCGATGCTAGGTTCGAAAGGTTTTCCCTAGGGCAAGAAAGATTGGCCAACTCAATGCCCCAGCTGATCCATACCAACCAAGGCTCCAATGGTGGAAGGATCTCTTCAAAAGAAATCATAAGTTCTCAGCCATCCAAAGGGAGCAACATCGGTGCGCAATACGAAGAATATAAAGCTCTTCTGGAGAAGATCTGTGATGCCCTACATTTTGCAGAGTTCGTGAAGTTGGAAATAAAAAGAGTTGGAATTGGCACAGAGTCAAAACCCCAAGCATCAAGGAAGGGGTCAACCCTCCATAAGGACCCCACACTCCAGAGTGTGGACGCTGTGCATAATGAAGGGCTTGATGGTAGAGGGGTTCTCAAGTCCACATGACAAATTTTTGAGCCTCAACAGTCACACACATGCTAGGGAAAAATCAGATCTGCATTTGGAAAGAGATGGAGCCATGAAGGAGGAAGATTTAGCCCTTAATCCCATTATTGTCCCAGATAGTCATCATTATGAGGTAATTAGTGATCATTGTTTAGTTAATACTGATCCTATTTCAGCATGTGATGAATCTAGGTTTGAAAAAAGGAATGGTTGGAAACCATTTTTCCAAGAGACATGATAACATTCAACTTGTTGGTCTGTTTAGGACAGCAGCTCCTAAGAGTCAAGTTGAAGGTGTTCATGGCTTGGGAAAGGACCACAAAGAGATTCCATGCATGTGCCAACAGGGCATGGACGAAATCAAGAAGGAAAAAGAAGATGGACAAAACAAAGGACAGCCTAAGGTATGAAATTGGGAATCACATTTCAGTTTTTTAATCTCCTCCCATATCGCTTCCATATTTGTGTCATCATGGACAACATGGTGGGAATGATGATAAAGTGAAGAACACACAAAGTGGTGAAGAGTTTATGGATCCTTTGAGATACAAAGAAAGGGAAGTCTTCAATGGATTCCATGCTACTATGAGCATCCACATCCTTATCCTTTGGGATGGGTGAAGAAGGGTGTAGAAATTCAGGTAACAAGAAGATGTAAGTTCAAGTTTGGGATAAATTATCAATATATAGATGTATTAGAAGTTGATGTAATTCCACTTGATGCATGTGATGTTGTTTTCGGGAGTCCTTACTTGTATATCAGGGATGCTATATTCATGAGAAGGGAGAACCGATACAAATGGGTCAAGGATGGAGTCAATTACAACATCCGGGCACACCAGCGTGAGTCAAAACTTGCTATGGTAAGTGCTAACCAAGCAAAGAGACTAATTAAGACAAATCATAATGAGTTTTGTTTACTTTTCTTGGAACATAAGCAAGATGGGGTAGAAATTTAAGATATTTCTAACAAAGGGATGAAGGATTTGGATAGCATAATTCAGCCTTTTTAGGAAGTATTCCAGACTCCCAGTGGGTTACCACCAAAGCAAGAGGTAGAGCATGAGATTCAGCTCTTGCCATAGAGTCCCCTCTACCAAATATCAAGGTTGTATAGGGAATCCTAGTTGGAGAGTACAGAGGTAAAGAAATAACTCCAAGAACTATTAGACCAAGAAGGATGGTTCTTGGAGAATGTGCATCGACTACCGTGCTCTGAACAAGATTACCATAAAGAACAGATATCCACTCCCACGCATAGATGATCTCTTGGACCAACTTCAACATGCAAAGTTCTTCACAAAGTTAGATCTCAAGTCTGGTTATCACCAAGTCGGATGAAGGAGGAGGATATATGGAAGATTGCCTTCAAAACAAAACAGGGTTTGTATGAGTGGTTAGTACTTCCATTTGGTTTATGTAATGCACCCCGCCACATTTATGAGATTGACGAATGATGTATTGCAAGAATTCATAGATTCATGTGTCATTGTATATTTGGATGATATTCTGATTTTTAGCACCCACATGGGAGGAACATCTAACACATTTGCAGCAAGTCTTACAAGTTCTCAAGGAGAAACAACTGCTATGCAATATGAAGAAGTGTGAATTTTCCAAACAGTCACTTGTCTATCTTGGGCACATGGTTAGAGGAGGAGAGCTACAAGTGGATCCGAAGAAGGTGGAAGCTATCACCAACTGGCCAACACCAACAGGAGCCATAGAGACTAGGAGTTTTGTGGGAGCAGTACAGTACATGAGGAAGTTCATTCCGGGCTTCTCTGCCATTGTACTGCACACCTCTACACATAGCGGCCGCAAAGAGTAAGGGTTTTGACTAGGGTAAGGAACAAGACAAGGCTTTTGAGTTATTAAAATACAAAATTAGTCATGCTCCAGTACTTGTTCTTCCTAATTTGTAGTAGCCCTTTGAAGTAGAGACAGATGCTAGTGATTACATGCTATGGGAGTAGTGTTGCTACAGGGAGGTAAGCCAGTATGTTATCATTATGAACCTTTCACTTCAACAGTTAGAGGGATATTCAGTATATGATAAAGAGATGTATGCACTAGTTCAGGCAATAAAGAAATGGAAACATTATTTGTTGGGTAAAGAAACTATTGTGCACACTGACCACAAACCTCTCCAGTATTTGCAAGCACAATCTAAATTACAGCAGGCAAGGCACTACAAGTGGATGGGATTCCTTCAGCAGTTCCATTTGGTGATCAAGTATAAGAAAGGAAGCACAAATTTGGTGGTAGACATGTTGTCTAGGCCACCCACACATGGGAGAAAATATCTAGTTTGGCCACTATCTCTCATTTTGATCCCTTCACGAAGGAAGCTTATGGAGAGGCATATGCTCAAGACAAATATTTTGGGGTGACATATCAACAGTTGCAGTCCAAGGGGCTGAAAAGACAGGTATTAATGATTGCTATCTCAAAGATGGGTTACTCTACCGATGGGGGAAGCTTTGTGTGCCAAAAGAAGAAAGGATTATATTGATGAGGGAAGCACATACCTCGAAAATAGAAGGACATTTTGGTGTTGGCAAGACCATGGCCCACTTGCAAAGGTATGTATATTGGCCCAATATGTAAGAAGAAGTTTCTAAATTCATAAGAGGATGTAAACTTTGTTGTACTAGCAAGCCTAAAAGCAAGAAGGAAGGTTTGTATATGCCATTACTGATCCCTACTCGTCCTTGGGAGGATATCTCTATGGATTTTGTAAGAGGACTACCTATGTCTAAACATGGCCATGATTATCTATATGTTATTATAGATAGATTCAGTAAAATGTGTGTTCTTATGGCATGTAAAACGACAATAAAAGCATGTGAGGCAGCTGAAATTTTCTTTGCTAATGTATGGGTGCATTTTGGTTTGCCAGAAGTATATTGTTTCTAATAGAGATTCCAGGTTCTTGGGGAATTTTTTTGACTACTTTATGGGAAAAGATGGACACCAAGTTACAGAGAAGCATGGCCTTCCATTCCCAGAAAGATGGGAAAATGGAGGTGGTGAACAAGACTTTGGTACAACTGATTAGAGGATACAATAGCAAATATCCACGGACTTGGGATGAGTCCTTAGCCTACATTCAACATTCCTACAATAGGGAAGTACACACATCCACTATGCAGTCACCTTTTGAAGCATGCTTGGGATATCTACCTACCAATCCACTGGACATCACAGTTGGACAAAGAAGAAGGGGAGATACATGATTCAAAAGTGACTAGAGTAGCAAAGTTCATTGAGAGGATCTAGACAAATCCATCTCAAGGTGAAAGAACAATTGGAGAAGTCTCAAGCCAAGTACAAGGCTAGACACGATCAACATCATAGAGAGAAAACTTCATGTTGGAGACAAGGTTTGGCTTTACTTGAGCAAGGAAAGACTACAAGGTCAAGCAAGGAAACTCAAGCCACTATGGTATGGACCCTTCACTATACTAGAGTAGGTTGGAGAAAACGCTTTCAAACTTGACTTGTCCATGCTTCATGTGGATGTACTCAGTAGTAAATTGTGAGAACTTGCACCTATATGAGCCATCCATGCTTGATGAGGAAGAAGAATGTCAGTTGTTACCTTCCATAGAAGAGTGTGCATCTTGGATTCACGAGGTGAGTTGGAGGAGGATGTAGTGTTGCAGCAGAAGGTTAGAGAAATAAGAAGAGGTCCACAAGACTCTTGGTAGGTTGGACTCAAGGGGAAGACACCAAGGCAGGTCCTGGTAGGTACTCAAAGGAGAAAGTGAGGGAATTGTTTCCTCATGTACTCCCCCATTTAATCTTTTTTGAGACCAAAAGCTTCATGAAGTAGGGAAGGTGTGATCCATTAGGATTTAGAGAAACACCACTTTATCGTAGCAAAACAACCTGAATCAAAAGGGAAATAATACGAAGAAGGGGAGAAAAGACTGTTCAGCTACAGAACTTCCAGTCTATGAAGAGTGTCAGTTGCGTAACCACCCTTGTGGTTACGTAACCACCCCTCTACACAGACCGGCAGTTGTGCATAACCGTCAGTTTTTTTTCACCGATGCGATCCTGTCACTAATGAAAAAAAATAAAAAATCCATAAACGGTCATAGATTTCAAACGATTGGGTCATACGTCTCTTCCTTGGATGACTCTTCCCATTCTCCAATGCATGGGAGGACATGGGGAACAAGCTATTCAAGCAAGAGGAATGTGTGGAATTGGATCATCGAAGATTTGAAATGAAGAGAAGTGAGCAAGAAACCATTGAAGTTGGTATTGTTTTATAGAAGCAAGGTGTGAGAATAGAGTAAATCAAGTAGAGAAGGGTGGAAGTGACATTTTTTGCCTTCCTTTAAGCTTCTTATAATTTGTATTTACTTTTGAATTGGGCTAATATAATATTGGGAAGAAAGATAAATTTCCCTTCCCGAGCTAGTTTTCCCTCAAATTGTGGGGTTCTAGGATAAAATATTGTGTTGTGTGTAAAATTGTGTATCTTTTCATTGTTGCAAAAATAGTTTTAAGTTTCAAATTCCATTCACTAGCATTAAGAGTTGTCATTTTCAAGCAATTGAAAGTAGGAACAATATTTTTGTCGTCTCGTAAATTTCCTAAGTAGAGGTTTACAGATCAAGAGGGGCCTCATCATCCCTTGCACCAAGAGGTTCCCAGCTCTCGAGCTCACCTTGGAGAAGCACATGGTAAGTGATGATTTCCATGTTGTTGGTATTGAAGGTACAAATTTGTTATTTGAGATCTAATGGTTGCATCCTTTGGGTGAATTTACCCAAAACTATCAAGCTAGGGAGTTGAGATTCAAACTTGGTGCCATGACAAGTGGAGATCCTCAAGTTGCCACAATGAAGAAGATGGAAAGGATTATCGGAAGAAGGCAAGATCTATGGGCTGCTCTTGGTAAGCAAACCACCACACTTTCAGTTTTAAAACAGCAGTTGTATAGATATTTTCAACTCTCAATTCATGCACATACTCTTAGAAGAAGCTTCCCAATGAAAGTGGGTGTAGAATTCATGAATTTTACATTTGGTAGTGAGCTTGATAGATGTTATCTTTTTGCTCTATGCAAGTAGTAAAAATCCATGGGGCCAATGTAAGTAGTAAAAATCATGTTTTATGGGATTCAAGGCACGCTGTCATAAAAATTCCTACTGCTGTTATCAACATTTTCAGTTTGCTCGACATTGCTTTTGTAGCCATACAAGCAGCCCCAGCCATACACAAGAGTAATTTTCAGTTCTTTGATGTTAAAACATTTTTAGTCCCCATATGGTTGATTTTTATGAAGAGTTTGAGGTATGACAGCTGCTAACTTATTCTTTTTGCTATTGTTGACATTAGAACCAGCGGGTTAACCCTTTTTGAGACTGCCACCAAAGTGTTTTTGTAATGTTCCTTTTTCCCACTTGAGAGTTGATATTTGGTCTTCTTGTCATTCCTTCTCCATGGCAAAGAAAAAAAGATGGAGGAGAACATTGAGCATTTATATGATATGTTTTTTTTAATAATTTTTCTATTTGTTTTTTCTTTCTTATACAGGTCGTCCTTTCTTTTTTTGTACTTTGGTGCCAATTGAAGGATATAAAAGGAGATCTAAGGCATCATTTTCTATCTAGACTTTGGCGCATTTTATCTTATTAGAGCACAAAGCTAAGCTTGTTCTTGCATTTGGGGATGAAAACCTCCTTATGTGACTTACCTAGAGGGACAAAAACCCTTCAACTTAGAGGTTAAGGGAAAGACAAAAACCCTTCTCCTTAGCTTCGTAGTGATTTCTAAGGCTGATTTGGAGAGAGACTTGTCGTTTCCCAGCTTGTTATTGATTTATTAGGGGTGGAGCTACCTACCTTGGGTAGGGTTTTGAACATTTGGTGAACTATTTGAGTGATTTGGATTGATAATCTGATTTGTAATGTTTTCTAAGGCCAGAATTTGAAGTTTGGTGATATTTTAGGGTTTATATGTCGTGGATCTATAATTTTCTTGTGGCTGTAATAATCAGTTCATAATTAATTTCCAATAGTGAGCTCTTCAGTATTTCTTTGTGATTTTGGCTCTTGTTATTCCATAAAATACATATAAAATTGTGGCAAGTGGATTCAAGGTGTTTCATGGTGTTTTTTGACATATTTAATGGTAGATATAGTCGCTGATTTTAAATTTATAGTTTGTTGCAATTTAAAAATCAAATCTGCATTTTGTGTGTGGTTAAAACCCTTGAAATGGTCATTACATTGGTATCAGTGCACAGATTCTCAAGGGCCTAGGATTTCAATGGATAAATTAATTGCCAGCCAAGAAAGAACTTGCAGACACCATGGATTTTCTTGCCCTATCTCTCCAGAGGATGATTGAACCTAGGATTCAAAATGTTGAAGGCATCTCGTATGGAGCTAATAATGCCAAGCGACCCAATGAATGAGCCTGAGGATCGAGTTTGAAGCCCTCTTTCCTTCCTAGAGAGGAGGCCATTCCGGAAGAAGCAAGACCTATGGGTGGAAGGAATATTGCAGTGAGTTATGAGGAATACATGGTCTCACCAAGGGAGATTCGGGAGGCTATTTCACTTGTTGAGTTCATAGGAGTGAACAAAGGAAGAGCTAGGTATGGACCTAGGTCTCAAACTCCTCAAAGGGACTTTCAACATGCCGGGAGAAAGGAAGAGAAGAAGAGCTTCCAAATTGCAACGGTGGAGCAAGAAAAAGAGATCAAGGAACAAGAACAAGAAAAGACCAATATGCAGCATGAAGGCAAAAATTCTTTGACGATAACTGATGTTTTTGTGGTTTCCAATGATTGCATGTGGCGGCAAGTTGATGAAATAAAATCAGATCTACAAGAGGTTCTTTTGGCTAACAATCAGGATGTTACTAGTTGAGAGACATGCCCTTCAAAGGGAGGTCTCACCTGATACTCATGAGGGTTTTCAGTCTGCTGGAATTTACAAATCAACAACAAATGGTAAGCAATTTAATTTATTGCATCACCCTCATAATATGTGTTTGCAAGGGTTTGATCATCATAAGCATTATTCTAACAAAGATGAGAGGATGAAGGGTACTAAAGAGAAAAATAATCTTTTCCAAGAAGCCCCCATCCATCTTCAGAGCATTCCAAAGATAGGATCAAGGAAAGAAGAATTCTATTTGCATAGTTATGGTAATGAAGAGGTTGCTGGAATTTCCAGAACAGCGGTCAATAAAGGGCAATTTAATGGTGTACATGACTTCGGCAAGAACCATGAAGGTGTCCCATGCAAGTATCAGCAAAATATTGTTGAAGACAAAGCAGAAAGAGCTTCATTTGTTGAATCTAAGGTGAAAAAAAAGGTTGATTCCAACTCAGAAATTATGAGTCACAAGTTTGGGAGTATAGAGGATGTTTCGATCACTCCTCATCCGGCATGGGAAGGTGGATATGTGGTGGACATCCCAAGGTATGATGGAAATCACATTTTTTCTTCTTTTATATCATTGTCGTACTTATGTTATCATGGGAAAGTTGTTGTTAAAGATCACATGCTAAGTTTTGGTGATGTGAAGAACTTGTGGGTTTACACATGGCATTTAGATATTTCTTTGCAAGGATACATGGTTCCGGATGACTTCTTGCATGGTAGAAAGGAAGTCTTTGATATTCTTATCCCATGCACATGGCTAGAGGAAATTTTGATGAAGGATAATTTTGAAATCATTAGGTATGCAAATAAGGTTATGAAGGAGTCTACCCTCCAAGAACAAGGAGTCATGGGTTTGATTAATGGTGGAGTCACTCATGATTCCATTAGTGAGTGCTTGGAATTGATGGGATACACGGTGGAGATAATGGATGGTTACTCTATGCCCTGCTCAAAGGAGTATTTTCAACTCCATGATACATTGGAAAATTATGAGGTATGTGCTGATTTCCACTTCATTAACATAGCTGATATGAATAGCATATTTGGGGTCCAATGGTTGCATCTTTTGGGAAAGTTCACTTTCAAATGTCAAAGCATGGAGATAAGTTTCATAGACCAAGACAAAAAGATGACTTTACAAGGTATGCTTCCGGAAACACTCCTAATTAGTTATTTGGTAGAAGATACTATTTCATGGGAGTCACATTTTTGTTCTTTATCTAAAATTACAGTGGATTGGAAATCATTAATTTCAGCTGAGTATGTAAAAAACAAGTTTGCTAATGATGTGTTTGAAGGAGAAATAAGTGAGGAAAAATACAAGGTGATGGATGGGCTTATCCTTTACCAAAACCGAGTCTATTTGGTACTCTGAATCAAGGGTGAAGAACAGGATCTTGAGGGCTGCTCATGATACTCCATGGGCTGATCATCCGGACCACTTCATGAGACAAAACAAGGGTGAAGGTAAAAATTTCAGTTTCTCTCTTTGCTTAAGGAATTTGATGAAAGAGAATACTAGCATGACGTGTTTAAGGAAGCATAAGTTTGAAGGGAATTCTGAATTTTCCCTCTATGGATTGTTAACCCATGGTTCCATGAGAGAACCAAAGGAAGTAAGGGCAAAGGGAAACAATTATGATAAACTTGCAACTGTTCACATGGTCACCAAAGACGAGAATGATGGTTCTATCTTTCAATTTCATGATCCCATGATGAGGTATGGATTTTGCTTAGACTACCTTGTTTTCATTTCTGCTGAGTCACACAATGTTTGGGGGTATCTAGAGATCCAAAATTTAGAGGAGCTTGCCCTCAAAAGTCACATGGAGTATGAGCTCCACTTGAAAAATGATAAAATCAGAATTTATGGGTATGCTAGGGAGGCTGATTTTCTCAAATTTAAGGCCAAGATGACTGCTGATTTTATTTGTAGGCCTGTTGTTCCTAATTTTTCAGCATATGTAAATCAAATTTCAGTCCTTGCCTTATTTATGGAGTTGTCTTTCTTTGTGAAATTTAGTTTGGTAGTTATTATACCATGATTACAGGATTGAATCTGCAAAAATCAGAGTTGGGGCTGCCACTAACAGCCATGAACAGCAGAGTATTTCCATTTTTTGAGTGCATTCCCTCATGGAATAATAAGGAAGGGGGATTTCAGTTGAATGAAGGAATAAAATCAGATTATGATGTGTCATTGTCAGACTTGCACATTCTGATTTTTGAAAGAGAGATGCATGATTACAATTGTTTTTGGGATAGCACCATTGAAGTGAAGGGAAAGCCTATTATGGTCATGAATACTTTATCATGGGTGTCATCTCCTATTTCATTAGAGGATATGGAACTTCAAAGTAAAGGGAAAGAAAAGTTAAGGGCAGCAGATACATTGGGTTTGCAATTGCTTGGGGACAAGCAATTTTGGGAAGGGAGGACTGTAATGTCCATTTTTCCCACTTGAGAGCTGCACTATTTGGACTTCTTGCCATTCCTTCTCCATGGCAAAGAAGTAAAGAAGATGGAGGAGAACTGTGAGCTTCCGTATGATATGTTTTTTACTAATTTTTAATATTTTCTTTTAGTGTGTCTCTTATGACAGGTTTAGGTTTTAATGAATTAATGGAAGCTAATGAAGGAAAAGAACCTATTTAAGAGGTCAGCCTTATCTTTTATGCCTTGGTGCCAATTGAGGATATAAAAAGGAAGATCTAAGACATCATTTCAGTTATCTAGACTTTGGCGCATTTTATCTTATTGGAGCATTGCGAGCTAGGAGCTCCTTGTTCTTGCATTTGAGGACGAAAACCCTCATATGCGACTTGCCTAAAGGGACAAAAACCCTTCTAGAGGTTGACGTGAAGGACGAAAACCCTTCAACTTGACTTGGGGATTGGTGTAAAGACTGATTTGAGGAGAGAATTGTCATTTTCAAATTGTTATTGATTTATCTCTAGTGGAGCGACCCACCTTGAGTAGGGTTTTGGACATTTGGTGAACTATATGTGCAATTTTGATTGATAATCTGATTTATCATATTTTCTAAGGCCGGAATCTCAAGTTTGGTGATTTTTGGGGGTTTCTAGGCCTTAGATCTACATTTTTCTTGTGGCTGCAATCAACTCAGTTATAATTAATTTCCAGCAGTGTATTTCTTCAATATTTTCATTGATTTTGGCAATTGTGGTTATTATATATATATATATATATATATATATATATATATATATATATATATATATAATATAATTGTGGCAAGTGAATTTGAAGTGTTCATGGTGTTTTGGCATATTTTGTGAAGAGTACAGCCGTTGATTTTTGCATTTACAGTCTGATGCAATTAAAGTCAATCTGAATAATTTTGGTGTTTGGCTAAATTCTTGTTCTTGTGGTTAAACCCTTGAAAGGGTCATTACAGTTTTCGATCACGAAGGGGAAAAGTGTTCCGCCTACTATCAAGGAGGGATTGTTTGTTGTTGTTTTGAAAGAATTCCGAGCCACTATAATGCTGATTTGGAGCAAGAAATTGTATTGGTACAGCTACAACCATATTTGGAATAGCATGAATGAAGCTTTAGAAGTTCATCATGTGAAGAATTACATAGATTGCTCACATCCTTGGAATCTGGAACTCAAAGTAGATGAAGGTAAATATTTCAGTTCTGATTCCATCTCTTTGCTTACGGAAAGGAAGGAATGTGACGAGTTTGTATGAAGCTAGGGAGAATTCTAGCATGACATGTTTAAAGCATCCCCAGCTTGATAAGAATTCTGATTTTCTTTTCTATGAATTGCTAACCCATGATTCCATGGAAGAACTAAAAGGAATATGGGAAGGGGAGATAAATTATGATGAAATTGCAGCTATCTCTATGTCAGTTAATAGAGAGAATTTTGAAGATATATCATGCTTATAACTGTTGTTCCCCTCCTTCCATCCGCTATTTACAATTTTCCATTTACTTGCTTACTTATAAGGTACCGGGGAAGGAACTTCCAATCATATGATTAAATAAATTACAAGCATTTTGTGGTTGTTGTAGACACTATACAGTCCGCATACAGTCACCATGGTGCTATTTGTCAAAAGGAATTGATTGCCTAATCATAGGAAGAAGGTGGGATGGAAAACACCTTGACCAAAGAGTCAATTTAAGGGTTGTTCCACCAAGGAGGCTTGCTATTTGGTGTATTTTCAGATTGTTCTTCTCAAGGTTTGGGAGCATACAGAGACATTTCTATAACCGGGAGTTGTATTCACTACACACCAACATACTTGGTGGTATTTTAGCCCCCCCTCATTCTGATTTTTAAAAGAAAAATTTACAGTTACAACAATTTTTGGGACAACATCACTGAAGTGTTGGGAATCCATCATTTGGATGAAAATTAGGAGATGGAGACAAGCAAAGGAAGGGAGCTAGCTATCAAGTCCCTAAGGCATGACTGAGGAAAGTATAAAAGTATAGTTAAATACTCATGTTTTCTTTGATATGTTTACTTCATTTGTAGGTACATCAAAGAAAAAGCAGTGGAGATTCATTTGGGATCCGGGTAGTTACAATTGCTTGAGGACAAGAAGTTTCAGAAGGGAGGATTGTAATGTCCCCTTTTCGAATTAACCCAAAATAGAAGACTTCTTGCCTTTCTTCTTTTCAAAGGCAAGAAAAGGATGAACAAGGGAAGACCTTGGGTTTTCTTCATTCATATTTATGATTTTTATTTCTGTCTTTACCTTCCTAAGTGGGTCGGATGGGTTTGAGAGCTTTTAATAAGCTCAAAATGAAGAAATAAGCTACTAAGGAGGTCGACTGGGCTTGGAGAGTTCCTAAAGGGAAAATTAGAAGATAAAGGATACTTTATGAGCTTGGTATTGTCTTTTTGGCCTTTGGCACCAAACATGAGATATACAAGGAGATTAATGACTTTATTTGCACACATCTACTTTGAAAATTTTATTCTAAATTGATCTTTGGGCTGATTGTACTTAGTTCTCTCCACTTTTGGGCAAAAAATCGAATTGTGTGGTTCTTTCCAAGAAGGATGAAAACCCTTCTTGTGGCTGGTTGGGGGACGGAAACCCTCCATCCTTGATTGAAGTGAAGTCATCTTGCAGATTTGTGCATTGGAAAGGAAAGGAAGTCATCTACAATCATTTTCATGCATTGATAAGCCTCTCCTAGTCAGAACGCCTTGTGTTAGGGTGTCATTTGGTGCCTTCTAGGGCACATAACTTCTATTTTCTTTCATATTCTGATTTGATATCATCTATAAGGATGGAAATATCTATAATTTGTGGATTTTGGGGTTTAGAAACCCTCTTTTCATAATTTTCGTTGAGCTGTATTTCTGCTGTTAATAAATAAAATTCCAGATGAGTATCAACTTGATTTTTGTGGTGGAAATAGTTCGAAAATATTCCAAAAGGGTTTATAAAAATTGGGGATGCATTATTGGGTGATATTTGGATGAAATCTTGAGTTTTTTCATACTGCTGTTATAAAAATCCGATTTCTGTTCTATATTGATTTAATTTTCACTTTGCTGGTCCAAAAATCAGAATTAATATTATTGGGGTTTGCTTGATTTCCTTCTTTTGTAGTTGAAGACCCAAAAAGAGACATTACGGCTTAAGAACTATTTTTTAATACGAAATAGTAACTTATAAATCAGAATTACAAAACTATATAGTTGTCATATGTCATCAAGGAAAGCTAAAGAAACCAATGCTAATGAAGGATTTGTATCATCTAAAGTGGAGATATCCTCATCCACATCATCGTCATGCATCATTTGCTCAAGGAAATGCTCCAATCTCAACATTTGTTACGAGTGGAGGATCATCAATAACACTCAACTTTGAAATCCTATTCGCAAGAATCTCCTCCTCTAAATGAGTGTCCTCAGGGTCCACATCCCATTTCCTACGGGGGACCGTATTTGTAGCCCAAACCTTAACGTGATATAAATCAGAGACTACTATGGATGAAGACCAAGTTTTCTACTCTCTTTGATTCTAGACGGTTTTCTCTTCACATTGTAAATAAAACCATATGTCCTCCAATTACTCTCACGAGAAGACAAACTTGCCACTTGAGATAGTGAACATACAACAAGGCTATGTAGCTCCCCAAATTGATCTCCAACATAAATTGTTCATCAATTAGTAGCATCATTCATAACCAAAATGGTTCTTTACATTCATAGACACAAAATCTCCACTCCTACGAACAAAGTTGACAAACTATTCTTTGATGCTCATTGCCTCCTTATCATTTCTATATATCTTCCTCACACATTGCATGAAACCGCATGTCACCTCTCCTTCAAAAAATGGTGGCCTCTTCTTTGTTTCTTGTAATGTTCCCATTTCTAAAGACCCTTAGCCTATACGTCCCCGTGGGCTTCATGGGGATGTGCAACGTCCCCGTGGGCTTTGGGGGCAAGGGGAACATTTTTATTAAATAATTAAATATTATTGCCTGAAGCAATAATTATTTAATTATGAAGATTATTTAATTTAATTCCCAAAAATATAAAAATTAAATGGGGAATTAATTAAATAAATATTTAAGTGGCTTTTATTGTTAAAATCACCCTTTGAAAAGGGGACGCCACACCTAGGGAAAACAAACTACTTTTATTTAATGTTTTCCCTCTCCTAGGGTTTTCGAATTTTGTGCCTCCTTGCTTATAAAAGGAGTGCTAGGATCACTATTATGATTATGCTATGATGAACTTATTTTGATACTCCATGCTTGGAGTTGGGATGCATGCCCATTGATGCTTTCTTTCTCTCTTGCGTGGGAGGTTGTTTTAAGCTGGTTATTGAAAATCAATTAAAGTGATTATTTGCTAGATCCATGTTTTTGGCTTTGGCAAGCATTTGGATTTAATTTGCAAGTGAAAATCTGCCTTTTACTGTAGCGACGTCACTGTAGCGTCACTGTAGCAACTGGTTTGTGAGTGTTTTTGCAAGTCGACTTGGGTGTTGGATACCTCTAAACCCTAGCGACTTCTTCTATGATATTTATGGACTGTTTTTAGAAGGTTTATTTGATGTGAAACAGCTGTTTGTTGCCGGAGATTGTGCTCTAATTGCAGCGATTTTATTTAAGGCAAGTTGGTAATGATTTTTGTTGAATGTTGGACTGGTTTTTGGGGTCTATATAAATCTGTTATTTCCTTCTTTGACCAGAAACTTCCTGGGGGTGTTTATTAAATATTTTTATGCATGGTTTGAACCTTATATAATCAGCGAACTATTACTGTGCCTGGCTAAGCCCTAGCGACTTCAGATCCAGCCTGAGAGATTGAATTTTGGGTGCAAAAGTACATAGATATTTGGCAGCGACTTGTTTGTGATTGCTTGCTAGAACATTGGGTGTCTTTTGCAATATATTCTATGCCTAACAAATAAGGATTAAAGTCTGTTGCAGCGATCTGTGTTGGGAGGGTCTAAATCTATATTTCTAATGCATATTTTGAGTGCTTACAAACAGCGACTTCATCTTACAGTGTGGTGCTCATAGACAGCGATTTTTGTATGGTTTAATGATGCTTTAAAGGTCCCTTGGCAGCGATCTGGATAAAGCTGTTTGGGTGTGATGTTGAGTGCTATTTTGACAACGAAATCCATGCTCATTTGATCTTCCTAAATCTGCCCTATTCTCTATGCACTAGAGACCCCATTTGGAGCTTGTAAAGGTATGTTTGGTACACATTTTAAAGCACACTTACCAGCAGACTGTACCAAAGGTTTAATTTAAGTTTATGTGCTGTTATACCTCAAGGATTCATTGGTTGCATATGGAATGAAGTATAGGGCTGACTTATACATACAGTTACAGCGACTTGCAAGAGAGATTCAAACTGATTTTCTGAATCTCATTAAGTTCAGTTGAGAGTTAATGCTGTATGGGTTGTGATAGAGACCATTAAACCCCTATTATTTGGGTTTATTGAATCATCTACCCTACTGGTTCAAGTAGTACTAATTGAGCTTTTGCTAGTCCCAGTTGATTAGAGTGTTAGAGAGTTGGTTGTTTGCCTAATTTCCACTTGATTTCAGAGGTGGGATATTACATTTCTTTAGTGTCATACCACTTTGAATTCAAGGCATAAACAGCCATGTGTAAAGGTTTGTTGAGACGATTCTACCTAACAAGAATCTTATCCTTCTTCTGTTTGTAATATTCAAGGATCCTCCATCTCTAAGTTTTTAAATGCACTCAGATATGGAATCAATTGTCTCATAAATTCCCCCCAAGCAAGGAGAACCCGTGTCTTCATAGCATATGGCTTTTACTGTGGGCTGCAAAACATTGGTAATGCATTTCCCCTCAATCCAAAATGCATCATCTATGATTAACCTCGTCTTCCCTAGCTCTCACGACAGTATAGCCTCCAATCAAACCTCATGTCACTGATAATGATGTTGCTTAGTGCACCATGCACCTCAAGCAAGCTCTTAAGGAGGATTTAAAAACTAGCAAACTGTGTGTCAAAAGATTTTAGAAGCTCAACTTTTGCATAGATTTGATACATGGCTCATGATTGTTGGTGGTTACATATGAACATCTGTATCTTCCTCCCTTGCGCAATATAAGAAGCAACTCAATCAATCTTTTAGATGTCCTTCAAAACATTGTTTGTGGCATTAACAAAACAAGGTGTCCAATAAATATGTTTATATCTTTGTTGAATTATCAAGCTTGCAGTTTTACATGCGGGGGTTGCTTCTATAATTCCCTGAATGACATGTGATGAACCGACTTTTTTTAACATTGTACACAACAAATCTGCTTGATAGGTGGCATTCTTCTCATGAAGAGTGCAATCAATATTCCTGAAAAAATGGCTATTCAGGACAAGAAACAATAATTCTCAGTAAAGGTGCTCAGTAAAGGTATGTTCCTTGTATCTGTCCATCTATCCATAATGATTAAACAACCCTCTTTTTCCTGTCATTTTTATAGGAGAAAAATATTTCTCAACAATAAGCTTCTCTTGGTCCAAAAGAGTGGTGCAGAATTTGTCATAAGTGGGAGGCTTGTGCTATTTAGAACCCTCATTTATGGCATGTATCATCTCATGAAAATAGGGAGAGCGAGCCACATTGAATGGGATACTACATACCTAAAATATTATAGCAATAGAAGCTTCTATATCATCTGTGGCATCATTGTACCTAGCATCATTGTCAAACATAGTTGATGGAGGAGACACTACGCTTTTTGATAAATGCAAGCATAATAGGAGGGATCTATCGTGACTTGGTTCCATCTCCATCACCACACATAGTATAAGATTGGGAGGCAATACTAGGTAACATATTGGCTAGATTTTCTGCACAGCTGAAAACCTAAGCAGTTATGAGATAAATCTCCCTCATTTACTGGTGAGGCTCCCGTGTAAGATTTTGTCAGTTTATATGTCCTAATATATATCTGTTGGTATTACTTTAACCGTGTAGCTCATGAACCATAGCTATATGGTTCTGCAGCATGTAAACAGCTATAAAAGAAAGGAAAAATCTGCAGAAGAGGAAAATAATAGGAAACAGAAGAAAGTAGAGAGAATGTGCAACCCAAACAATAGTTTACAGAGTTGATTGCATGCACATAGATTAAAACAAATAGATCATTAAACAAATAATTCAAAGCAAAGGAAACTTTCAAATCTAGATCTATAATAACACAAATTTTATGAATAGATCTAGAAAGAAATAAGAAGTAAAATGCACCGTTGACACAAAGTTCTCCGGAAATCTCTTTTCTATTCCTCTGCTTGCAGAAATCAGGGGTTTCAGCTCAAAGTCTGGAACACAAGAATGCTGATTACAAATTTTGATCCTTTAACCCGTAGGTTCTTCCTCTACTTATAGCACGTAGAGGGGAAATTACAAATGGGAGACTATAACTGAACTAGATCATAAACAAGAAGTAAAGAGAACATCTAGCAATCATCTTCCTTTAATTCCTCTTTTAGTGACATGCATTAGGAGTTCAAGCCAGAATTGTGCACATTTGTCACTTAACTCAAAGAGTCATTCCAAATAACTTAAAGTAATGGTTTTTAAACCAATAACTTTTAAGTTTACAATTACATCTGGGAACATAAGAAATAAGAGAAGAAAGAAAAGAAGAAGGAAGATCTGTTCAGCTATAAGTCCTACACTTTTCTTTTTGTTTTGATACTGAATATATTTTTCGAACATATAGTTCAGCAATTTCCCATCCACTTTAGCCACAGCTTCTTTCTCTGTCTTGAATTGCAGCAATCCTTCGTTCAAAACTTCGATGCTCACTTCCACCACCTTCAAACTAGGCCTAAACTTCTTAATGTCTGATTGCAGTGTTACCAGCTTACTGATTGAATTCATCGTGAAAGGCCTAACAGCTTCATCAATCCTCTCTTAAACCATCAGAAGAGATCCTTCCAGGGAATCAGGCACTTTGTTGGGAATGGTCCTTTTGTATGAAGAAACGTTCCCAACCACTTCCTCATTGGTGAAAGCAATTACATTGTTTGATAGTGACGATACCATATCCTCGAGCACCCACATTCTTTTCAGCATAATTCTGAAGATCTCCAAGCGGAAAGAGACTGTGAATTCAAGTTGCTTCCCCTTTTCAACCGATCCATCAGGCACAATTCGTTCTGCAATCAAAACCTCCTTCGGCAGCTTATTTATCTCGACCAAAGTGCCCAGGTTACTTTCAGCCACCATAGTCATATCTACCGTGCTTGTAATTAGTTGCTTCAGCTGAACTAATGCATCCTTCATAACCTTTAGACGAGCTGGGCACCTCCCTGAGTTGCACAAAAGCTTGGCGAATGATTAGGCTCTTCCATTCGTCGATAGCTTTAACTTGGTTCCCTGCATTTTCCACTTCCTGCATCAGATGATCACTCACCTGCTCATGTGCTGAAATTGGCTGAGAGGAAGGTTTGGCAACCTTAGCAATGATCTCGCACAACTGGGAAACTTGCTTTTGAAGTTCAACTTTTTCTGCCTTCTCTTTGTCAAGCTTAAGGAATAAATCATTTATTAGTGTCTACGTGTCTTGCTTTAATCCTTCGGTAGTAGTTTGACCTATTGGCACCTTGGTTACTGATATATCTACTGCCGTAAGCTTGCCTTTCTGCTTTCCCTCTGCTGGAATTGATACCTCAATGAAATTTTGCCCTGATTCTTCAATAATCAACCTAGAAGTCACCCTAGCAACTTTAGGTCTTCTATCTTTTCCGCCCAAACTCAGGAGCAGCTGTAAGTCATGTTCCTCCAGGTTGATCTCCTCTCTAGCTTCTGGGATTGACTGCGAAGCCAACCACTTTGAGAAATTGCTTTTCGGAGAATGAGAAGTCATTGAATGCACCACCATCTCGTACTCTAGTTCCTCTCCATCCGAATTTGCTACAGTGTCGTGACTGCCATCTTTTGAATTGTCCAAAGACAATGCCCTTTCAAACTCTGTCATCTGCAACTTTAGCTTTTCTTCAGGAAGAGGTGAAGATCGGAGTGACTGAGGAGAAAACACAAACGTTGCTAGATTCAACGGAGGAACGACAAGATCTCTTTAAGGTTCAAAGGCAGGTGAAGTGTTGTGAGTTAACGCTAGAGAAGTTGGAACTAGCACCATAGCCGTAGAAGTGTCCTTTTCCTGTGTCTGAGACTTCTTGTGCACTTTAAGCTTTTCAGGCCTTCTATTACTTTCACCTTCGTGCTTTCTTTTGATGGAGTCTCTATGCACTAAGGTTGCATGTGATCTGATTCATCAAAGTTTCATCAAGGCAATACCCCTTTGTCAGTAACCAGTTCGAGGTGTTGACTAGACCTGCGGCAGATCTTTCCTTGATCATGTGGCAGCGACCAATGTTTTCCTGAAGAGCAGCTCTATCCCCTCCCATCTGATGATAAGTGTCAAATAACACAGGCCCATCATCTGTGAGATCTGCAGGTATCCGAGCTAATCCATAATCAAACACTTGTTGCGCCGATAACCTGCTGAAGTCTTTATTTCTGACTTTATGTACTCATTTATGCACTTCATCCAGAAGTCTTCTAATGAAAGCACATGTGAGTATTCCTGGGAGATTGTCTTCTTTGCTACCCCATATGGATCGAAGTTCAGCCGTGCTAGGAAGAACTCATGCTCATACTCAGAAAACATTTCAGCTTCGATTCCTCTAGCCTTGTGGATGTATCTGGCAGCTGTAATAGCCTACTATGATCGGAAAGGAACCTGTAGACTTGTGTCGCTTTGATTGTAGGTCATGCATCTCCATAAGCTGCCTACATAACTCCATGAAGACCCACTTGTCGCTTGGATATTTTGGCAACTTGACTGGCTCTGATTGAAAAGCCGGTTACCCTGAGGTACATTTGAAATCTGCAAACTGGATGAAAATACAACCATGTATGAAATACTAAACTTCACCCAAGCTTCTTTGGCTCACTTTGTTGGTCTTAAGATCACTGTTCAATTTGCAGGGATATGAATCCATAGAGCAAGAATCCATTGTTGACCACCTTGTAATCTTTATGGCATTCAGGAACTGTCAACTACATGGGTAGCACTCAAAAATGAGATCCTTTTTTTGAGAGTATGCCCCGTCTATCCATACTTGGAAAATATCCTGCGAAGTTGTTGCGTATACTAGGTATGAAGTCATCTTGAAGCTGTATGACCGCCTCACACTTCGGATGCTGCTCACCGAGTTGTCATATGATGATTTCCACCCAATTGATTATTAAATCAGCTTCTGTTGATCTCAATGGTTCTAATGAAAGCATACATCCATGAGCGGAAGTTGTGAGTGTTGTGTAATATCCCCTTTTGGGATATTATCCAAATATGCAGATTATTCTACTGCAAATTGACTCTAGAAGGATTAAACCCTCCTAATTCGACCTCAAATAATCCAATGTTAGCTTCAATACAACCCTAAAAAGGATTGGAGTGATTACCAAGGTGGTGGATTATATGGGAGAACCAGTTAGGAAATTAATCACTTCAAATCTGAAATTAATTACAACAGTAATTAATTTATAAATGCACTAAACTGCTGCAAACTTCAAAAATTAATATCTCACTCAATACTTGGGGCTTTTTGCATGAAATAAATTGTAGAATAAAGTGGAAATAAAGATCTTTCCAATTAACTAACAAACTGAATTTTATCCCACTGAAGCCCCCTCAAATATGCCTGTGAAATCTGAAAACCATATCGCTAGGGTTAGAGAAAAGTAATTAAATAATTTTCAGGTCATAAAACCCTTCCAAAACACTCAAGCAATAAGCCCTTGATCTGAAATAATTAACTCAACACAGCAGCAAATAGATCTAGCATAAACAACCTCAAAACATTATAGATCAAACCCCCAAACCAAGTATAATGTGCCTCTAATAAATTGCAGCCATAATAACAATCACAAAGTACCAAAAACCCTTCGCATATAATGCAGATTTATGCTTCAAATAAATGCTCCAAAACCCAAGACCAAGTCGCCAATATTAGAAGGAGAATCACCAACAAGTATATTTGCAAATCTCATGAAAATACTTCAATAGAATATCAAACTAGCACAATAACTCCCACGCAAAGAGAGAGAGAGCATTAATGGGCATGCATCCCAACTCCAAGCATGGAGCATAAAATCAAATGATCAATCAACATGCCCTCTAAGGAAATGTGATCCTCCCTTTTATAGAACTAAGGGGTGCAATATCCAATAAAGACCTACCTTTCCCTTTTGGAGGGAAAACATAAACTCACATTAAAATATTTAATCCTAAGGCAACTATGTGCACTTTATTTATTTTTTAATTAAATAAATAAAAGTAACTAACCTATGTGCACATTAAACTAACTAAAAAGACTCCCACTTGTAGCGCTAGAGACAGAGCCAAGGGGTTCCCAACTCCAAGCATGCAAATTAAAAATAAATATTAATAATGTCTAATCGAAAAAGGGGACAATACATGTTAGCTTCTCCATTTATCCTGCATAACAATTTAGTAATATCATCCACTTCCTGCACCAAATTGGATTGTAGAAAGAGTCCTCGGGAACTTTGATGGAAACTTCTGTAAACAGCTTCTTCGTAAACCTGCTATTAATATTTAAGCCCACACAATTATGCTTTAATGCTTCTCCCATCTGTTGCAATGTCCATTTTGGGCATGCTAATTGTAATCACCATTGCTCGCGTTGGAATCTTCAGACAATAATTGATAAATTGTGCTTTATAATCCAACCCTGATTATCGTCTTTCCAGGCAGCATCCCGAATTGTTCTGGATAGGAGATGGTATGACCTTGCACACTCCAAGACAAATTATCAGGCTAACTGAGCTGTGACTGGGGAATGATGAAGCTCGATCATAAATCCACTGGCTTTTTATTGCCCGCATGAGAATATGTCTTTCCAGCCCTAGATCTGTTCAAAGCAATTTGCCAGAGGGGTTCGGGGCCTAAATATAGTGTCATTGATATCAGCAAGTTCTAGACCAGTAATGCATGATTCCACTGATCCTTCTCTTTGACTAGCCTTCATGCATCTGACTTTCTATTCATCCATGTGCGCCAAAATTAGGCAGAAAAGCTATTAATAAATATCATTAATATCATTGTCTAATCACCAAATGGGTCGCACTTTTTGGCATGGGTGAGCTTCTAAATTTGGAAGATGTCAACTTCAATTGATGGGAATTTTTCACTATGCACCGCAGACTCTAAAAAGGCCCTTCATCCACTTAAGTGATTGGAGACTTTGCATAATGGGAATTTGGGTACCTTGTAATCTATAGGTAATAAATTCTCGCCTACCCTGCATAACCTCCAATTTTCCCACTGCAGCATATTCAGTGACTTTCTAAAAATTGCGACTTGTATTAAAAAAACTTCTTTTAGAAAAGTGTGACTTGTATGGAGTGAATAAAACCCTTCGATGAGAGGAAGTTAGCCTAGTAGGCAAGCTGAAAATTTCCATCGGTGCTTTAAGTGATTTTTCTTTATTTTATGAATGGGAATTTTCACCCTGCAAGGCAACAAGGCAGGTAAGAAATTCCTGCTTGCCTGCCGCCTCTACATTTTCCCATCGCAGCTTAAGTGACTTTGACTTAATGGGAAAAAGTACCCTACAAGGCAGGGAATAAATTCCAAACACCTGCCTGTTGCTACCAATTTTCCCACTGCAGCTTAAACCTATTCAGACAAATACAAGTCAAAACAGTGTGACTTGCTATATGGGAGAGGATTTTGTGCATGACTTCATCATTTTTGGCTAGCAGTTTGCATTTTGAGGCTCAATTCCTTGTGATGCTGTGTCGGTAGATGATCTTAAGATGCTTTCGGGCAATTAAACAAACAATACTTGCAAAAGAATTTGACCTCAAACAGTTAAATTTCACAGGGAAACCGAGGAGAAAACCGAAGTGAAAACGCAAAATACAAATTGCTAATAATTAGGAAGTGAAAACGTTGCCAGAAGTTGCAGACAATGTCCTGAATTCATTCCTGGTGAAAACCCTAATGAGATGAGTGAATACTGACATGCAAAATTGAAAACAGGATTCAACCAGAGTTAAAATTTACTTCAAACAGGGGCATTGATCTTAATTTAATAAATAATTAAATCATAAAAATGTTCTGCAGCCAAAACTTGGTTGGAGGGATAAAACAAGCTTTGGGCATTTGGGTATTTGTCAGAAATTGGCTCACATGATACACTGGGAATATCTTAACATAATACAGACATCTTCTAGCAATAAAAACACAAAAAATTACCCGCTAGATTTTAAGAAGAACGAATTTTTTTTTTACATGGCATAGTCCCAGATTTCAAGGTGTAATTTGGGGAACACCATAACATGTCATTTTCATCATTTTGAAGACCCTCAGATTGGGAATACTTGAGTTCATTGAATCTAATTTCTTTACCCAAATTTTTATGTTGCCCTTTTTTTTTTGCAAACTTCCACACCATAATTTAAACCACCCACTAAATAGTGTTTGCTTTGCAACCATGGCAAACTTTGTGGTGAAACAAAAGACTAAAGCACATTTCTCGTGCCTTCCAGACACAGTGGATGTGGTCGGATTTGACCCAGAAAATGCTACAAACTATTAAACCTGAAATTTACTTCCTTTCTTGAATGCTTCACACAAGTGAGAAATCACCATAGACTATTTTTACGGAGAATGGACAAAATAGGATAAGGAGAGCGCAAATCACTGGATTTTCTGGATCCCATTATTTGTGTCTTGTTTACATGGCAAAATCATCAGATGCAGAAGGCTGTAAGCTAGTCAACCTGTTTTTCCAAGAATGTCCAGATTTTGCACCATGGATGAACCAAATTCCCAAAACTGTGTTTACCAAGAAATGCCTATGGAGCCACGTACCCTGTCTGAAATGTTTCCATTAACGCTTGTAACAGGTTTCGGGCAAATGTTCCTCATAAACGTCCTGGAAACATTCATTATTTGCCGGGAAGTTTGTGCGCTTTTTACAGTTTTAAAATGACTTGTGAAGCTTACTTGTCAAAAAATGAAACTAAATTTTAACATTTGTTGAACCCTAACCCTAATAGTGACCACCTAGGACTTGCTGGAAACTTCCTAAAAGCAATATAATGACATCTTTGGTCCATTCTAAATGCACACTCTCATTTTTCTCTTGCTAAATACAGTTTTCATTAAACTAAGATGATAAAATCTAGTGAAGAGCAAATAGACATCTAGAATCTAATCATTATAATCATGTATATATGAAACATTGAAATTGTAACCATGTTGAATGATGAATCTTTAGAACAAATTTCAATGAATTCAAAAATATTTTGAGTGCTTTATCAATTATCTCTTATGGTCCATGGACTAAAATTATGAAAATGAGTACTATGCATATATATAAATTTTAATTTTAATTTGTTAATAATATATGTACGAATGTTTTTGTAAAGTTTTGTACCCAAGGATTTTTTGACAATCGGTGTTTCCATGTTTCGGACCTGTACCCGTTTCCTGGCAACATAGAATTTCAATAGTAAATAAAGATTGATAAGAAAGACCTAATTGACAAACATTGCTATATTCTTCATAAAATCAACAAATGGAGTTGTGCAATACTGTACCTATAAGGATGAAGAAATAAAGGAGAGGAAAGACTGTCCAAGATAAATTCAAAAAAAATCATAAGATTAGAAATAAAACTAAGAAAGCTATCTGGGAATAAAGAAAGTCCAAAATAGAGAGATTCTAATCTATCTATGAAATCTATCAAGATACTTATGATAACTATCTTGATTTACAATTTATCATAGTTACCAAGAGAGATGCACGTATATTGGTACTAGTATGAGGAGATGGGGACAAGTATGCCATATATATATATATATATATATATATATATAAGAGCAAACGATATGATACAGCCTAATACAGGCTGATAAAAAGTTAAAACATTAATAACTTTTTAAAGTAAATGTGTTAGATATTGAAAATAGATAAGAGTATTTTTATTAAGATTTTTCTGTGATATCTCATCATATTGAGGGTCAAGAGGACCAAATATATATTTAAAAAAAAACACTGAAATGCAGGTCTCTAAAATGAGAACCAACAAGTACCAGTCTCTGAGACATTTCTTTTGATAAGAGACAAGTCTCCATGCAACACTGCAATTTATTAAATGCACTATAATCTAAATCATGCATAAGTTAGAAATAAAAACATCTAACCTAATTGAATCATTAAAAAAGGTCTATTTACATACACCATCACTTGGTAGCATGGGATGTTTGCACTCTTCCGAGAGATCAAGTAGGGATGGAAATTATTGATATCAAAGCCCAAGGTATGGCCTTGGAAAGTAAGTGGATTGTTAGAGTAGTTGAGGGCGAGGCCCCTTGGCAGGTTCTCCTCAAACATTACTAGTTTACTGCAAAAAAAATGTACACAATCAAGGGGCCAGTTCAACTGTGTGATGTTGGTAATGCTAATTTTTTTGTGGTTGATGGGTCTGCACAAATTAGGAGAATTTGTATTGCCGTCTCAGATTTACTGCATTGGCAATTTGAGGACCCACACGGTGCTTGGGACCTGGATTCACAGCCTATTTGAATTTTGGACCTTCCAGGCATTGCAAGGACAGCTTGGGTCATTACCCTTCTTTGCAGACAAGCATCTAGCAAAGAAAGGATTATTTTACCGGGGAGATATGTGGAATCAGCAGTGGTGTATTTCACTTGATCCAAATAGGTCTCATTTGTTGACTACAGATGACAAAACTGCTCATCAAAAGCTTTGCAAAATGATTTTTGAATAACTGTCTTTTCAAGCTGCAATTACAAGTGTCGGGTCCTTATTGGAGAGATTGAAAGTGGAACAATAAAAAAAATCAATGAGACACAAAAATATTTGTATAATCATCAGGCATACCACAGCTCTTTCCCCATGTTTGAACGAGTGGCAGCGAACCGACAATCCGAAATTTCGATGACAAAGACATTGCTAACCTATTTTATCTGCAAGAATATCATTTAAGCACAAAGTTTTGGTGTGGCTTGTGATTCATTAAGGGCTGAATGTCAAAGCACGGTTGGGCAAGATGGGCATCACAAGCTCTGCATCTTATGTGGGAGAAGAGACAATTGATCACATATTTTGGAGATGCTCCACAGCTAAGTCATTCTGGGTTTGGCTTCAGGCTGAATTCCATTTCCTTTGTCACCATTTGTCCTGGTGAGGAGCTCTCCTGAAAGTCTCTTGGATGATTGTCCAATGCCAAAATTGTTTGTCATAATGTTTGTTTGGCATCTATGAACTTCTTGCGGAAAGCACAATGCAAATCTACTTTTAAGGACAAGTCTTCTTGGCTCACCATGGAGAAGTTGAGTGATGCAGAGATATCAATCCTTAATATGACTTAACTCTAACCTTGATGATCTACAACTCAAAATCAACTCATAACATGCAATACTTTGGTCATGCAGTTCATTATTAGAATTAAAATGCAATCTTTCAAACAGGAATGATAGTCTTGTGAACTTTGGTTGAAGTTTCCAACAATTTCATCATATTTTGCTCCCTTCTTGAAGAACTTGTCTCCACAATCCTTCCTCTAATCTTCATGAATTTTGTCACTATCTACATCATCCTTGACTTAGATTCTTCATACCTCACAAATACCATCTAAGCACTTCGTAACAAGATTCCAACACTATATACCCTGCTTACTCACTCTGATTATTAGGACTGGTATATATATATATATTTCACTTCTACACCCATAAATCCTCTTCTTGAACTCTATAATTCCTTGAACATCTATAATGCATCATAGCTTACCTTTTAAACAAGTCTTCCTCCACGAAATTAAGCTCCTAGATCAAATTACTCACAAGACTAACTTTAGACTGGTAACAAGACAGGGTTCTGATTGTGTGTTCAAGGTTCTTTCCTTATAACTGTAATTTTTCTTCTCAAAATCTGTCCATGTCTTCAGGGTTTCACAGGACAGTGAACAAACTATTGTGTTAATGCTTGTTTCTAGGCTCTTGAATGCTTTTCAACTCAATAAACATCTTCTGCAAAGTCACTTGTAACTCCCCCAATATCCTCCATCATAATGAGTTAATCAAAATTCAATCTCATAGTGCTTCTTGCAAGAATTTTCTCAGAAACAGGGTCCCTACTGATATACAGATGGCTGAGAATGAAGTTGTCATTAGTCTTAGTCTTTCACATCTTGAATAAGTCCTAACCACCTTGTATTTCATTGATATTGACTATACAACCACTGCTCATCCGGATCAAAGACCAAAATGTCAATATACCATAAGAGGAGATTGACAGTCACTGTATAAGGTAAGGTGTAGGTAATTCATTTACAAACTTTCTTTGTTTCATTCACAGACCTATATTATGATTCTCTGTAGGTGCTAATGAGAGTCTAGATGGTTCTCTGACTGATGATTTCTTTGCTCAACTGGGTTTAGGTTTCCAAGTTTCTTCTCTTGATCAATTACTTAATAATCAACCTTACTCTAGAACAGGATTCCAAAGTTACAGATGACTGGGTAATGGGGTTATAGTAATGAAGATCAACAAAGGTCTGAGGTTACTCCTAACCCTTACATAATCTCTCTTGACATGAGGGTATCACTTTCTTGTATTGATATTCAATGACTAAAACAGTTAAACAAGAAAGAAACTATTTTCAAGTGAGACTGTGATTAATCAAGCCCTCTCCAACAGATTCATGACTTCATTTCTTTCTTATTACTTCTCTTAATTCTCTTAAATGTTCTATGAACTATAACCAATGATCCTGATGTGCTTATCTGTACAGAAATTCAATATAATCCGTATAACACGTGGAGAAGGAAATCACGTACAGGACAGTGTTAACAAATTGGTCCTCCAACTTATGCCAAGATTTCTATAGGTAAATTCAAACTTTCCATAGATTCATTTAAGTTCCTAACAGGACAAGAGTATCACCAAGTCATAAGAAGGGTATGAAATTCCACTCATGCAATATAATCTCTTATTATAAACCCTAAGCCTGTCACAGTTCACAGCCACTAGAAGAAGAAGATAACAATGATAACAAATTTGTTCTACCTTGAATAAACTTCAAATTAGTTATTATTCCCATAAATCAGGGATCTAGAAACAAGACACATTTCAACATTCTCTTTTCCTTATATCATTAAGATTATACACACAATTTGATGAATTCCTCAAATCTTGACCTTCAATGCATATCCTTTTACCTTCGGTCACAGACTTCTTCACACCCTCTTTATCTTCTCTTTTCTTCTAACTTATTCCTTCTACTAACTGACTTTCCAACTTCTTACTCTCTCTATTCCTCTCGAATACATCTTTTCCTATGCCCAAATAGAGATAGTTACCCCTGATTTTGCTACCTAATTATGGCTAATAACTAACTAACTATATGAGTAACCCCATTAAATGAGTGAAAGCACTTTAATACATCATATTGGACTCCTCATCACTATTACAACATTTGACAATGCCACTACACCACCTAACACACACCTAAGAATTTAAATATTTAAAATGTTCCTTTTGGAGGGAAACTCCGAATTGACCCCCTTACACATATTGAAGGATCCAAATAGGTTGGAATCCATACAAAACTACTAGACATGACCCCCTAAATTACTAAACACCAAAATTTGCAATAAAACAAAAACTTGATATTTGGATGTCTCTTGATGCTCTTGCATCATTAAAACGATTGAAGCAAGAGCTAGTTTTGATTGTTACGACGAACTAGCAATGGTTCCTTAAAGATGTTAACTCTTTTCCCATCGGGCGATAGGCCGAAGTGCTTTGTTTCCTTGCTTTTTTATGGAGAGATTTTCCATGTAACTATTCTGCTGAATTGATGTAAATTTCTTGTTCACTCTTGTGGAAAGCATGATGCAAATCTACTTTTGAGGTTGATTCTTCTCCACTCACCATGGAGAAGTTGAGACTCTTAAGCAAGAGCTAGCGTTGATTGTTAAAGTGAACTGACAATGATTCCTTAAAGACATTAAATTATTTTCCTATCAGAGCATCGGTCAAAGTGCTTTCTTGCTTTTGTATGGAGAGATTATTCTTGTAACTATTCTACTCGATTAATGTAAACTTCTTGTTCATTTTTGTAGTATAAGATACTTTATCCTCGAAAAATTAATTGATTTACAATTGTCCAAAAAAATAAGGAAACAATTTTTTATTTTAGTTAAATTTATAATAATATAGTGGACACAATTCAATTTCTTGGTTTTTGTACTCTTGGGCTAGACTGTTTCAGTACGGGTACGGGTACGGTATGCTGATATAAAAACTTCGGGTATGGTACGCTTTCGGGTACGTTTTATATATATAAATATATAATATGTATATTAAATTATAGATTTAAAGAAGCATTTGCATACTTATTGAAATTTAATACTCATACAAATTACAATCATTCATAGAACATGAAAACAAATTTCCAATACTCTAAGAATTGAGACTTGAGTTTGCATTGATTCATAATGTTCAAAACATAATAGTTAATAGCATAATACATTCAAATTTTCAACTTGCTTCACTTTCAATTTCCTAGGCCTAAAAGCCTAGAACATATCATCTATATGATCCTCAAAATCATCTTCATGGATGGCACTTGCAACTCCACTCCCACTAGCTCCACTTTCGAACCCTTGTAAAGGGCTCCCTGGAAGTTCGTCATCAACGCCAAGTAGTGAAACATTGGACAAACAAGCAGCAAAAGCTTCAAAGTTCGTGGTTTCAGGTTGGATGTTCCAAAGCTTGTTAGGACCACTAGTATACTCTTTCGTCTTGTGTGTTAAGAGGCGCAAGTTGGAATGTACGTATACTAGATCATCAACCTTCTTCGATGCCAACATGGTGCATTTGGCTGAGTGGATGCCGATGAAGCCATAAGTACTCCATGTAATGTCCCCTTTTTAGACAAGTTAGGAAATGAAGAAATACTTGTCAAAATCAAGCAAAGAATGGATAAACCCTTTTTCATCAACCTAAAATATCCCAATGTCAACTATTTCGAACTCAAATGGGGTTGGAACTAGCCAAGGTGGTGGGATAGATTGGAGAAAACAATCGGAATTTAAAAACATTCAAATTAGGTATTACAACAGTTGGAAAATAATTTAAATTTGAAACCCTAACTGCTGCAATCTTCAAAATAGAATAACTATCTCTACACAACTTCAATCTAGGCAAATGGCATATGCCCGAACTCGGGAAAATACAAGGAACAAGATGATGTAAACCAACTTATAACAGAAACTACCAAACATGCAGATTTGGCCCTCCTACTATTTCGCCCCTCACATTTAGGGCTGATTAGGGCATCCAAACTTGTCCAACAATGATGAAATTAATCCTCAAAGCTGACACTAATTTATGAAGCCCAAATAACCTCAGAAATTCTCCAAAAACCTTAGATCTGATTTTTTTTCAAAAGGAAAACACAGTAGAGCTTAAAAAGGGCATAACTTCCTCAAAACTTAGTATTTTCGCATGAAACAAAAACCAAACGAATCCTTGAATTTTTATCTTTCCAACAAGCCCAAAATCGCCAAATTCCAAGGGTGGGAAGACCCCCAAAAAGCTGTCACAAAACCCAGAACAGGTCGTTGCCCTTAAGTCAGTCAAAATTTGTAAATTCAATATCTCATAAAATACCCAACCAAATCACGCAAATTACATATCAAAATGTTCACAAAATTATGAGGAATCCAATGAGTATTTTTGCAGATTTTTTTGGGCAGGAAATGTGTAAAACAGCCCCAAACCTTAGTCGCTAGGGTTAGAAAAAACAAGATTTACACTAAAATATTTCACCAAGGAAATTCACCACACTTAGGGTATAAACAATAATGATCCACCACAATAATGCAAATATAAGTCTTCAATCAGATCTTCAATAGCTCCAACTTGGTTGTCAAAGAGAGGGCAACAACTAGGGCATACATCCCATTTCTCCAAGCATGGAGAGACATAATTGATTTAATCCAACATACCCAAAAGATGGCCATGCAACCTCCTTTTATAAGATAAGGGGTGCAACATTCAAATGGCCGACCTTTTCCCTTTTGGAGGGAAAACTAATAAAAACTTAATTAAAATATTAAAAGACTAACTTTATGTGCATTTTATTATTTTCTAATTAAATAATAAAAAGTAACTAAACTATGTGCACATTTTAAAACTAACTAGAGACTCCCCCTTGTAGCGCAAGGCATGCCAAGGGGCTGCAATGCAGACAATAGCCACCTCAGGACAATCCCCAAGCTTTATCCTCGAACCCACGGGAAGAGAAAATGGGTTGAGGGTCTTCAGTTATTCATTTTCAAAAATGTCCAAAAAAGGGGACATTACACTCCAGTTGCACTCTATAGAAGAATTACTAGCCACCTGTCACAAAAACAAAGTATTATTAATATTAAAAAAAGAGTGATATCATTTTGAATTTTAATTCTTAATTGGTAATTAAAATATCAAATAACAAGCCACAAACTTTATACCTGTGAGAGCAATTTGATCACAACATGTCGTAGGTACGTGGCATCATGGCCATGTACAATCCACCACATGATTGGATTCAAGGTGGCTTTGTCACAAAGAGCCTCTACCTCTCCCATGCTACCTCCTCCAGATACAAACATTCCCATCTCATTGCGGACTGCACTAGATATAGCTGGATTAGAAAATAACCTCCCAAATGTTGCCCTCGTCCCATTTGCAACCTCTTGGTCATCATAAGGTTGTTGCCTACTAGGTAATCCAACTATTTCATTGTTGTAATCATAGTTCAAAAAAATCGTAAATCGGGAATAATCGGCAGGGCAAATTTTGAATCGGAAATCAGGAATCGGCAACTTTATCGCTACTTTTAAAAACATTTAAATTCATAAAATATACTTAAATTAAATGTAAAAAACAATGTTAAATGATGCGAGAAGTGACTCTATAGAATTCCATAAGCCCATATGCATATTTTCGATTAAGTTTTGACCAAAAAAGAGAGTACAAAGTTTGCCAACAAAAATGCTCATAGAGTCATGTCACATGTGACTTTTGAAGTATCACTATCAAATATCAATAATATTCTTTTTTATTACGCACTTCGTTGTAGCCTGCAGCCATGAACTTTGCACTTTTCGTGCGTGCCCGCCACTTCGCTGCAACCACAAACTTTTCGTGCCCACATCGAATGCCCTCTTACGGTTTACTCGCGTCGAATGCCCACAAATGGAGTAAATGCGAGTCACAGGAGCAAAATCGAGTCAGGCAAGAGAAAACAGGTTAAAAAACAAATCGATTTGGTCTTTTTTCGCCTGTAAACCTAAGCCACGATTTCACCCACGATTTTCAATGATTTTAGCCATGATTTTCGAGGGGTTTTTATCCCCAAAAATCGTGATTTTTCAAAAGATTATTGTTTTCATGGTTGCAAACGATTTATCGCAATTTATCGCTGATAAATCACAATTTTTGAAACTATGGTTGTAATATTTGGGATTTAAGGCATAAGCAAGGAGATGTAATGAGGTGGTCATTTTGTTCCACCTTTTCATGACCACACTTTTAACTTCATTGTAAAAAAATTCGTCAAGGTCCTGCTCTTTGGCTTGTATGATATCTTTGATTTTCTCAAGCATGGAATCAATGCCATCATATATTTCTCTAATGCAAGCATTATCTTTGTCTACAAATCTGATCATACTTAAAATAGGCTCCATGAAAATCAACAAATATTCAACTTTTTCCCACCAATCATCAAGGATCTATGTCTTTATCCTTTGGACTCTCTCTGTATTTGCTTGCCTCCAGACGGTCCAAACATTATCAATCACCATGCTACTCAAAGCATGTCTCACCTTCACAAGTCGTCTCAAGATGAGTGTGTAAGAGACAAACCTAGTCTCAACAACCTATTAAAAAGGAATAGAAACAATTCAATAACACAAATTGAAATTGATTTAAAATGAAAAACTTAAAAACTTAAAAAGTAAAACTTATAAGTTATGGCTCATGAATCTTCTAAATATGGCTTGAGACATGTGATGGTTGGTGACAAACATCTGAATCTCGTTTGCCTCCGTGTGGATTTTCTCAATCCATGTAATTTTCTAATCTTTTACAACATTAGATTCAAGGAGTGTATTGCACATGGTGTCCAAAATATGTGTTCATACCTACCCTCTACTATTGACCCTGTTGCCTTGCAATTTCTGGCATTTTCCGTGATGACTTAGACAATGTTATGAGGGTCCACTGACTCAATAGTCTCAATGAGAATATTTGCAATGAATTGGGCATCTTTTATTTCCCCCTCACAATCAATAGCCTTAGAAACATTGTCTCTTTAGGGCTTACTACAATAATGTTGATGAGAGGTATGTTTCGGGAGTCTTTCCATCCATTTGAGATAATAGAGACTCCTGAATCTTTTCAGGAATCTATAATTGGTTGTAAAGATGTTTGTATGTCTTGCACTTCTTTTTTCAAAAGAGAAGTGCGAACCTTATTATAATTGGGACTTGTATAACCCTGTGGTGCCTCATTAATGCCTCTCACCATTTTTTGCCAATATGGTGACCTTAAGACATTGAATGGTAGCTCACATGCATATATACACCGAGCCACCAATTCATGTGCAATTTCTCTCTTCTCAATGTTAAATTTTTTGTAAAGGCCCTTTTGTTCTCTTGCTTGATGGGGTATCTTCATCAAAAGGAGAATCAACTGGAACAATTTCAACATTACTCTCAATGAAAGGATGAAATGATGGTGGTGGTATTGGTGGTTTTCCCATAGTCCTCTGTTGTAAAGAAATGGTTCTAGAGTGAGCTCTTGCTATTTCAAAGTTTGCATCCTCTTGCTCTTTTAGGTACATGGCTATTCTATTCTTCTCGACCTTCTTACACGCTCTAATGCTCATCCCCGATACCGCAGTTAGACGAGCTTTCAAACGGGTATGCGAGGATTTAAATGTGGTGGCACAATGGGGGCACGTCCAAACACGGACACCACCAGCAGCAACGAGCTCTAACACTTCCACATGCCTCCATAAAGGAGAATGAGGATCCATTTTCACTATCGGTCCACTTGAAACATTTCCTCCCTCACTGTTTGCTCCCCCATGCCCCACTGAAGCTGAACTGGATGCCATGACTGTAAATTTAATTTGTTTTAACCTACAATAAGAGATATTTTTTAAAACATTGCTAAATAATTTAATTAAAAACAACAAATACAAATTACACAATTAATTTGTTAACCCATACACATTAATCTCTAATTCTGATCACCAAGTTTGCCATAGATGGTTCCAGGTGAGAGCATACACAGAGGGTAGACGTTTAAATTTTTAATGAATTTAATTTAAAACTTTAAAATAAAAAAACCGTAAATGAACACATTACTAATTTAAAAAAAAACAGTTAAACCCTAGGGCCTACACGTCAATCTCTAATTTCGATCACCAAGTTCGCCATAAATGGTGAGAGGTGAGAATATACACAGAGGGTAAACGTTTAAATTTATAACTAAATCAATTTATAACTTTAAAATAAAAAAACGAATACATAACTAATTAAAAAAATTAAACAGTTATCCCTACATGTCAATCTTTGATTCTAATCACCAAGTTCGCCATAAATGGTGCGTGGTGAAAGCATACACAGAGGGTAGACATTTAATTAAATAGAACTTCAATATTAAAATTTAAATAAGAACAAATTAATTAATATTTTAAAAAATGTAAAATAAATAAATATTAAAAACAAAATAGACCATAATGAATCATGATCATTGATCACATACAAAACATTGATCAAAAGATTTTTTTTTTTAAATGTCTGAATACATGAAAAATACCTGAAGATAATTCTCCTTGTTGTTTGTAGACTTGTAGTTGATCCTTCTCCTTCTCTCTCTCCTTCAAGCTCTCTCCCTCTTTCCTTCAAGCTCTCTTTCTCTCCTCCAAGCTCTCTCTTTCTCCTTCAACCTCTCTTTCTCTCCTTCAAACTCAAAATTAGCAAAATAGCATAGGTGTTTTGTGGGGGGGGGGAGGGGGGGGGAGCGGGGGGGCACGGCTGGTCTTTTAGGGTTAGTTTGGGTTTAGGTTACTTTATTTTAAGTTAAAATGTTTAATTTTTTAATTCTTTTGAGTTACATGCAAAAAAACACGTATTTACCTGTGGGTACGCTGCGGGTACATACCCACAGGGCCCGGGTACAGAAATCCGTACCCAGGACATGTGGGTACATACCAGCAACGTACCCACAGGGTTTCCGTACCCGTACCCGTACCCAATATGTTTCAGGCCTGGTACGGGAAGGGTGGGGGACGTTTCGGTGCGGTCTAGCTCTTGGGTTTTTTTTTTTTCATTGCACGTAACCAAAAGCTGTCCAGGATGACCACATGAGAGACTGTTAAAAGAGAGGATTCTAATCAGTGGTGGTTGAACTGGTCAATTTTGTTTAAGTTGATATATCAGACTCTACTTAATGTAATTAATAAATGCATTGGATCTCTTTACTCTCCCTCTGACAGGAGATAAAGTATGTTTGGTTTCTTATATCAACATGACTGCTTTCTCATATAAACATAGCTCTGTATAAACTAGATGCTTAATATTTTTGGAAAGCAATCAATTGATGCTAGTATTGAGACATGTAAGTGTAAGCTGATCCCAGAAATATGGAATAAGGTTAGGTATAGCAAATATCAGCTCATTAATATTCATTTGTTCCTTAGATTTTACCTTTCTGTTCTGAAATAATAAAAGGAACTAGTTTGAAACAGGGGTTCTAGGCATTCTATGAATATGCGATTCATCTCTATGCTGATGTTTTATTTAAACGTTATGTTCTTTTTTGACTTGGTTCTAAGGTTGTTATTTGTTTGAAATTGTATTGACCTAGTGTGTGTGGTCTACAGAATGTTTCAGGTTTTCCTTGCCTCAGGGGAGCAAGCAGATGCTGCACGAATATTAAAAACAATATCTCCGAATGATAAGAAAGATCAGCATGTTAAATACCTAATCAAGATGTATCTCAAACATTATCAATGTCACAAAATTAGCCTGAGTGTCTAATTGACACCACAGTTACATCTTAGCCTTTCAGTTAAATAATGTTCAATGTCATTGGAATTTTCTATGGTAAGGCCTTCTGTTAACAGGTGGCACAATTGATCAAGATATACTGTAAGGAGAACCAAAGGTGGTTCCTGTGAATTTTATATTGCATTAAATAGCATATGTTGTATTAGTTAACAGAAGGCTTCCACCGGTATATTTAAGTTAGATTTTTCATTTTTGTAGGAATTTTTAAATAGCTTGTAGTATTTGTATTCTATATTCTATTAGATTGTTAAAATTGATGCTTTAGTCTCCCGTGCAAATTTACATGAAGTGTTGGAAAAGTTGCTATGTGGCCCTGCAGGAGCCTCAGGGCCCTTACCAGGCCTGCCTGGATTGATGTGGCCATTCTGACTGGTGATCAAACCTATGATTTGTTCTGACCAATCTGATGAATGAAACCAATTGGGACAGTTTGGACCAGAGCCAAACTATCATCAATGATGCACACCGATTAGGGCCAACTTTCCAAGGACTGTCTTGGACTGACCAGCTAACACTCAACAGTTCATTCTTGCTTGTCCTATGGGAAATCAAACCCCTAACCCTACATCCCAATGTGATGAAAGAGCATGATAAAGAATGCATTCATCTCTTTTTAGTCAGTCAACTCACTACTGTACTTACAAAACTATGAAGACATAAGTTATGGCATGCATAGTTAGAACTGTTGTTAGGATGTCTAATTCCAGTTGGAATTTCATTGTGGAGAACATGCTGATTTAGGACTGAGTAAGACTGAAATTAATGAGATGTTAGTTCTTTTTAAAATGATGAAAAGGAATAAGAAGGGTCGAACAGTAGCGTGGAACAAAGAGGACAATGAAAAACTTACTAAATGTGGTGAAATGCAGGAATGATTATGTTTTTTTTTTCTCTTAAAAACACGTATATTGTTTTAAATTTTGTTTTTGTGTTCTATGCTTGGTAAGATACCTGTGACTGCTGGATTGAACCTCAAAGCTACCATGTCCCATGGTGCAGATTGTACTCATTTCAAGAGTCCGAGTTGGTTTCTTGCTATATTTAGAGGTCGAGAAGAAGAAGTTTCGTCATAAAGCCTTGATCTACACAATTGCAGATTGTTCTATCATGGATTATTTTCAAAGTTGTTTATTCTGTTCCCTCATGATAATGCCTTGATCGACGAAATTACAGATTGTTTTATCATGGATTATTTCCAAAGTTGTTTATTCTATCCCCAATGACGTTCCACTTGTATAAAGGTGTTTTGCAATGAGTCTCATGATTGCAGGCAAATGTAAATCGCAAAACAAGTCTGTCAATTTTGAAGATGTAGTTCCGAACACTTCTTTCAAGCAGATGCAATGAAGAGAATGCATTGTTGGATATTGTGATCCAAATGTGTTTTATTAGTATGTTGGTTAGTCAAATTTATTGTGTTACTCCGTACTTCAGATTTGATAAAATAGATGATTATTTATTATTATAAAGTGTGGAGTTGTTAGTTGTACGGGCCAGTTAGCTGCTTGGGTCCCATAAATCAACCTCCCACAAAACTTATTTAAATTTTTTGATAATATTGTAAAAGGTAACAGAGATTTATACATTGGAAGTATGCTTTAAATTAATGGAGTTATTGTTCTTAAACTCCCTCTCATTTACCATCAATGGTATCAGAGGCAATGGTGGCTATTGATTCCTGAGGAGAGATGGAAAACCAATGAAACTACGGAACATGAAAGATTTGCCATAAAATAATTTATTTGGTAAAAAGTTTTGGAATCTTATTTATTTGTTTTTCAAGACAGATTTTAAATTTTCCGCGGAGTGAGAATTTTATGAGTTTAAAATTCTGCAGTGATTTATTTGAAGGGTGTTGAAAATGCCTCAATGTGGTGTTGGAACAAGCAAAAGACAATTATCTGCTATGTTGAAGCATATATTAATTTGTAAAATCTGTTTTTTTGGATTGCATAAATTATTGAAGCACTGAGCTGATGTATAGAATGACATGATTTATGATCGCATGGCGTTGGATCAAGCCTAAATAGCATTAAAATCACCTTGGGTGACATTGGAACAAGCTAGACAAGTGATTTAAAAAGATGTTCTTGCTAGAGTGGCATTCGAAAAAAAAGTGGTGGGCACTTCCATTGGCTTAAATTTCATTAAAATTGCTCTCTTTTTGTTGAAAAACAATGTGCTGACCGCCATATGTTTGTCTGCTACGCCACAACTTGCCAAGTGAGCCCCATTCCTTGCTGAGAGCTATTTTCAGAGTGTTGGAAGTTTGGAAAGAGGACTTTGAGATTTGAATAATCAACATTAAACTTATTACCCAGCAGCAACATGTGTGTGACTGTTGGCCCTGCGAACATAGGACAGGGAATTTACTTCATTTATGCGTGAGTGGAAATATGTGCAAATAATTTGCTCATACTTGGAAACTTAGCAAACAACACTTTCCATAAAACAATTGCACTATATACTCTGTAAATTCTTGTACTGCAAGTGGCTAAGAGAAGTTTGTGAGCTCATTTGTAGTGAGTTGGTCGGGAGTTCAAATCACAAAAGTTTCGAAAAACAAAGTTTTAGATCAAAGCGCCACTTGAATTAATTGTGAAAACTAGGAAGATCAATACCTGCACTCATCATTATTGCCGTAACTTTTTTTGGGGGGATATTTTTCTCCAAAAATCACTTTTCTAAAAACTAGATTCTATCATGATTCCAACAAGTACAAATAGCAAGGGGCGCTTGATGCACTATGAAATTTTTATTTCTTGTAAACTAGTCAAATTTGCTGAATTTTTATTGAGGGAGGTTATGCCTAGCTTGAACAAGGAGCAAAACTTCAAATTGTCATAATGTTTGCATATGATGGCTAAAATTATCATATCACTACTTATTTTTCATGGAAAACAATTTCTAAATTCATTGGAATGTTCTTTTTTTGTTTTGGCAGTAGTGTATATAAGTTTATGTTGAAAATGAAGAAACTAGGCATTGTAATGCATTATGGGTGCATTTTCGGTTGAAACTGACAATGTGATTCTTCTTGGAAATTGATGTACTTCAAAACCATGAATGCAATTTTGTTTCCCATCACTTGTGATGTTGGAGACATTATTGTTACACATCAAGATTTGCAGGTCCCTAGGGATCTGCTAGGTTGATAGAGGTGATGACACACCCATCTTGTGTGAGTTGTGAGGCTCAAAATTGGGATCTGCTATAGTAGCAAATTTGGTTTTGGCTTGTGTTTTCTTTCATTTCTAGTTTTATGCTACTTGAAATCATTGAAGAGAATTAGACAGGGTTGTTTGATGATGTTTTGTGCAGCAAGGACTTCTCACCTCTCACATGATAGGGGAAGGGATTGCCAATGCCCTTTAATTAGTGGTTCGTGATTGTACGGGTTGACAAGTGTTGCTAGCACTAGAAGTGTTGAGCAAAGCATTGTCAACGATTGTTGGGCATTAGGGAGATGTGTCATACAGAGTACAGGAGAATGATTGAACAAGTTTTTGTGTGAGACCTTATATGGATCGATGTAGTTGAGCAGGTTTTGATCGTGTTTATATTGTAGGATGGTACAGATCATTAGAGGGGATGACCATGTCCGTCAAGATGTGTATCATTCATTCCACAACTCGCATGAGTAATGGGCTTCTGAGTGAAGTGGCATAGGTTGATTAGAACCACTATGTATAGTGTGCCAAGATACATGTTGTGGAGATATTGGATGTTGTCATAATCATGAGCTCTAAACAATCCTCTTCTATACACCTTTCTATCAAGGGGGTTTGTTGGATATTGTGTTCCAAATATGTTTTGTTAGTATGTTAGTCAATTTATTGTGTTGATTTGTACGTAAGAATTCATAAAAATAAATGTCACTTTATATTAGTTATTAATATGAAGTGTGGTTAGTAGTTCGGGTTGGAGTTGTTAGTTGTATGGGGCTATTAGTTGGTTGGGTCTTGTAAATCAACCTCCCACAAAACTTATTTAAAAGCTTTGATAATATTGTAAAAGGTAATTAAGATTTGTACATTGTAATCATGGTTTGAATCAATGGAGTTATTGCTCTAAAACTTGACCTCTAATTTACTATCATGCATATTCCCTTAAGAGTCGCAAAGATTTTCCTAGAGTTAAAAGAAATTTTGTATGTTATAAACCTTATTTAAAACAATTTAAAACACTTCATTCAAGAAAATGCAAATAAGAAAATTCACACAACCCCCAAACACATGCAAAGAGTTTCCATGCTTATAACACCTCATTTGACAATGTTGACAGACTATAAGTGAAATTTCATTTTTTTTATTAAAGGGGAGAACTTTCGTATTCAATTTTTATTACTCAAGGGACTTGGAAAAATTAATTCAAATTTCAAGAAATGTACTTGTGATTTAAAAATATGGTATCATCCATTTGAAATTGATTAGGGGATGTTTTGTGAGATTAATTATTTCACCTTGTGTGATTTTTCATTATCACCCTAGAATTGAAGAGGGGGACAATATTATATCAATGTGTATAAAGTTTTCATTAAAAGGAGGCTTCCATACAACAAGACATGCAAATTGTCAACCTTTGTGCAATATTTTATATATAGACAAAAAATGATTCATGGGATAAGTCACACTTACGCCTAAATTCTTCAAATACAATTGTAGTGGCATCTTTGTCCAATTGATGATAGTAATTTAGATCACAACAAATGCATTTTAATGCTCAAGAAACCTAGACCAAAGCTATCTAATGTACAACTTGCAAAGAGTCTATCTACAAACATCTAAGCAAAGTACAGAAAGAAAAAATAACATTCACTTGAAAAGGTTCTCTATGTACAAACATGAAGAGAAATTGTAGAAAGTAAAAAGTATGTACCAAATTGAAGTTAAACTATCTACAAACATAATTCAAGAAATATATCTAGCAAAGTCAGTTTTCAACTTCTCCAAATGTTAGCCTATGAAATGTGATCCAACTAAGTGTGTAATGTGAAGGTGAGGGGGCACCAACCTTTTACATGAATATTGAGGTTGAAACTGTACGATAGAAAAGTGACATACGAGCATGAGAATCTACAAGTAGCTCTTCTTCGTACCAGACCTCCCGAGGCTGTGCTGAGACAGCCGGTGGAAATGGGACATATGTGGATATAGACAAACTAGTTGGGCAATCTTATATCCTCAACACGCAATAATGGAATCTATGAATCTAAGGCAAAGAAAGCTCTCCTAACCTGAATTGGTGTAATGGACCGTTCAGATATAATAGCTGCTCGGAGGCTCCAATCAATGTCGAGCTCTACCGAGATCCTATCTATTGGTTGTTGGATACGTGGAAAATGATTTGTAAGTGTTTCGTGTATATTTCCAGACAAGGTCATGGAAAGTGGTAATGAGAGGTGTAGTGGATTTATAATAAACTACGGGTGGTTTTCTGGTCTAGCCCAGAAAATGTTGGATTGATTGGCTTCTATGTTTAATATGGAAAATTGTGTTATGATATCTGGCGGAAGTGGTGAGGATTCAAATACCAGCGTTCGTAAACCGATGTCAATACTTAACTGACTTGCAAGCCCGTTGGTTTGCGGGACCTGGGGATCACAACCATGAGTTCGTGGTTGTTGTGGACATGTTATAGTCATGTGAAGAATCAATCTCTTCTTCCAACTATTTAATGGTCATAAGCCTTTTTCAGCTTCTATGTTTAACACCGGGAATTGTGCGATCTTTTCACAATACCTTACGGGTGTCCTAGCAACTTGTATACGTAACCTTGTGTCTATGTCGATGAGAAGGTCTCCTACATCTGGCTGTGGAACTAACATATCACAGCCAAATATGTGTTCTCTTTCGGGTTCCTATATGGTCATGCGGATATCCTATCAAGGCAATCTATAGTTGGGTTAACTTAACCAAACTGTGTATGTTTTGTCGTCTTCAATATTCAATTGCCTCAGTTGTTCACTAATTGCATGTGGGTTTATTGTCATTTGAAAGCTTGAATCCTAAGCCCTTGATCTATATCTGTTAATGTTGTGAAGAGATTTGGCTGAGGCACTATCGGTTCGAACACGTATTCCCTGGGCTCTCTGGGTCCCGTAATTGTCATGCAGAAGATAATTTAACTGAAATGAGCAAATTAACCATGAAAGTTATATCTACACTATACTTATATTCATTTTATTTTTGTATTTTCAGTGATGCGTATTTGAACGAAATTAAAAGAGCAGCTATTCTAATATATTCAGATAATGGACAATTAATCTAATAACTGAATTAAAACAAGCAAGGTAGCCTGGTATAGCTATTCGCCCGTGCAGTTGTGAATTTATCCTAAATATTTAGATAGCTAACTAGTTTAATCGAAAGACTTCCAATCCTACCTCAGAAGTGCGAAATGAATCATAGTTTCTCAGAAACTATCAATCCCCACAGCTTCCCTGACAATATCGAAAGCGAGCTTTTATTTAAATGAAATAATTTATTACTCTATTTGATATATTATAACTATAACTTTGATAGCTCAAATCTAGAGTTTACAGAACAGTGGTAAATCCAGTTATGTCGTGACTTGCCCCCTCAATGTGATCTCCTCGTTCTTTCATGTTCACGTGAATCCAGAAAAGTGTGAGTGTGATAGCGTCAGCAGAAGAAGATACTCGAACAATGGCAGCTTTAGATATAAACCGAATATAATGCAAGTAAGAGAGGGATAGTGCAAGTGAACAGAGCTTGACTATGCAATTCCTAGCATGATTTATTGCGGGGATACAACGCAAATACGCTGAGAATTCTGGGATCTATCTCTTGTGACAAACAAAACCTGCAACTCTAAGATAGATTTTAATCTATGGTGTCACTCAGATTTCACCCCGAAATCTGTGACTACCCAATTCGAAAAAATTTCGTACTTTTAAAATAGTGGGTCATTTGTTGTTTTTATTGCCTGAAAGTTCCTGTATTGCGCCAAGATAATCCTAAAGAGCCATATTAGCCCTTTTCGCCAAATACCCAGATGCCCAAAATTGTTTTATTCTGTCGTCGGGATTTGTCTGCGGGAAATTTGTATTTAATTATTTTGAGCCCCGTATGAGGCTATTTGCGCTCCGTTTTAACTCCGTTATGAGCGAATATGTTATTATTCCTATATACCAGAAGGATTTTAACTTATTTTAAGTTTTGGGCTTTATTTGTAACTTTTGGCAATTTTTCGTGTTTTTGTGGTGTCCCGTTCTGTTTTCTGTGAAATTTCTCTGGAACAACTCCTTCGCCGGGTAAGCCCGATTTTTGGCCTGGAGCAGCTGGAAAACATACACGCACATTTTGCCCGGAGGAAGTCATCATCGGAGGTCTGGATCACTGGGAAAAAGCGAAGTCGTGCACAGGAAAGCCCCTGCGGGGATGGGCGCATTTTTGGAAAACAAAGGATTTAAGCTGCGATGGGAAAAATATAAGCCGCAGGCAGGATGGGAATTGTATACCTGCCTGGCAGGGTACTTTTTCCCGTGTTATAAAAGTCACTTAAGCTGCAGTGGGAAAAATAGAGGCTGTAGGCAGGTGGGAATTTATTACCTACCTTGCAGGGTGAAAATTCCCATGATATAATAAAAGGAAAGTGACTTAAGTGAAATCATGGGATTTTAGTGCCTACCTTGCAGGGTAAAGAATCCCATTGCAAAAGTCAAATCACTTAAGTGGATCATGGGATTGTGGTGCCTACCTTGCAGGGTAAAGAATCCCATTATGGTGAAAATTCTTAAAAATAGAATTACATGTGCAAAAAAGTGCGCCCCCTTTGGTGATGGATAAAAATAATTAAATTGATTATTTTTAGTAAATTCCTATCCTTGGAAAAAGTGCGCCCAAGCTTGAGGAGGTTGAAAAGTCAAAGGAGGATTAAAATAGAGCAATTAAATTAATTAAATTTAATTTATTTAGTGGCTGCCCCTCTCCTTTGAAAAAGTGCGCCCCATTTGGGCATTACTTAATGATTTTAAATGCATTAAATCATTAAATTAATTTCTATTTTCAGTGGCTATGGTCAAAGCACACTGTGAGGCTAAAATTAAGTGCTGTGTGAAGGATTAAATTGGATTAATTTAATTTATTGGATGGCTGCCCTTAAACATGCTAATTTTTGAAAGAGAAAAGTATGATTTTTAATTAATTAATTGTCTTTAATTGTTAGGGCAATTATTAATTATAGAATTGTGAAGGTTATATAAGCATGGGCAGCCATATGGATGAATTATTCAACACACAGGTTAAGAATTGCAGCTAGGAGAAAAAGTGCGCCCCCTTTAGAGGAAGGATTTTGCTCAGACAAAGTGCTAACAAAGGCTAAAAGCTTCCAGATTTGGCGCATGCTTTGGAAAAGGTTCATCTTCGTCTGCACAATTGTTTTCACAGGTGTTAAAGGAGCTCAGGTGTTGATTGAAAGGATTCATGCTCTCTTTATGTGCAAATTAAACACCAATTTTTGGGGCAGCAGGCTCGAAAAGTGCAGATTTTTTATAATTTAAATTCACTATTCATACTCCGGTGGCCATTTTTGTCTGAATAAATTGCAGGAATTCATTACAGGTGCTTTACAAAAGAAAAGGAGTTTTTATCAATGTCCAATACATTGCAAATATCCTCCGAATCTGAAGAATTGTCTAGATCTACACCAGTATTGAAGAAATCCGGCCAAGTTAGAAGAAAAAGAATTATTCAGACAAAGATAGATAAAACCATGGCGAAAGGAGATGAAAAAGAGAGCACGATGGATTCATGCATTGCTTCTAAGCTTACAGACATAGGAGACACGGATCTAGGCCCAGAACCTCTTTCTGATTTGATTGATAGATCCAGAGCTGGAAAGACTTCACTCATGCGTGCGGTCAAAAGTAGTGAAATTATTCGAGCTGCAGCTTTCCTGTGTACAGCCCAATTGCCAGAGTTTGTGATGGAGTGTGCTAGATCTTATCATCCTTCATCCAGATCAGTGCGTGATGTTGCGGGAAAGACAATAATTCGTTTGGATGCAGAATTCTTCAATTATCGTCTAAAGATTCCAGTGCGAAAGGTGGTGACTTCTATTAGCATTCAGAATGCTGACAGTAGGTCAGAGAAGCATAGAGCTGACTGTGTGAGCATCATGAATAGCCGGTTCATGAAGAAGCCTAGATCCCCTTCCAAGTTCCCGAGAACTCTTCCACAATCCAATTTGGTGCAGGAGGCGGATGATATCGTCAAATTGCTATGCAGGTTGAATGGTGAAGCGAATGCCTACACTTTCCGGACATGGATTTATGCTTTCATCAGGACCATTGAAATCAACAAGGTTGATTCTATAATCAATTGGTCAGAAATTATTAGCAGCAACATCGGTGTGAGCAACTGCGGAACGTGAAGCGTACCTTCAGCTTCAAGATGACTTCCTACTTGGTGTATGTTGCAGCTTCACAGGGTGTCTTTTCAAAGCTGGATAGATGTGGTATTCTTTCCAAGGATCCCATTTTCGAGTGCTACCCACAGCTTATTGTACCTGCGTGCGAGAAAGACTTCAAAGTGATCAACGATGACTTCTTCTACGATTTCATCTGCAGGTTAGACAAAGACTTGAAGACTCACAGGGTAAGCAAGGAAGCATGGGAAGCAGTGTCCAAGATTGGCAGTGTATTCATCCAGTTTACGGATTTCACATACCTCAGGGTTACGAGCTTTTCAGGTGAACCCGTAAAGATGCCCAGGTACCCAAGTGACAGATTGATCGCCATGGAGCTGAGCAGGCAACATGTGGAGTTACACGACCTTCAGTCGAAGCGGCACAAGTCTACGGGCTTCTTCCCACTCAGTGTGGGATATTAAAGTTGCATCAGCATTCACAAAGCTCGAGGGATGGAAGCACAAACGTTGTCCGAGTATGAGCAAGAGTTCTTCCTTACGCGGCTTAATTTCGATCCATTTGGAATAGCCAGGAAGACAATCTCCCAGGAGTACGCACATGTGCCTTCGTTAGAAGATTTCTGGATGAAGTGCAGAAGTGAGTATGAGATTAGAAAGAAAGATTTCAGCAGGCTGTCGGCAAAGCAAGTATTTGACTTTGGACTAGCGCGGATACCTGCGGATCTTAAAGATGATGGGAACGTGGTACTTGACACTTACCATCAAATGGGAGGAGATAAAGCTCTACTACAGGATAGCAATGGCAGCTGCAGCACAATAGAAGAAAGATCCGGAGCTGTGTTGGTGAGTACTTCGAGCTGGCTGCTAACGAGGGGATACTGCCTTGATGAAGTATTGATGAATCAAATCACGGGCAACTTCGGCGCAGAAGATTCCCTCAAGCGAAAGCATGAAGGAGAGAGCAGCAGAAGGCCCGAGAAGATGAAAGTACACAGAAGATCTCAAGAGAAAGAGAAGATCACTTCCACGGCCATAGCTTTGACTCCGACTTCTCCAGTACCTAGTGAATCACCAACTATTGCACCACAGCAGCAGGATGTTTCCATGCCTCCACTAAATCCAGCGACATTCGTCTTCTCGCCTCAGCCACTTCGTTCAGCGCCTGTTCCAGAGGAGGTGTTGAAGCTGCAGATGACGGAGTTCGAAAGAGCTTTGTCCTTGGGCGTCTCAGAAGATGGCAGCCATGACACTGTGGCACTTTCTGACGGAGAGGATGCAGAGCGAGAGATGGTAGTGCATTCAGCAACTTCACACTCTCCGAGAAGTAATTTCTCGGAATGGTTAGCTTTGCAGTTGGTTCCAGAAACAAGAGTAGAGATGAACTTAGAGGAACATGACTTGCAGCTACTTCAGGATCTGAGCAGAAGAGACAGAATGCCTAAAGTTGCTAAAGCAACTTCTAGGTTGATCATCAAAGATTCGGGAGAGAAGTTTGCTGAAATATCAATTCCGGCGGAAGGAAAGGTAGAAGAGGAGCTCACGGCAGAAGATGTGACGGTGACCAAAATACCACTCGGTCAAGCTACCACTGAAGGATTGAAGCAGGACACGCAGACACTGATGGACGCTTTATTCCTTAGGCTTGACAGAGAGAAGGCGGAGAAAGAAGAACTGCAGAAGCAAGTGTCTCAGTTATGTGAGATCATAGCCAAGGTTGCTAAACCTTCCATTCAGCCCATTTCAGAGCAGGTGAGTGATCATCTTATGCAGGAAATGGAAGATGCAAGCAATCAAGTAAAGGCTATTGACGAATGGAAAGATCTAATTATTCGTCAAGCTTCTGTGCAACTTGGGGAAGTGCCGGCCCGCCTAAAAGTTATGAACGATGCAGCAAATCAACTAAAGCAACTGATAGAAAGCATAGAAGGAATGAATACAGTTGCAGAGAGTAACCTGAGTATTTTGGCCGAGATCAACAAGCTACCGAGAGATGTATTGGTTGCAGAGCAAATTGTGCCGGATGGATCAGTCGAGAAGGGGAAGCAGCTAGAGTTTGCAGTATCTTTCCGTTTGGAGATCTGCAGAGTTTTGCTGAAGAGGATGCAGGCACTTGAGAGTAGAACATCAGATTTGCCGGACAGTATTATTTCTTTCACTGAGGAAAGAGTGGATGGAGGTATTACTTCATACGCGCGGATTGTTTCTAACGAAGTGCATGATTCTCTGGAGGGTTCTCTTCTGATGGTGCAAAAGAGGATTGATAAAGCCACCAAGCCTTTCACGATGAACTCTATCAGTAGGCCTGGTGACACTGCAGGCAGACATTGCGAGATTTGGGCCAAGTTTGGAAGAAGTGGAAGCATGCAGCAAAGTGTTGAATGAGGGATTGCTGCTATTCAGGACAGAAAAGGAAGCAGTAGCTAAAACAGATGGAAAGATGCTGAACTATGTGTTCGACAAGTATATCAGATATCAGAACAAGAAGAAGATGTAGATGTTACAGCTGGCATGACTTGTTCTATTTCTTTCTTCTTCTACTTTCTATGTTCCCGATGAAATTGTAAACTTCTAAGTTATTGGTTTTGCAACCATTACTTGAAGTCATGTGGAACCTTTCTATTAGTTAAGTGATACATGTGTCACTTAAGAAGAAGTTAGTTGAGGATGATTGCCAAATGTCATCTTTACTTGTTGTTCGTACTTTAGTTCAGTTGAGTCTTCTATTTGTACTTTCCCTCCTACATTCTATAAGTAGGAGAAGAACCTACGGGTTAATGATCGATCAGAATTTGTAAGAAGCAATCTTGTGTTCTAGACTTTGTGCTGAACCCCTGAGAGCCACTTGTTGCAGAGGAATACAAAGAAGCAGGTTTCCGGAGAACTTTGTGTCACGGTGTATTTTGTTTCTTGCTTCTAAATCTTAGATCTCTTAATAGACTTTGTGTTATTTTAGATCTGGATCTAGAACTACCTTTGGCTTTAGAATTCTTGTGTTTTCAAATCTATTTGAGTTTCCTTCTATGTGCATGTGATTAGCTCTGCAATCTACTAATTAGGATGCACATCTTCCTTACTTCTTCTCGTAATACCTTGAATTTCTTCTTCTTTCATTCTTCCTTTCTTAAACAGCTGCTTACTTGCTGCAAAACTTCTTCAGTTATGGTTCATGAACTAAGTAGTTAAAGTAAAACCCCTGATAGATAAAAACACATTTTATTGACAAATCTGACAAGGGAGCCTCACCGGTTAAATGAGGGAGATTTATCTCATGACTGCCTAGGTTTGATGCTATGCAGAAAATCTAGCCAACATACCTCAGGGTCACCGGCTTTTCTGGAGAACCAATTCAGTTGCCCAGATATCCGAATGATAGATTGGTCACCATGGAGTTGAGCGAACAACTTGTGGAGATGCACGACCTTCAGTCAAAACAGCACAAGTCTACAGGTTTCTTCCCGATCACTGTGGGCCATTATAGCTGCCAGAGCATTCATAAAGCCCGAGGAGTGGAAGCGGAAATGTTCTCCGAGTACGAGCAAGGATTTTTCCCAACACGGCTGAACTTCGATCCATTTGGAGTGTCCAGGAAGACGATCTCCCAGGAGTATGCCCATGTGCTTTCATTAGAAGATTTCTGGATGAAGTGCAAAAATGAGTACGAGGTTAGAAAGAAAGATTTCAGCAGGCTATCAGCACAGCAAGTGTTTGACTTTGGATTAGCACGGATACCTGCGAATCTTAAAGATGATGGGCCTATGTTACTGGACACATACCATCGGATGGGAGGAGATAGAGCTGTACTTCAAGAGAATAGCAATGGCGGCTGCCAGCACAATTGAAGAAAGGTCTTCCGAGCTGTGTCTGGTCAATACTTCAAACTGATTGCTGACGAAGGGATACTGCCTTGATGAACCATTGATGAATCAAATCACACGGGCAACTTCGGCACAAGAAGATTCCCTCAAGAGAAAACATGGAGGAGAAGACCAGTAGAAAGTCTGAGAAGTTGAAATTGCGCAGAAGGTCTCATTCGAAGGAGAAGACCACTTCTACGACTATAGATGTCAGGTCCGTCTTCTCCAACACCAAGTACTTCACCGACTATTGCACCACAGCAGCAGGATGTTTCCATGCCTTCATTAAAACCAGCAACCGTTCATCTTCTCTCCGCAGCCACTATCGTTCAGCGCCCGTTCCAGAAGAGATGTTGAAGCTGCAGATGACGGAGTTCGAAAGAGCTTTGTCCTTGGATGTTTCAGAGGATGGCAGCCATGATACTGTAGCGCTTTCTGATGGAGAGGATGCAGAGCGGGAAATAGTAGCGCACTCAGCAACTTCTCATTCTCCGAGAAGTAATTTCTCGGAATGGTTAGCTTTGCAGTTGGTTCCGGAAGCGAGAATAGAGATGAACTTAGAGGAACATGACTTGCAGCTACTTCAGGATCTGAGCAGAAGAGACAGAAGGCCTAAAGTTGCTAAGGCAACTTCTAGGTTGATCATCGAGGATTCGGGGAGAGAAGTTTGCTGAGATATCAATCCCGGCGGAAGGAAAGGTAGAAGAGGAACTCACAGCAGAAGATGTGACAGTGACCAAAATACCACTCGGTCAAGCTACCACTGAAGGATTGAAGCAGGACACGCAGACATTGCTGGATGCTTTGTTCCTTAGGCTTGACAGTGAAAAGGCGGAGAAAGAAGAGCTACAGAAGCAAATATCTCAATTATGTGAGATCATAGCCAAGGTTGCTAAATCTTCCGTTCAGCCCATTTCAGCACAAAAGCAGGTGAGTGATCATCTTATGCAGGAAATGGAAGATGCAAGCAATCAAGTAAAGGCTATTGACGAATGGAAAGGATCTGATTATTCGTCAAGCTTCTGTGCAACTTGGGGAAGTGCCAGCCCGCCTAAAGGTTATGAACGATGCAGAAAATCAACTAAAGCAACTGATAGAAAGCATAAAAGGAATAATTACAGTTGCAGAGAGTAACCTGAGTGTTTTGGCCGAGATCAACAAGCTGCCGGGAGATGTATTGGTTGCAGAGCAAATTGTGCCGGATGGATCAGTTGAGAAGGGGAAGCAGCTAGAGTTTGCAGTATCTTTCCGTTTGGAGATCTGCAGAGTTTTGCTGAAGAGGATGCAGGCGCTTGAGAGTAGAACATCAGATTTGCCGGACAGTATTATTTCTTTCACTGAGGAAAGAGTTGGATGGAGGTATTACTTCATACGCGCGGATTGTTTCTAACGAAGTGCATGATTCTCTGGAGGGTTCTCTTCTGATGGTGCAAAAGAGGATTGATAAAGCCACCAAGCCTTTCACGATGAACTCTATCAGTAGGCCTGGTGACACTGCAGGCAGGACATTGCGAGATTTGGGCCAAGTTTGGAAGAAGTGGAAGCATGCAGCAAAGTGTTGAATGAAGGATTGCTGCAATTCAGGACAGAAAAGGAAGCAGTAGCTAAAACAGATGGAAAGATGCTGAACTATATGTTCGACAAGTATATCAGATATCAGAACAAGAAGAAGATGTAGATGTTACAGCTGGCATGACTTCTTCTATTTCTTTCTTCTTCTACTTTCTATGTTCCCGGATGAAATTGTAAACTTCTAAGTTATTGGTTTTGCAACCATTACTCGAAGTTATATGGAACCTTTCTATTAGTTAAGTGATACATGTATCACTTAAGAAGAAGTTAGTTGAGGATGATTGCCAAATGTCATCTTTACTTGTTGTTCATACTTTAGTTCAGTTTGAGTCTTCTATTTGTACTTTCCCTCCTACATTCTATAAGTAGGAGAAGAACCTCCGGGTTAATGGATCGATCAGAATTTGTAAGAAGCAATCTTGTGTTCTAGACTTTGTGCTGAACCCTTGAGAGCCACTTGTTGCAGAGGAATACAAAGAAGCAGGTTTCCGGAGAACTTTGTGTCACGGCGTACTGTGTTTCTTGTTTCTAAATCTTAGATCTCTTAAGTAAACTTTGTGTTATTTTAGATCTAGATCTAGAGCTGCCTTTGCTTTCATAATTCTGTGTGTTCAAATCTATTTGAGTTTCTTCTATGTGCATGCAATTAGCTCTGCAATCTACTAGTTGGGATGCACATCTTCCTCATTTCTTTTCTGTAAATTCCTTTACTTCCTTCTTCTATAAATTTCCTTTCTTAAACAGCTGCTTACTTGCTGCAAAACTTCTTAGTTATGGTTCATGAACTAAGTTGTTAAAGTAAAACCCCTGATAGATAGAAACACATTTTTATTGACAAATCTGACACGGGAGCCTCACCGGTTTAAATGAGGGGAGATTTATCTCATGACTGCCTAGGTTTGATGCTATGCAGAAAATCTAGCCAACAGTTTTTGGCGACTCCGCTGGGGAACAACTATCTTTGAAGATCAAAGCTTTTCTGTTGAAGATCAGAGTGTTTTCCATACAAATCTCAACCTGGCTGAACGTCCGTTCACCAGATCCGTGAAGGCGCAAGGAAGGACGGATCATTTCTTCCGACTGCAGGAGCAATTCAATTTCAATCATCCTCCTCAAGTTAGAAGCCGCAGATCTAGTCTTTCACCAGGAAGGAGAGTGCACACCCATCCAGATCCGGATCGTATTCAGCATAATCCGTCGGCTGGAATTATCCAACAAGTCTATCAAGTCTACACAAGGAGGAGACGTGCTCAAGCTAACATGGCGCACCAAATTGTACCTGTTCCATGGGGGGCGGCTTTTGGACCTCTCAACTTGGCTCCACCTATGCACGATCTGCCAAAGGGATCCAGAAAGAATTTTCCGAAATTCTTTGGAGATGGAAAGCAAAACCCGGATGATCATTTGGCAGCCTTCTTCATATCTTGTGGTGTGCTTGCAGTAGAGCATGAAGATGTCTCAGTCAGGCTATTCATTGAGACCTTACATGACTTGGCTGGAGAATGGTTCTATCGGCTGGCTCCTGGCACCATAACCAGTTGGGCGACTATGCGTGAACAATTTATCAAAAGATTCAAGCCTGCAGAGGACACGAGCACGATGATCACCCAACTGACGCAGTTGAAGAAAGAGCCAAACGAGAACATGCGGGACTTTATTGCAAAGTTCCAAAGGATTTTGTATAAAATCCCCACTTCTGCTGCATTGAGCGACGAAAATCAAAAGACGTTTTTTATAAACGCTCTATTGCCTGAAGTTGGATATCAGCTAAGAAGGGCAAGACCTGTAACTTTGCTGGATGCACAAAATGCTGCCGTGGAGGTTGAAGACGACTTGATCATGGCTGGAAAACTCAAACAACTATCTCACAAAGGTGATGGGGCTTCTTCTAGTACATCTGATCCTTTGTTGCAGAAATTGGCTAATGACATGCTGCAGATCAAGAAGCAGATCTCTCAAACGGGGAATGCACCCCCCTCAAGAATAGCTCCTATCCGGACCTTCAATGGTCAAAATCAAAATCAAAATCGAAACAGACTTGCTGCTGCACCACAGCGTTTGGCAATAGAAGCTGCTCCAAGGAATAACTTGGAAACTAATGAAGAGGATCTCGACATTGATGAATCATTTGATGATGAAGACTTTATAGATCCCGCTGGCGACTCCAATATTGGTTACCTGGACTACGAATCTGATGAGGGCTATTATGAATCTTTTGAAGATTCTGATGGTCACACTTTTGCGGTGTTTACAAGGTCTCAAACACGCCAAAATGCCGAAGCATCCACAAGCGGCCGGAAAGAGAGAGAAGATCCTGGCCCGGATGTTACTATCTTGAAAAGAGGTAGCATTCTTCCTTCTTCATTAGCGCCCAAGGAGAAATATTCAAATTCTTTCAATCCGCAGCAAAGAACCAATGCACACCCTGCTGAAGCAAGTCAAGCTTTTGACATAATTGATCACATCAAGAGAAATAAGGTCCAGATGTCAGAAGCTGAGTATTTGAGGGCATTTCCTGATCAGTTGAATAGACTGGTCAAATATGTGCAAAGTAATGGTCCTAGCCCAACGAACAATAATCCACGGGGGTATCTTGTCAAGTCCAAAGATTACTCTTACCTTCAAATAATGCTGCTGCAAGTTCTTCTTCTTCCACCCCTTCTCCTGCTACATCGGAAAGGATTGAGCCATTCTATGTGTCTTTGCTCATCAACGGACATAAGCTAAGCAATTGCATCCTGGATTCTGGCGCTTCCGACAATGTCATGCCTGCCAAAGTTGCTGATGCCTTGGGTCTTACATTGACAAAAACCATTGGAAGATGTTATTCCATGGAAAGGCAAGTCCCTCTTGTGGGGCAAATCAAAGATGCGCAGGCAGGTACTTGCTTCCTTCCCAGACAAAAGACTGAAAATGACTATCCTTGTAGCAGACATTCCAGTCTCCTATGGCATGCTATTAAGTAGAAATTTTTGCAGGGAGCTGGGTGGAGAAGTGAAGATGGATTGGTCTTGTGCGCACATACCAATCAAAGGAGTAAATCAGAAGCTGGAACCTGAGAAGAAATCCAAGTACACAGTATCAAAATCTGAGGATCCTAGATCTCAGATCTTGTTTCAGGAATCGGATCACGGAGTCTATTACCTAGAAATGGATAAAGAAGAAATTCAACCTGTGATTCGAGAATCACATCAAATTGATAACAAGATTTGGACTCTGGAATTTGATGGTAGCTGCTGTTCATTTGGATCCGGTGCAGGCGTTGTTCTTATCTCTCCTGAAGGGAAAGTGCATGCGCACTCTTTCAAATTGATGTTCGAAAATACTAACAATACGGCTGAGTATGAAGCATTGTTGTTAGGCATGGAGCAGGCGAGAACAATGGGAATCAAATTATTACACGCAAGAGGAGATGCTGAGCTGATTGTGAAGCAGATAAGGGGCCTCTACCAAGTCAAAAAAGACAAACTGCGGCACTACAGAGATCGGGTCTACTCTGCTATCCTGGATTTTTCAGCTTTCTCGGTATCTTACATTCCGAGAGAACAAAATTCAAGAGCTGATTCGCTTGCAGTTACTGCAGCCTTGTTGAATCCGGATCAGCCCCCTGCATTCTTTAGACAGGGAGACTACAAGGTGGAAATGGTTTTTTCGCCCAAAGGTTCCTGACAACGTCCAGCAATGGCAGGTTTTTAATGATGACACGCAGATTGCTGCGTTTCTCCAACAGAAAGATAACTTTGAAGAAATCTACTATGAGGGAAGCAATTCACCTCCTAGGCAGACCACTGTCGGAGAAATGGATGCTGACGTCTCAGGAGGTCAGGAAATTATCCAACTAAAGGGAAATAAAATTCCCAAAGGCTTGGTATCTCTTGAAGAAATGTTTGATAAGCATGATCAGATGCTTAAGAAAAATGAAGAAAATGAGGAAGGCTCTTCCTCCGACACACAATTACTAAATTTGGGAGCCAGCAATGATCCCAAATTGGTAAATCTGGGTAAGCGTTGTTCGGAAGCTGAAAAGGAAGCTTTCACTAAGCTTCTTAAGAAATATATGGATGTTTTTGCCTGGTCTTATCAGGATTTAAAGACATATCAGCCTGCGGAAGTTCAACACTACATCCCACTTAAATCAGAACAAAAGCCTTTCAAGCAGAAGCTACGGCGGCACAATCCTACCATTTCAGGAACCATCTTTGCAGAAATCCAGAAGTTGTTAGATGCAAAGATTATCTATCCCATACACCATTCGGAGTGGTTGGCCAACATAGTCCCTGTAAGAAAGAAAAGCGGCGAGATTAGGCTGTGCGTGGATTTCCGCAACCTTAATCAAGCTTCATTGAAGGATAACTACCCTATCCCCATCATGGATCACACTCTGCAGGTGGTCACTGGATCTGAGATGCTTTCCATGCTTGATGGCTTCTCAGGATACAATCAAGTCAAGGTGGCTGAGGAAGATCAATACAAAACAGCGTTCATCACACCTTGGGGAACCTTCGCATATCAGAAGATGCCGTTCGGCCTGATCAATGCTGGTGCTACATTTCAAAGAGCTATGGATCTAGCCTTTGCTCATCTCAAAGATATAAGCATAGTTGTGTACCTGGATGATTTGACAGTCTTCTCTAAAGATAGAAGCACACATATTTCAAATTTAGAAGAGGTCTTCATACAATGCCGCAAGCATGGTATTTCTTTGAATCCTAAGAAATCTATCTTTGCTGTAACTGAAGGAAAGCTGCTTGGGCACATTGTTTCCAAAGAAGGAACAAAGATAGATCCAGAGCGTGTCAAATCCATTCAGATATTACCTTTGCCCACATCCAAAAAAGGAGTTCACTCTTTCTTCGGAAAAGTGAATTTTCTCAGGAGATTCATTCCTGACTTTGCTGAGCTAACCCGTCATATTTCGAATATGATGAAAAAGACACAAGATTTTAAGTGGAGCAGCGAAGGGAAGGAAGCTTTCGAGAAAATCAAAGAGGCCCTGTCGAAAGCACCAGTCTTGGTCTCACCTAACTTCAGTAAAGAATTTATTCTTTATTGTTATTCTTCCGAACATACTATGTCAGCAATATTGATGCAGAAAAATCAAGAGGATGCAGAGACTCCTATTGCTTTCATGAGCACGCCACTCAAAGCCTATGAGTTGAAATACACTCCAATGGAAAAGCACGCATATGCGGTGGTGAAGGCGTGCAAAGCATTCAGGTACTATATTCTTTCCTCACATACTGTGGTTTTGGTCCCAGATACTGCAGTTAAATCTATCCTTACTCAGCAAGAGTTAGGATTGTTGAGAGGCACATGGGTGACAAAAGTTCAAGAATATGACCTGGATATTAAACCAACAAAGCTGGTTCGAGGAAGAGGTCTGTGTGAACTAATGACAGAAATTAAAGCATCAGTACCTGAAGCAGATCAGGATGGAATAGATGAAGATTTACCTGCAGTACTGTTTATAGATCTGGTAGAGGAATGGTACAGTAACATTGCTTACTTTCTAACGTATGGAGAATGCCCAGATCGACTTTCCAGAAAAGAAAAACGAACTATTAAATTGAAGTCAAAAGATTTTGTGCTTTGGGATAATGGTTTGTACAAAAGGGGAATTGATGGTGTATTTCTCAGATGCGTGGATAAAGCTCAACAGGATCAACTACTACAACAGTTTCATGACATGGCTTGCGGTGGTCATTTCTCAGCCCGAGTCACTGCACACAAGATCCTTAGAGCAAGGTATTACTGGCCCACCCTTTTTCAAGATACTGCAGAATGGGTAGCTAAGTGTCAAGCATGCCAACATTTTGTTGGGCGTGTGAAATTGCCTGCATTACCCCTAAAACCCATTGTGATTGAAGAACCTTTCCAACAGTGGGGTATGGATTTTATTGGAATGATTAACCCGGCTTCCAGCGCCGGTCATCATTACATTCTAACAGCTACTGATTATTTTAGTAAGTGGGTAGAAGCTATTCCTGTGAAGAATGCCACTTCCGCTGAAGTGTGCAATTTTATAAAAGAAAATATTATTGTCAGGTTTGGCGTACCCAGCAAAATTGTAGCAGACAACGCTCCGAATCTTTCTTCTGAGGAGTTGGTGGAATTCTGCTACACGTATGGGATTCAACTTGTTCATTCCTCAAACTACTATCCACAAGGGAATGGTCAAGCTGAATCTAGTAATAAGAACTTGGTAACTATCGTGCGCAAGCTTGTAACAGAAAATCAAAGGACTTGGCATAAAAAGTTGTTTGATGCATTATGGGCCGATAGGATCACACCAAAGAGGGCGATAGGCATGTCTCCATTTCAGCTGCTATATGGAAGAGACACAGAGCTGCCTCTCACCTTGGAATTGCCTGCCCTACGACTTTCTAAAGCCCTGGAAGATTCCACGTTCACGGATGCTATTGATAAAAGAATCATGTACCTGACTGAATTGAGGGAAGTGCAAACTCAAGTTGCAGATAGGTTGACAGAGCATCAGAGGAAGGTGAAAGTCATCTTCGACAAAAATGCCAGGGAAAGAAAGTTTGAAGTTAATGACTGGGTCCTTCTATGGGACAAAAGAAGAGAAACAAAAGGCATGCATGGAAAGTTCGATTCACTGTGGAAAGGGCCTTTTGTAATCAAAAAGATCGCCGGAGCAGAAAGCTTCATTCTTGCTCATCAGGATGGAGTTGAATTGCCGTTGCCTTTCAATGGGCAACACTTGAAGCTGTTCCGAACATGAGAAGCAGGGTGAAACCTGTATGTACATAAATAAAACCCTTTGTTTGTTTTTCCTTGTTTTGTCTTGTTTTGGTGTTGTGTTGTGTTGTGTTTGTCTGCTTGACCCCGTGCCCAAAAGACAAGATACGAAACCAGAGATGCTGGGATCTCACCTTTTTCCTTGTGTCATTCTAACAGAGAAAAAGATGTCCACAGACGGAGCCAACTGGTGTCACTCAGATTTCACCCCGAAATCTGTGACTACCCAATTCGAAAAAATTTCGTACTTTTAAAATAGTGGGTCATTTGTTGTTTTTATTGCCTGAAAGTTCCTGTATTGCGCCAAGATAATCCTAAAGAGCCATATTAGCCCTTTTCGCCAAATACCCAGATGCCCAAAATTGTTTTATTCTGTCGTCGGGATTTGTCTGCGGGAAATTTGTATTTAATTATTTTGAGCCCCGTATGAGGCTATTTGCGCTCCGTTTTAACTCCGTTATGAGCGAATATGTTATTATTCCTATATACCAGAAGGATTTTAACTTATTTTAAGTTTTGGGCTTTATTTGTAACTTTTGGCAATTTTTCGTGTTTTTGTGGTGTCCCGTTCTGTTTTCTGTGAAATTTCTCTGGAACAACTCCTTCGCCGGGTAAGCCCGATTTTTGGCCTGGAGCAGCTGGAAAACATACACGCACATTTTGCCCGGAGGAAGTCATCATCGGAGGTCTGGATCACTGGGAAAAAGCGAAGTCGTGCACAGGAAAGCCCCTGCGGGGATGGGCGCATTTTTGGAAAACAAAGGATTTAAGCTGCGATGGGAAAAATATAAGCCGCAGGCAGGATGGGAATTGTATACCTGCCTGGCAGGGTACTTTTTCCCGTGTTATAAAAGTCACTTAAGCTGCAGTGGGAAAAATAGAGGCTGTAGGCAGGTGGGAATTTATTACCTACCTTGCAGGGTGAAAATTCCCATGATATAATAAAAGGAAAGTGACTTAAGTGAAATCATGGGATTTTAGTGCCTACCTTGCAGGGTAAAGAATCCCATTGCAAAAGTCAAATCACTTAAGTGGATCATGGGATTGTGGTGCCTACCTTGCAGGGTAAAGAATCCCATTATGGTGAAAATTCTTAAAAATAGAATTACATGTGCAAAAAAGTGCGCCCCCTTTGGTGATGGATAAAAATAATTAAATTGATTATTTTTAGTAAATTCTATCCTTGGAAAAAGTGCGCCCAAGCTTGAGGAGGTTGAAAAGTCAAAGGAGGATTAAAATAGAGCAATTAAATTAATTAAATTTAATTTATTTAGTGGCTGCCCCTCTCCTTTGAAAAAGTGCGCCCCATTTGGGCATTATTTAATGATTTTTAAGGCATTAAATCATTGAATTAATTTCTATTTTCAGTGGCTATGGTCAAAGCACACTGTGAGGCTAAAGTTAAGTGCTGTGTGGAGGATTAAATTGGATTAATTTAATTTATTGGATGGCTGTCCTTAAACATGCTAATTTTTAAAAGAGGAAAGCATGATTTTTAATTAATTAATTGCCTTTAATTGTTAGGGCAATTATTAATTATAGAATTGTGAAGGTTATATAAGCATGGGCAGCCATATGGATTTATTATTCAACACACAGGTAAAGAATTGCAGCAAGGAGAAAAAGTGCGCCCCCTTTAAAGGAAGAATTTTGCACAGACAAATTGCTAACAAAGGCTAAAAGCTTCCAGATTTGGCGCATGCTTTGGAAAAGGTTCATCTTCGTCTGCACAATTGTTTTCACAGGTGTTAAAGGAGCTCAGGTGTTGATTGAAAGGATTCATGCTCTCTTTATGTGCAAATTAAACACCAATTTTTGGGGCAGCAGGCTTGAAAAGTGCAGATTTTTATAATTTAAATTCACTATTCATGCTCCGGTGGCCATTTTTGTCTGAATAAATTGCAGGAACTCATTACAGGTGCTTTATAAAAGAAAAGGAGTATTTATCAATGTCCAATACATTGCAAATATCCTCCGAATCTGAAGAATTGTCCAGATCTGCACCAGTATTGAAGAAAGCAGGCCAAATTAGAAGAAAAAGAATTATTCAGACAAAGATTGATAAAGCTATGGCAAAAGGAGATGAAAAAGAGAGCACGGTGGATTCATGCATTGCTTCTAAACTTTCAGACATAGGAGACACGGATCTAGGCCCAGAACCTCTTTCTGATTTGATTGATAGATCCAGAGCTGGAAAGACTTCACTCATGCGTGCGGTCAAAAGTAGCGGAATTATTCGAGCTGCAGCTTTCCCATGTACAGCCCAATTGCCAGAGTTTGTGATGGAGTGTGCTAGATCCTATCATCCTTCATCTAGATCAGTGCGTGATGTTGCGGGAAAGACAATAATTCGTTTGGATGCAGAATTCTTCGATTATTGTCTGAAGATTCCAGTGCGAAAGGTGGTGACTTCTATTAGCATTCAGGATGCTGACAGTAGGTGGGAGAAACATAAAGCTGACTGTGTGAGCATCATGAATAGCCGGTTCATGAAGAAGCCTAGATCCCCTTCCAGGTTCCCGAGAACTCTTCCACGATCCAATTTGGTGCAGGAGGCGGATGATATTGTCAAATTGCTATGCAGGTTGAATGGTGAAGCGAATGCCTACACTTTCCGGACATGGATGTATGCTTTCATCAGGACCATTGAAATCAACAAGGTTGATTCTATAATCAGTTGGTCAGAAATTATTAGCAGCAACATCGGTGAGCAACTGCGGAACGTAAAGCGTACCTTCAGCTTCAAGATGACTTCATACTTGGTATATGCTGCAGCTTCACAGGGTGTCTTTTCCAAGCTGGATAGATGTGGTATTCTTTCCAAGGATCCCATTTTCGAGTGCTACCCACAGCTTACTGCACCTGCGTGCGAGAAGGACTTCAAAGTGATCAACGATGGTTTCTTCTACGATTTCATCTGCAGGTTAGACAAAGACTTGAAGACTCACAGGGTAAGCAAGGAAGCATGGGAAGCAGTGTCCAAGATTGGCAGTGTATTCATCCAGTTTGCTGATTTCACATACCTCAGGGTTACGAGCTTTTCAGGTGAACCAACAAAGATGCCAAGGTACCCAAGTGACAGATTGATTGCCATGGAGCTAAGCAGGCAACTTGTGGAGTTACACGACCTTCAGTCGAAGCGGCACAAGTCTACGGGCTACTTCCCACTCACTGTGGGATATTACAGTTGCATCAGCATTCACAGAGCTCGAGGAATGGAAGCACAAATGTTGTCCGAGTATGAGCAAGAGTTCTTCCCTGCACGGCTTAATTTCGATCCATTTGGAATAGCCAGGAAGACAATCTCCCAGGAGTACGCACATGTGCCTTCGTTAGAAGATTTCTGGATGAAGTGCAGAAGTGAGTACGAGGTCAGAAAGAAAGATTTCAGCAGGCTGTCGGCAAAGCAAGTATTTGACTTTGGACTAGCGCGGATACCTGCGGATCTTAAAGATGATGGGAACGTGGTACTTGACACTTACCATCAAATGGGAGGAGATAAAGCTCTACTACAGGATAGCAATGGCAGCTGCAGCACAATAGAAGAAAGATCCGGAGCTGTGTTGGTGAGTACTTCGAGCTGGCTGCTAACGAGGGGATACTGCCTTGATGAAGTATTGATGAATCAAATCACGGGCAACTTCGGCGCAGAAGATTCCCTCAAGCGAAAGCATGAAGGAGAGAGCAGCAGAAGGCCCGAGAAGATGAAAGTACACAGAAGATCTCAAGAGAAAGAGAAGATCACTTCCACGGCCATAGCTTTGACTCCGACTTCTCCAGTACCTAGTGAATCACCAACTATTGCACCACAGCAGCAGGATGTTTCCATGCCTTCATTAAATCCAGCGACATTCGTCTTCTCGCCTCAGCCACTTCGTTCAGCGCCTGTTCCAGAGGAGGTGTTGAAGCTGCAGATGACGGAGTTCGAAAGAGCTTTGTCCTTGGGCGTTTCAGAAGATGGCAGCCATGACACTGTGGCACTTTCTGACGGAGAGGATGCAGAGCGAGAGATAGTAGTGCATTCAGCAACTTCTCACTCTCCGAGAAGTAATTTCTCGGAATGGTTAGCTTTGCAGTTGGTTCCAGAAACAAGAATAGAGATGAACTTAGAGGAACATGACTTGCAGCTACTTCAGGATCTGAGCAGAAGAGACAGAAGGGCCTAAAGTTGCTAAAGCAACTTCTAGGTTGATCATCAAAGATTCGGGAGAGAAGTTTGCTGAAATATCAATTCCGGCGGAAGGAAAGGTAGAAGAGGAGCTCACGGCAGAAGATGTGACGGTGACCAAAATACCACTCGGTCAAGCTACCACTGAAGGATTGAAGCAGGACACGCAGACATTGCTGGATGCTTTGTTCCTTAGGCTTGACAGAGAGAAGGCGGAGAAAGAAGAACTGCAGAAGCAAGTGTCTCAGTTATGTGAGATCATAGCCAAGGTTGCTAAACCTTCCATTCAGCCCATTTCAGAGCAGGTGAGTGATCATCTTATGCAGGAAATGGAAGATGCAAGCAATCAAGTAAAGGCTATTGACGAATGGAAAGATCTAATTATTCGTCAAGCTTCTGTGCAACTTGGGGAAGTGCCAGCCCGCCTAAAGGTTATGAACGATGCAGCAAATCAACTAAAGCAACTGATAGAAAGCATAGAAGGAATGAATACAGTTGCAGAGAGTAACCTGAGTATTTTGGCCGAGATCAACAAGCTACCGGGAGATGTATTGGTTGCAGAGCAAATTGTGCCGGATGGATCAGTCGAGAAGGGGAAGCAGCTAGAGTTTGCAGTATCTTTCCGTTTGGAGATCTGCAGAGTTTTGCTGAAGAGGATGCAGGCACTTGAGAGTAGAACATCAGATTTGCCGGACAGTATTATTTCTTTCACTGAGGAAAGAGTGGATGGAGGTATTACTTCATACGCGCGGATTGTTTCTAACGAAGTGCATGATTCTCTGGAGGGTTCTCTTCTGATGGTGCAAAAGAGGATTGATAAAGCCACCAAGCCTTTCACGATGAACTCTATCAGTAGGCTGGTGACACTGCAGGCAGACATTGCGAGATTTGGGCCAAGTTTGGAAGAAGTGGAAGCATGCAGCAAAGTGTTGAATGAGGGATTGCTGCAATTCAGGACAGAAAAGGAAGCAGTAGCTAAAACAGATGGAAAGATGCTGAACTATGTGTTCGACAAGTATATCAGATATCAGAACAAGAAGAAGATGTAGATGTTACAGCTGGCATGACTTCTTCTATTTCTTTCTTCTTCTACTTTCTATGTTCCCGGATGAAATTGTAAACTTCTAAGTTATTGGTTTTGCAACCATTACTTGAAGTCATGTGGAACCTTTCTATTAGTTAAGTGATACATGTGTCACTTAAGAAGAAGTTAGTTGAGGATGATTGCCAAATGTCATCTTTACTTGTTGTTCATACTTTAGTTCAGTTTGAGTCTTCTATTTGTACTTTCCCTCCTACATTCTATAAGTAGGAGAAGAACCTACGGGTTAATGATCGATCAGAATTTGTAAGAAGCAATCTTGTGTTCTAGACTTTGTGCTGAACCCCTGAGAGCCACTTGTTGCAGAGGAATACAAAGAAGCAGGTTTCCGGAGAACTTTGTGTCACGGTGTATTTTGTTTCTTGCTTCTAAATCTTAGATCTCTTAATAGACTTTGTGTTATTTTAGATCTGGATCTAGAACTACCTTTGCTTTAGAATTCTGTGTGTTCAAATCTATTTGAGTTTCTTCTATGTGCATGTGATTAGCTCTGCAATCTACTAATTAGGATGCACATCTTCCTTACTTCTTCTCTGTAATACCTTGAATTTCTTCTTCTTTCATTCTTCCTTTCTTAAACAGCTGCTTACTTGCTGCAAAACTTCTTAGTTATGGTTCATGAACTAAGTTGTTAAAGTAAAACCCCTGATAGATAGAAACACATTTTTTGACAAATCTGACACGGGAGCCTCACCGGTTAAATGAGGGAGATTTATCTCATGACTGCCTAGGTTTGATGCTATGCAGAAAATCTAGCCAACAACGCAAATACGCTGAGAATTCTGGGATCTATCTCTTGTGACAAACAAAACCTGCAACTCTAAGATAGATACCAAAAAACTGTTGGCTAGATTTTCTGCATAGCATCAAACCTAGGCAGTCATGAGATAAATCTCCCTCATTTAACCGGTGAGGCTCCCGTGTCAGATTTGTCAAAAAATGTGTTTCTATCTATCAGGGGTTTTACTTTAACAACTTAGTTCATGAACCATAACTAAGAAGTTTTGCAGCAAGTAAGCAGCTGTTTAAGAAAGGAAGAATGAAAGAAGAAGAAATTCAAGGTATTACAGAGAAGAAGTAAGGAAGATGTGCATCCTAATTAGTAGATTGCAGAGCTAATCACATGCACATAGAAGAAACTCAAATAGATTTGAACACACAGAATTCTAAAGCAAAGGTAGTTCTAGATCCAGATCTAAAATAACACAAAGTCTATTAAGAGATCTAAGATTTAGAAGCAAGAAACAAAATACACCGTGACACAAAGTTCTCCGGAAACCTGCTTCTTTGTATTCCTCTGCAACAAGTGGCTCTCAGGGGTTCAGCACAAAGTCTAGAACACAAGATTGCTTCTTACAAATTCTGATCGATGATTAACCCGAAGGTTCTTCCTCTACTTATAGAATGTAGAGGGGCAATTACAAGCTGGAAGCTTTAGTTGAACTGGCACATGTGGAAGTCGAAAAAGAAACAGGTGGCAATCTCCTTCCTGGAATTCCTCTTTGCGTGACATGTATGATTTGCAACTGAAAATAGAACCTTCTATTATGCACGTCCGCCACCTATCTCCAAGTAATTGACTTCTTCAAGTAATGGCTTTTAAACCAATCACTTAAGTTGTATAATTGAATTGATCGCTCAATTACTTTGTCGAAGGAAAGAAGAAGGAAGAGGAAAGCTGACTTTGTCGGAGGAAAGAAGAAGGAAGAGGAAAGCTAACTTTGTCTTTTTTCATGTCTGCATGCAGCTGATTCAAACTGGATCTGGAAACAAGCTAGAATTAGTTGGATCTTGAAGCGGCTGGATCTGGAAACAAGCTGGAATTGCAAGCAGTTGGCAGCTTTAGATATAAACCGAATATAATGCAAGTAAGAGAGGGATAGTGCAAGTGAACAGAGCTTGACTATGAAATTCCTAGCATGATTTATTGCGGGGATACAACGCAAATACGCTGAGAATTCTGGGATCTATCTCTTGTGACAAACAAAACCTGCAACTCTAAGATAGATTTTAATCTAAAATTGAAACTACCTTATGCGAAGCCGATTGTATGAGACAACAATGAAGTAAGATGAAAGCAAGAAGATCAAATGATCTCTAAAGCAAAAAGGAGAGACTGATAATTCATGCAAAATATAAAACTATTAAAATTCATGTAAGAACTTCAAACAAACTGAATAATCAAACATAGAAGGAGAGGGGGCATTTACTTGTGGACAAGCTAGGTATTTATAGCATTTGGATTTATCAGAGGGTAAGTCTAAATTGAACTCTTCTATTATTAAACAAAGGGAAAACACTATTTATCAGGCGGCCAAAACATAAATGCAAGCTTTAGTGGTTGGGTAATGTAAGTGAAATTTGAATTTTTTACGTTTGACGAAATCGTCGGAACATTCTGGAAAACGCGCACAAGACCGCCGCCCTGTGCAGGGCAGCAGTTACAGGACCACCGCCCTGTCCTAGGCAGTGATCACGGGACCACCACCCAAGCAGGGTGGTGATTTTGTAACTTAAAGACAAAAATGCAAGGAAAAGGGGGCAGAGGTTAGAATAAGACATGCAAAAGCTAGACAAGGCTTTCTAGGATGCAAATGTACACTTGGCGAGCTTTTCTGAATTCCGAACACCTTGCGAAGAGATCTGAATCATCATTGGGGTTTTCGTAACCTCTTTCCGGCAATACAATACCTACATTTTTGGGTACGTACATATTGCCCCCTCGGAGAAGCGTTTTATCCATGAAGAGGCATAAAACAATGGGTCTGAATATAGCGGTCCCAAAATGGGGAGTTAGAGGCTATACCTGACACGTCCATGTGTCAAAATGTCGCCATCCAAGTTCCCGCTATCTGTAAAATGAAAAGAGGACTCAAGTGCAAATATAGAAAATAAATCGAAAAATAAATACTAAATTAAGATTAAATGAGGACTTACCATTTGCGCGAGGATAAGAACTTACCTCCGTTAGTGCTCCAACCATACGTAGAAACACTCAAAACTATATATATATATATATATATATATATATATATAACGAGCTCATTTTACTATTCATTTGTGCATGTCGATTTGGTGGTTTTTGAGCTCTGGGACCCACGGTGACCGTTTTCGACGAGAGTATAGTCAAAATGTTTGTTGTGAAATTGTGATCGTGCCTCCAAGAGAAGAACATCGACCTGTAAAGTCTCTGGTTAGTTCTTCTCAATTTATCATTTTAAAACCTAAAATGTTGAAGTGTTGAAATCTTTTTCCTGGGGGGATTATTTTTGAAAATGTTAGTCTTAAATGAGTCTCTAGGGGGCACCCATAGGGTAGGTCTTTATTTCAGTTAAAATGGTGCATTTTTGCTTTTTTAAAGTGTTTTTAGGGATTTATAGCCGTTTGGCGATTCGGATAGGACCACCGCCCTATGATGGTGGCAATTACATGACCGCTGCCTCAGAAGGCGGCGGTTAGGAAACTGTCGCTCTGCACAGGGCGGCGGTTTCGAACAAAATGCAAAAAAGATGTAATTTTTAATTGTCTTTGCATTTTTGACATTTTTATATGTTCTTGATAATTTTTCTAGTTGAATTATGTTACTAACTTACTCTTTTTCTCTGTTTTGGGTGGATGCAGAAGGAGGAGTACATCAGATGAAGTAGAGAGAGGGAGTGTGATTGGCTCCCAACAGTGCTAGAGGCACTTACTCAGGCAGACCGAGATGCTCTACAAAGGGCTGGCATTTGGAGGATTGCACAGGTCCCTCATGTTGCACCTGCTAGTCACATATTGTGTGACTTATTTTCATACTGGGATGCAGATCGGAACACTTTCCAATTTCCAGGAGTCAAGGGTGAGTGGGCCATCACCCTAGAGAACGTTTATCACATACTAGGGGCCCCAATTCTTGGGAGGTGGCTATCTCTTAAGACAATCGTATCCAGATCTCAGATGGTTTAGTGGGCCACCTATATGGGAGATGTTGTTGTCTCCATGTGCTCGAAGAAGGAGGTGAAGGTCTATCCCATTATTGATTCTCCTATCCTTTTGCTTCGTCAGGATATTATGGGTATCTTGGCCTTTTGGTTGATCAGGTACAAGGGAGGGGATACTATCTTATACTATTGGGCTCCCATTATTACACAAATTGAGGCCCATGGCCATGTTTATGCTTGGGGAGTAGATATTCTTGGGACCACCTATCATGATTTATATAGGGTGGTCATATTACAGGGACAATAATTGAGTCACCCTACTCTAGTCATGAGTTGGGTATATGAGCGAATCATTCCCTATGGGAGAGGTGTACATGTAGAGGATCCTGGGGTTGTCAGGGCAGCGAGGTGGATAGGGATGACTGTACTTAGGATGCCACACCAGCCAGTGGTTTCTCTGAATATTACAGACATGGAGGCCACTCCTTATCAAGCCATGGCAGGGTTATGGGGAGAGGAGACATACATTGATTATCTGTTATACTACCAGTTAGCTGATAGACAAGACGAGGAAGTTCGAGATCCACCCCTTTGATAGAGTACCATAGCAGTTTGGCCTCCCTTATATTGATATATTTCCTCCAGCGGGGCCAATATACAAGTTTGTTTCTAAGGCGAGGGGAGGTCTTAGAGGATGGGACTGGACTATAGTTACTCCTGGAGTTCCCATCACATATAGGTGGGTGGTTCATGCCCAAGGGGCAGCCAGGTGCTCCTCAAGAACCTTTACTTCAGATTGGATCCACTCCTACTTTCAGCGGGGGGGAGGATGAGCTTGTTGATGTAGATTTTATACTCTAAGGAGTTTACAGGAGAGGAGATAGGAGGAGATGGAGGGATGCAAAGACAGGAGGTGGACCTAGTGGGACAGATGAGGAGGATGATAGTGACTCTGAGTGGAATGACACTCAGAGTATCTTGAGGGATGAGAGGGTGGAGAGAGTGTAGAGAAGGTGACCCTGATCTCAGAGGAGTTGCCTTCTCGGGACATTGGGGGAGATGATGAGTCCGTGGCAGGATGTCACTTCTTTCCAGATTTGGAGGAGGTTCCACGGTCAGGGACAACGTTAGTGGTAGGAAAAAATCCTAGAGATCCCACCTGGAGGCCTAGAGATCCGAGTGAGTTACTACTCTTTTCTCAATTTTGTTTTAGTTAGAATTGTTTAATTGATATTTCCTTTTTGTTGTTTCATTTGTTTTTGACCTTATTTTGGACAATTTTCTAACTTGTTTACTTCTCCTTTTTTATTTGCAGTGACTATTGAGGGATGGCAAGAATTGATTCTCTAGGTGTGCATGGACACTCTGCTACTCCCTTCAGAGAGTACATGGGCCAAGCTTAGTGTAGACGTGGGAGAGCCTTCAGCAGCTGGTAGACATACTGATGTGTTTTCCCCTATCTGGAAGGTGGAAAATATCATGACCTCTCTCCATGCTAAGGTAGCTAGATATAGGACTATTGAGTGCTTGATGAGGAGGAGTCATTCTCACAGTGAGACCACAACTACTGGCCATGATTGTGAGCCCTCAGTTCATTTAGAGTGTCATCACAGAAGGAGTCCTAGACGTAGTCGTGCACCCTCTAAGGGATCCCACAGGGATTGAGAGATCATGGTGTCTTTTTGTAGTGATTTTTGGTTGGATGTTTATACGAGTGTTTTTGTATTTTCTAGGATCATTGAGCATTTTGACCATGCCTCGTGCATGATGGCATTGTATATAAAACATGATATATATATATATATATATATCTTTTTGGATCTAGATCTTCTTATATCTAGAATTTTTTTGATTCGTTTCCCATGTGTATACTAGATGTTTTTAGAATCTTTGTTTTTATATGCTTTTTAGAATGTATGCAATGGATGACAAGTGATAACAAATGTTGAACATAATGTTTCTCTTTTTATTTGTTTTTGTAATGCTGATATGTGATGATGCAAACATATTGTAGTACTGAACTTTTGGCTTCTTTGGGCAATGTTCGTTGCTTCTTCTTGTTTTGGAAAAATGTGATGAATGTATAGTGATAACGAGATGAACTTGCCCCACTCCTAACTCCATGCAACTAGTAAGATGCGAGGGATCAACACCAAGAGTTGGGAAGGTGCAAATTATATGAGTTTGAATGAATGGAAATGATGAGAGAAAGACAAGGTTTTGACAGAAATCAAATTCAGACTTGCGTACTTACTCTTACTCGAAACTACTACATATGGTTCAGAATGTAACTTATTTTCCAGTTTATCTAGACTTAGATCCATGGATGGTAACTTGGTTGAACAAAATCTGGTTTTAAGGATTTGATCTCTTTGGAATTTGGATATTTAACTTCTCTTAGTATACTTTTCTTTAAAATATTAATATTCACTAATTTACATGAATGGACCCCCTACACCCTATGTCTCATGCTACTGGTAGGAAGCATGGGCTCATCACCGAAGGTAGGAACATAGGTGAGTAAGGGCACTTCTTTCCTTTCTCAACCTCGTATCACTAGTAAGAGATGTGGGCTCATCACCGAAGGTTGGTGGGGCAAAGAAGTGTGTAAAAATAAAATATTCTATTTGGTTTAGCATTTTTGTATTTAACTTGACACTTCTGATTTGTGAATTTGGAGTATCCTTGTTTCAAAGAGATGTAAGAAGGATAGATGTGACACCAAGAAGCTTCTAGAATAGACTATAGGTAAGAACAACTTAACCAAGTAGAAAAGAATGAGTATGACCAAGTATGCAAGCCTTGGTATGGTTTTTGTCAAGACTTTGTCTGTCGAATTGATGAAATGATTTTGGAACCATTTGATGATATTATGAAAACTGAAGAGATATGATTTTGAATGATTTTTCCAATATTTTCAGAAGCTTGTAATGAATTGCTTAAGAATAAGTTCCTTGACCACAATAGTTACAAAACGAGTGAACAAAATGAAACAACTAAGTGACTAAATGCAATATAGGTAGATATAATATACAAATGGTGACGTTGATGCCTTATGCGTAAAACCATTTAAGATGCAAGGAATTGACTGTTTCATTGAACTCCTCACCTTCTAATGTACACAAGAGATACATGCACCATTTCCATAGTCTTTCATGACTCGGTATGGGCCCAACCACTTGGGCCAGAATTTCCTTCCTTCACCGGTTTTCTTATCAATCCGGTTGTCTAGTCTTAGAACTAGATCTCCCTCATATATTTCTCACGTTCGTAGACCTTTTTGTTATATTTCTGGCACATCCGGTCAGCATAGGCTCTATGCCATTGTTCGACATTCAACCTGGCCTCATCAAGGCTTTCTAGTTGAGAGAGGCATGTGCCTCTCTATAGGCTTCTTCTCCCAAAATCCCTTGTAATGAGATGCAGAGACTAGGTATTTTGACCTCAAGCGGGAGAACTAATTCTACCCCAAATACTAATGAGAAATGGGTTGCCCCTATTGGTGTTCTTATTGAGGTTCGATGGGCCCACAAGGCCAGGTATAATTTTAAATGCCAATCTCATTTTTTCTCCTTAACTGTTTTGAGGAGAATAAATTTTAATGTTTTGTTTGTGGCTTCGGCTTGTCCATTGGCTTGAGGGTAGTAAAGAGAGTCCATATGATGGTTTATCTTGAATTTACTACATAACTCACGGACCTCATCATTCTTAAAGGATGTGCCATTATCTGAGATAATGACTTTTGGGACACTGTACCTATAAATGATTTGATTCAAAATAAACTTAGCGATTACAGAACCTGGTATGGTGGTGAGAGGCATGGCCTCTACCCATTTGGTAAAATATTCTGTGGCTGTGATTATAAATTTATGGCCATCTATTGATGAGGGAGAGAATTTCCCTATTAAATCTAGGCCCCACGTGGAAAAGGGCCATAGGGTTGCGATTGGTTGCAAAGCCTGTGCTGGCATGTGAATCTTCATGGGAGAATTCTTGGCATTTATGGCATTTATGCACAAACTCTACTACGTCATGTTCTAGAGTGGGCTAGAAATAGCCCATCTGATGTATTTTGTGAGCAGTGGCGTGACCACCAAAGTGGCCTCCACATATCCCACTGTGGGATTCGTAAAGAATCTTTTTGGATTCTTCAGTGTCAATGCATCTTAAAAGCATTCCATCAAAGGCTTTACGGTAGAGAACTTGTTCTAAGATAACATATTTAGCAGTGATAATGTGTAACCACCTTCTTTGTTGTGATGTGGCACCTTCTGGGTACGTATGGTCCATGATAAAATTGACGATGTCGGTGTACCAAGGGCATGTAGAGATGGGGGGTCTGGTTTTGAAAAAGTATATGCACTCATCAGGAAAGTCCAGATCTACCAGATCACCTCCATCTAATGGATTGTCAGCTAACCAGTCTGCAATGATTTGTCCCTTAACGGATTTCTAGTTTACAAATGTTAATTCAAATTCACCCATTAAGGTTATAAATGTCCAGCCTTTTTAGATAAAGACCCTTGTGTGAGGAATGTTCGTAAATGATCTATCTTTACAATGACCCTTGTTTCTTGATTTAACATGTAATGTCTTAAATGTTTTGTTGCAAAGACTATGGCAAGGCATTCTCTTTCTACCTGTGTATAATGTGTTTCATAATCAAGCAATGTCTGGCTAATGAAATAGACTGCACGTTCTCATTTATCATTGTCTTCTTGAGCCAACATGTAGGCTAGCGAGACATCAGTAGCCCATGAATACAGGATCAAAGGATGATCTGGTCTAGGAGGCATTAACGTGGGAGGAGACAATAAGAAGCATTTAACTACTTCGAAGGCCTCATTACATTCTTATGTCCAATCAATGCTATAATATTTCTTTAATAGATTGTTGATTGGATGAACAAAAAAACTTAAGTCTCGGAATGAACCTTTGGATTGCACTGAGTTTCCCAAGAAATGATCTGATACCAGACTCGTCTGATGGTGGAATCATTTCAAGAACAACCCAGATTTTGGTTGGATCAACATCAATCCCTCATGAGGATATAATGTAACCCAGAAGTATTGCCTCCTGTCACACCAAATACACATTTCTCTGGGTTCAATGTGACACCATATTCAATCAATCATGAGAGAATGATACGGAGTACTTCTGGGTGATCACATTGCTTCTTGGCCTTGGCCAACAAGTCATCCACGTAGGATTCCACAATTTTATGAATAAGGTCATGGAATATGTATGTCATTTCCCACTGGTATGTAGCACCGATGCATTCTTAAGACCGAACGACATGACAACGTAACAATAAGTTCCCCAAGGAGTTATAAATGTGGTCTTGGCTTGATCTTGTTCAGATATTTTAATCTGATTATACCCTGAGAACCCATCCATGAGGGAAAATAGTTCAAATCCAGCTGTTGCATCAACAATAATGTCAATGGATGGTAATGGGAAGTCATCTTTGGGACAAGCTTTATTAATATCCCGAAAGTCTATGCAAATGTGTATCTTCCCATTCTTTTTGAGAACAGGGATGATATTAGATACCCATTGTGAATAGTCAACTGGTTTGATGAATCCCACTTGGAGAAGTTTCATTACTTCTTCTTTCACCATGAGAGCCACTTTTGGCTTCATTGGTCTTGAATTTTGTTTAATTGGCTTTGCATCTAGTTTGGTGACAAGATTATGTACCACGATATGTGGTGCAATTCCTATCATTTCTTTGTAGTTAAACATGAAAGCCTTTTGATGTTCCTTGAGGATTTGGGTGTGTATTTCTATCTCCTCTGGAGTTAATGAGGATCCTAACTTCAAAATTTTGGTTCTTCCTCCATTCCAATGTTTATGTCAATTGTTTCTTCGATTAAGGAAGTGTTGCCTTCTTCAAATTCAGGTGGGGCCGGAGGTAGTTCCAAACTTTCTCCATTCTCTACCTTGTAGATATCGAGATCCTTTTGTGGAGGAGACTCTATCATGGGATTTCCAAAATAGGAAGAGGAATGTGGGATTAGGGAAAGATCCACTATGTGATGAGTGAGATGTAGCTCCACATAGGTGTTTAGATATTCGAGAGTGACTCTATCACTGTCAAAGTGATCCAGGATAGAAAACTCATTCTCAGCTTCTATATGTGTCAGGAGTGGGTTTGTTGGTATTTTACACACCAATGGTTCAGTACAAAGTGATACCGTGAAACTTGTATTTTCCAACTCACTGTTTGGAGTGAAACGGGAAGCTGAGGTTGCTATTGAATCTGTGAGAAGGTTCTACTCTTGTGGGATTGCTTCAATTGATATGAAGTTGAATCCTTTGGCTTAGATCTAATACCACCATTTTATAGAGTTGTAAATGCTCAGCTCTAGTCTCATATACCTCAGAGACTTGGTTTGCAACTAGTTGAGTCTCCTAGCACTCTAATGTTATCAACGCCCATTCTTTTGGCTATGATGAGGCCAAGGAGGAGGGCTTTGTACTCAGCCCCATTGTTTGTACACTCAAAGTTTAACTTAAAGGAAAAAGGTAGGATCTTTCCCTCGGGAGAAGTAAAGATCACACTTGTCCCCAGCTCCAAAATGACATCTAGCTCCATCGAAGTGGAGAGTCCAATATTTTCTTGGAAAAATGGATGTTGGGACATTCCTTGTGTCTGTTTCTTCTACCTCAGTTACTTCTACCATACAAACTTCATCTGATGGAAGGGAACCAATTCCTAGGGTGTATCCCATACCCATAGAATCAAATGGTAGGAGAATGGGTAGATCTTTCTCTAGTAATTCTACAATTTTTGTGGTAGTCCCTAATGATACCATTTCTATGACGTTAGTCTCATTTTTGAGTGCTGGAATGCCTTCGACTAGATTTGTAATTTCTAATTCTGTTGTAGGTATCAACTTCTCTTCTGGTTTTGAATTAATTGGTTTGCTAAGTTGATTCGTTGGGAGTTCAAACTCAGAGTGAACTCCTGGTCTTTTCTTCAAGTCTGCTAGGTGTATATCGAATGGTTTTGGGTCACCTTGTGCCACAAATATTTTCCCTAGGTGCAAAAATCTTATTTCCTGGAATAACGTGGAAGGGATTGCCTTCATGCGGTGTATCCATGGTTGACCGAGGATCATATTATAGTTGGTTTCCTGATCTATAATATAAAATTTGGTGAGGACTGTCTTGGGTCCTAAGGTGACTGGTAAAACTATGGTTCCAATTGAAGTGGCCTTGAGGCTATCATAACCTCTTAGCGTATTTCGTGTTGTGGAACAATTTGTTTCTCCATATCCTAGCTTTTGAAGAAAAGTGAAGGGGACTATGTTAACTATTTCCCCATCGTCAATCATTATGTGTTTAACATAATTATTGTAAACCCATACTTGTAAATGTAAATTTGGGTCACCTCTTCGTGTAATTTCAGCATCTGTTGGCATTTTTCTTATATCAAATATAAACTCAGTATCCCTATCTGGCTTCCCTGGAGGGTAGACATCAAAGTCTACATGGTTTACTTGCATTTCTGAGAGGAGGAGTGATGTTAATTAAATGACCAAGGCCTAATGCTTCTAAGAGAGCAGCCCTATGGGCGGGAGAGTTCTTCAACAAATCCAAGAAGGAAATATGAGAGAAGGTCTTTGTTAAGTCATTAATTAAATCATAAGCGCCTATGGGTTTTACCAATGTTTGTTGAATGTTGTCTGGTTCTAATGGATAGTTTGGAACTGGTTGAGAAGAATAATCTCGTGTTCTTGTTATGGTTTCTATGGGTAGCTCGGTGTCTAACTCTACCAGGCCAACTATCTTGGTTTGTGGTCGAGTTCCTAATTGGGGTGTGACCGGTGGATTTAATGAAGTTGAGGCTTCATGATCATTATTTCCTGTCATAACACCCTTGTTCATTCCCATTTGGATCTAACCTATTATTGTTAGAGTGATTTGGGAGTGGATCGTTAAAGATCTTGAGGGGTGCATTTTGAGGGGAAACTACCCCTGTGTAAGTGTTTGGCATGGGTACTACAGAATTTGCTAAAAACATATCTATAAAGAGTTGTCTTTGGTCTTCTGGAAAATACTGCATGAATTTATTGTAGTCATGGAAAGTCCTAGTATCATGGCCTTGAATCTTGTGGAAACCACAATACAAGTTGGGATTATAGTTTCGAGGTTGTTGATTTGAAACCTGCTGTGGTCCAAAATTTTGATTAGGTTGCTGGTTGTTAGAGTTAAAATTTTGAGGTTGTTGCCTTTGGTTTTGACTCTGATATCCAGTTGGGTTTTGATTTGGACCTTGTGTTTGGATTTCCATTGTTGTTGTTGTTGTTGTTGTTGTCGTGATGGATGATTAAAATCCACTGTTGATTGTTGGAGTAAAGTTGTTATTTCGCTGATTGTTAACGAGGTGGTGAAATGTTTACAATGTTTTCCCTTTTAACCTGGTCTGTTACTCCATCTGTTGTAACCCCACAGTTTTTGTTAAGGATTTTGGGTCCTTGATTGGTATTCTCAGCATTAGGATAGGTCGTAGTGTTTTGATTGGGAGTGATTAATTTCCCATTTGTTCCATATGTCTTACGACCACTATCTATTGTTGCTTGATCTATTCAGAGAGCACTCTCAAGTACTTCATCATAAGTTCTTAGTGGGAACTTCTGGACTTCTTCCTTTATCTCTCTATTGAGGGAATGAAGGAATAAATCACATAGTTCCATCTGATCCATGTTTGGAGCACTTGCTGATGAGTAGAGGACCGTATGCCATCTTTGAATAAAATGAGCAGTGGATTCATTATGCTCTTGTTTAATATGTAAGAATTCCCTGATTCTGTTCTTAACAATTTGTTCATGTCAAAAGCTTTGATAAACTCTGACACAAGTTGTTTGAATGAGTGTATCGAGGCTTCAGGTATTCTATAATACCAATCAAGGGCAATACCCTCTAAGGTTTTAGGGAATATCTTAGCAACAACCCCATCCCAAGGGAGTAATTCTCGAATGGCCGTGGCATAGGCCTTGATATGTGCATTTGGATCTCCCTCCCCTTTGTATTTGGGAAAATTGGGAAGAGGTCTTGGAAGCATGACACTTCATATGGTGAAATCTAGAGGCTCTTTTAAATATTCTGAGTAAGTCCCTACTGCATAGGTTTCGACCATTGATGGTGCCTGCTGAGGGGGTGGGGGTGGAATGGGTTGTTGATATGGCATAGCATATGTATTTGCAGGGACATAAGGAAATCCATGTGGTTGAGTGAACATCCCAGGAGAAGAGAACATGTCTCCCTATGGTGATTTTGAATAAATGTTTAAGTAGGGAGGAGCATTTCTCTGGTATGGGTTGTTTGGTGCTAAGCCGGGAGGTATCATATTTTCAACTGGAGTGGCATTTGAAAATGTGGTTCTAGTTGGTGTTTGTTACTGATAGTTATATGAATGTTGAGGAGGCATGCCTAACATGCTTGTTCCTGTAAGGAGGTCAACTTGGCTGGGATGATGCGGAGGGTTGGGATTCCTGCTTGCCCAAAATATGAATTTTGATTTGCTTGAGCAAGTTCCAATCCTCTAACCTTTCTCAACTAAGGCTGAGATGACCTCGATTGGTGAAGACACAGTGTTTTTCCTTAATGGTGGTTGTTGTACACCTTGAGGTTGTAAAGGGGTATGATACCCTGCTATGAATTGATCATTACCCTACCAAGCTTCACCGAGAGTATTTCCCATAGGTGGAGGAATGGGGGTGTTTTCTTGGAGTAGGGTATCGGGTTGTGTTTGCAAACTCCCTATAGGTGGGTACATGTTTTGGAAGCATTTTTCACTTCTAGCATAGTGCTAAATACTCCTCATCCAAAAATGGGAGTGGATCTGACTATCTACTGATTTGTGGTCTGAACAAAACCTGAGGAGATGAAATGGATTCTCTAGTAAATGTCATATTGTTAGAGCCTGAGGGCTCTGGTTGTTGCATTTGTGCAAGCTGATCCAACTCCTCAATTTGGAATGAAGAACTAGAGCTAGTTCTTTGAGGAGGAGTTTGTGATGACAAGTAATTACTTGAATAGTTGTCAGCCCATGCAGAAAGTGAGGGTGATGGTTGTCTATTTGTTTGACCATAATTTGCTTCGAGACCTGAGAGAGGTCTTCCATATGTGTCGTATCCCGACATATTCGGGGGGTATATAAATACCCACGTAGAATAATGGGAAAGAGTGAAGGTGGATGAAAGAAATGAAAATAAAAGGGGAAATAGTTGTTTGTTTCATGTCAGGTTCACCAATTTTGTACGATAGAAAAGTGACATGCGAGCATGAGAATCTACAAGTAGCTCTTCTTCGTACCTGACCTCCCAAGGTCATGCCGAGACAGCCAGTGGAAATGGAATATATGTGGATACAGACAAACTAGTTGGGCAATCTTATATCCTCAACATGCAATAATGGAATCTATGAATCTAAGGCAAAGAAAGCTCTCCTAACCTGAATTGGTGTAATGGATCGTTCAGATATAATAGCTTCTCAGAGGCTCCAATCAATGTCGAGCTCTGCTGAGATCCTATCTATTGGCTGTTGGATATGTGGAAAATTACCTGTAGGTGCTTCATGTATATTTCCAGACAAGGTCATGGAAAGTGGTAATGAGAGGTGTAGTGGATTTATAATAAACTATGGGTGGTTTTCTGGTCTAGCCCAAGAAAATGTTGGATTGATTGGCTTCTATGTTTAATACGGAAAATTGCGTTATGATATCTGGCGGGAGTGGTGAGGATCTAAATACCAGTGTTCGTAAACCGGTGTCAATACTTAACTGACTTGCAGGCCCGTTGGGTTGTGGGACCTGGGGATCACAACCATGAGTTCATGGTTGTTGTGGACCTATTATGGTCATGTGAAGAATCAATCTCTTCTTCCAACTATCCAATGGTCATAAGCCTTTTCAGCTTCTATGTTTAGTACAGGAGTTGTGTGATCTTCTCAGAATACCTTACGGGTGTTCTGGAAACTTGTATACGTAACCCTGTGTCTATGTCGATGAGAAGGTCTCCTGCATCTGGCTGTGGAACTAATGGATCACAGCCAAATATTTGTTTCTCTTTCGGGTTCTTGTATGGTCATGTGGATATCCTATCAAGGCAATCTATAGTTGGGTTGATTTGACCAAAATGTGTATGCTTTGTTGTCTTCAATATTCAATTGCCTCAATTGTTCACTAATTGCTTGTGGATTTATTGTCATTTGAAAGACCTGAATCCTAAGCCCTTGATCTATATCCATTAATGTTGTGAAGAGATTTGGCTGAGGTACTATCGGTTCGAACACGTATTCCCTGGGCTCTCTGGGTCCCGTAATTGTCATGCAAAAGATAATTTAACTGAAATGAGAAAATTAACCATGAAAGCTATATCTACACTATGCTTATATTTCTCTTATTTTTGTATTTTCAATGATGTGTATTTGAACGAAATTAAAAGAGCAGCTATTCTAATATATTCAGATAATGGACAATTAATCTAATAATAGAATTAAAACAAGCAAGGTAGCCTGGTATAGCTATTCACCTGTGCAGTTGTGAATTTATCCTAAATATTTAAATAACTAACTAGTTTAATCGAAAGACTTCCAATCCTACCTCAGAAGTGAGGAATGAATCATAGTTTCTCAGAAACTATCATTCCCCACAGCTTCCCTGGCAATATCGAAAGTGAGTTTTAACTGAAATGAAATAATTTACTACTCTATTTGATATATTGTAACTACAACTTTGATAGCTCAAACCTGGAGTTTACATAACAGTGGTAAATCCAGTTGTGTCGTGACTTGTCCCCTCAGTGTGATCTCCTTGTTCCTTCATGTTCTTGTGAATCCAGAAAAGTGTGAGTGTGATAGCATCAGCAGAAGAAGATACTCGAACAATGGAAGCTTTGGATATAAACCTGAATACAATGCAAGTAAGAGAGGGATAGTGCAAGTGAACAGAGCTTGACTATGCAATTCCTAGCAGGATTTATTGGGGATACAACACAAATACGCTGAGAATTCTGGGATCTATCTCTTGTGACAAAACAAAACCTACAACTCTAAGATTATCAAATGGATTCTAATCTAAAAATGAAACTACCTTATGCTAAACTGATTATATGGGACAACAATGAAGTAAGATGAAAGGAAGAAGATCAAATGATCTCTAAAGTAGAAAGGAGAGACTGATAATTCATGCAAAATATAAAACTATTGAAACTCATGCAAGAACTTCAAACAAATTGAATAATCAAACACAGAAGGAGAGGGGCCATTTGCTTTGAAACAAGCTGGGTATTTATAGCATTTGGATTTACCAGAGGGTAAATCTAAATTGAACTCTTCTATTATTAAACAAAGGGAAAACACTATTTACCAGGTGGCCAAAACATAAATGCAAGCTTTAGTGGTTGAGGAATGTGGGTAGAAATTTGAATTTTTACATTTGACGAAATCATCAGAACATTCTGGAAAATGTGCACAGGACCGCCACCCTGCACAGGGAGGTGATAGTTACAGGACCACCACCCTGTCCTGGGCGGTGGTCACGGGACCACCGCCCAGGCAGGGTGGTGGTTCCATAACTTAAAGATAAAAATGCAAGGAAAAGGGGGCAGAGGTTAGAACAAGACATGCAAAAGCTAGACAAGGCTTTCTAGGATGCAAATGTACACTTGGCGAGCTTTTCTGGATTCTGAACACCTTGCAAAGAGATCTGAATCATCATTGGGGTTTCTGTAACCTCTTTCCGGTAGTACAATACCTACATTGTGAAGTGGTTCCTAACTTTATAATGACTTGAAAAACAAGTGAAGAACCTCTATTTATTATTCTATTTTATGAATCCAAGACATTGACCTTACTATCATGTCCTACTCTACATGCAAAATATGGATAAATTCATACAATGAACTCACTATCATGTTTTTTATTGCAACAATCTATGCTACATACATTGTGAGGATGAAGACCAACATATGCAGACATCACTAGTGTGTCTTAGTGTTTCTTTAACATACTACACTATACAAAGGCAGGTTGGAAACCATCATACAAATATAAAACTAAAATCCGAAATGATCACATATAACTCATTCTGCAATGCACGAGGGAATTGAATGCTTCATGATATAAGAATTCTCCCTGGTCTCTTACTTTAACCACCTATAATTCATGAAGGAGACACAATGCAAGGGGGAAAATTATTACATGAGAGAACTATTTTTATATTGCAATATTTGTTGTTCCACATGCTTTCTTCATTGTGTATGCATGTTAGAATTTTATTATTGTGTGAATTCACATTTTTTCTTCTCCATGTATATGAAGGTTATAATTTTATAATTATGTAGGTTAGGCTCATTGTGCACATATTCTCAAGGAATTCTGAGAATAATGAGGCATTCTTGTTCATAAATGATCGTCAAGCTTTTCACAACATTTTTCTCACATGTAAGTTTATTTACTGTCGCATATATATTATGAAAGTAGCATAGGAAAAATTAGATATTGGGTTCTCCAATGTACAAAAATCTTCCAACTCTCATCACTTGCCTCTAATTTTTTGGGCTTGTAAAAAAATAACAAAAATAAAATTCTTTCGCATATGTTTATATCATCATCACTAACCAAAAATGAAAATTGTGAATCATAACAAAGATTTGCCAAATTTGCAACACAAACTTCATGTAAAGAAGCTACAAGAAGGGTTGTCAAAAATTCATGAATCAAATCATCACAATTTAATAATAAAATTGACAATAAAAGGTTAATCTATCCTCAACTATCGGATTACTTCAAAAAATGGTTATCATCAATTTTTTAGTGTATTGATTTACTTAACTTGAAAAAATTGAAAACATTGTTTTGCAAGTAAAGTCAACATTTCCAACATATTTGAAGATGGTCATCAAAAGTTTCTAGGAAACATTTCAGCTTTGAATTTGATTCTCGAGAAAAATTGATATAGATTTTACCTTCACTCATATTTACTCAATGGGCATTCAACTTGTCAATGTTCTCATTCGTCAATTATTTGATTGATTCATTATCTATTATAGATTTAACACGGATTTCTCAATCCATTAGTTCCTCACAATTAATAAGATTGTTCCTATCGAGGATCTAAATTTGCAAGTATTTGAAAAATTTATTGCAAGGAACAAATAAATGGCATGGATTCCACACGCACTACAACACAAATTCAAGACATTAAATATACACCCACCTTGGGTTACCATCCAAGAAGCATATTTAACTCCTTTCCACTTATATCAATAATCTATGTGGGAAACTGAATCTATTGGAATTCAAAACAATTTAGAATAATGAATAAACTATAATTAACTAGGGAGTCTTTCATTGCAATGCACCTAGATCTCATCATGTTGGCACCATGTTAACTATTTTTTAATACTTTTTGTATGCAAATGTAGAATTGCGCGATAAAATCTCATGCCTTTCTATATGGGGTAATCTAGAAAAGTATAATGAAAGGGGTCATGCTAAAGATGCACACATTTAGGTTGTAATCTGGTAGAGACACAAAACAAGGATTATGATACTCCAAATTCTATGGGAGATATAGGGTTCCAAAGCCTATAACTAGAATAGTGTAGTGGCAACTAACTAGCTCTCAATAATAAATTGACAATAATATGGTCATAAATCAAATGATGTCAAAGTAAGGGATCCAAGAGGTTGCAAAGCAATTCACAATGATGGATGGTCATATAAGGTTGTAAGCCTCAAAATGGGATTGCAAGAATTGATAAATTATGTAATAGATAAAGAATATGTTGCTTTATCCTAATCTATACATGATCACCTCAAACAAACATCCAAATATGAAATGAAATAAAGGATAAGAAAGGTTAGAGATACATGATTGAAGAAATCATTGGCACATTAATTTCCCCTTAGGGTCAATGCCACCTTATGAGAGAGGTTATGTGGGGGACCAAAAATGAATAGAAGTAGACCAAGGAACACCTCTAGTTGAAGACTCCAAACACTAGGTAGACCGTGATAAATGCAATTCATGCAACTCGTATGCTTGAAGATCCTAAGTACCCAATGTTCCATGCGTGAACTCTAAAGAAGACAAATAAGACCAAGTTCAAGACCTCAAAGGATTTAAGGGTAGATTGGCGAGCACCAACAAAAATAAATGAGTGATGGATTTGATATAGAATGAGTACTCAACTATTGGGTATAAATTTCCACACGGGTTATGCTAGATGATGGTATCAATTGTGAAAATTTGTTCACTTTATAGAATCAACAAAGGTCGATACCATCAGCTGGGTAAATCTACTCACTCAATGGTATCAACCATGATCGATGTTGTTAAACAAGAAAATGCCAAGTCATGTGGAGGTCAAAAAGTAGGTTAAACTTATGAAGGGTAACTCAAAGCTGCTAAAATGGGTAATATGATGAAGATCTGAGTGTGCTAAAAGTAGGTATGAGGGTGACTATAGGAGGATGGTAAGTTTATGTCTCAATGAGGCTATAAAAGAAAATTATAGAGGTATGAAAACCTTTTAAATATGATATAAGTGGACTAAAAATCAAGACTTTGTCATAAGTACCATTGCTAATCAACTTAATGCAATTAGCGAAGGATGTATATAACCATTTTTGGTTACTCCTTGCACTCAACAGTGGAATATGTAGGACACCCCTCCAAGGAAGGCAATGTGTTAATGATGCCTGCAAAGGAACAAAAGTTAAATAAAGTGAAAATTTAAGTGTAAATACTTATGCCCCAGTTGAATATCATTTCTTGTCACAAAAAGTGTACATGAGATTGTCTTTTGGACAAAGAACATGCAACACTGAAGTCAAAATACTAAAAAAGATGTGTAGAATTAAAAGTAAATTAATGAAATCATGAACTCAAATAAAGCATACCTACCTATATACCTACATTCCCACGAGTGTTTTACCACATAATGAATCACTAGAGTGTAGAAAAGAGTTGATATGTGAACCCAAGCACAACTAAAAAGAAACACTATAATATAAATCTAAATAAATAAGCAATAAACTCTAAGTTAAGGGAAGCTCATGGAAAGATGAGAGAGTAGTGAGGATAAAGAGGGGAAGTAGGTCATATAGTAGGGTGATAAATTGTAAGTTGAGAGTAAGTCATAAAGGGGGTAGCTGAGGATAGTCAGATCTAACTAGCCTATAAATATAAAGGATGTAAGGTGTTACTTAGCAAAAAGGTATCAACCCAACTAACAATCATGTAGAGTAATAAGTCACTAGGATGGAACACTCATAATCCCTAAGGTAAATAGGAAGAAATCTAAGAGAGGAGGTAGAAATGATCAAAAGAGCACATATGAACGGACAGCAAACATGGAGCATAGGATACTCATGTAGGGATGGAATAAGGGAATGTCCTTAAACCCTAACGTACATGTCTCAATGCTAACATGTTTGAAAAGAGATGGAGAAAAGGATATAAATGGAGATGGAACAGAACTTCGAATCTAGCATGTTGTCCACCAAGAGGATGTAGATGATGTCAAAAGAGAGGGAAAAAAGGGCACCACCAAGGTGAAAACAAGTTCTTTACCAAAATCAAGACACACTTATCTAGAGGGCAAGACTAAAAGTCTTCAAGATCAAGGAGTGGAGGAACACTGACTATGTAGGCATCAGTGGAGACAAAATTGTGAAGTATAATGATATCCCATTTTAGCTATATTAGTATATATGATAGTAAATATGTATCCTACTCTCCCACATGATGGTTTCTACCAATTCCTCATGACCTCACTTAAGGAGTTATGGGCCTACTAAAAGGATTAAGTACTTTCTTGAGAAAGGCAAGGGCACTGACATGATAGGTATGACACTTCCTACCTCAAGTCAACAAATCTACCACACTCGAAAAGGACCTCAATACTTTGTGATCGAGGTCAACTATGGAGTTTGATCTTTCAACTAGGATAAGAGATGTGTCAAATATCATTATATCATGTCTTTTGTGTTTGTGATTGATATTTATTTCTTGTAATAATTGCATTTTTTTCTATTGCATTTTATTTATTTTGCTTTGATAATATGGCCTTAAAATTTTCTTTTGGATTTATTTTCCTCCTCCATACATATTTAGAAGGCTAATGAAGTGGTTGTGAAAGATGACTAACACAAGAGAGCCTACACCTAGTTGTTTTAAAGGGGGCCTACAAACCATGATGCTTAGATACTCATAGGAATACACTATAGAAAATGAGTTATATCTCAATAACATGATCATGGTGGGCCCAATAGGAACTGTGTAGTAAAAGTATGTATAATGATATATTTCTTGGGATGCCCCAAACATGATGAAAAATAGGGATGATGCAGTGATGAAATATACTTTCATCACAAGAAATGATAAGATGTGGATGGAATACAAGTCAATAGATAGACCAATAAGAGTTGAGCTACAAGAAGTATAAATTACTCAAGGAGACAAAATGATGCACTCAACCATTTTCATTCATGTGTGAGAGGATGCCTAGCTATGGTAGAGAACCAAATGCAAGTGATCATAGAGCAAATGGGAGTTTTGAGGAGGGCCAAAATGTCTTACCATGACAAACTTACAAATTGAAACTCGAGAGATATGATAATATTGATCATAGAGTATGTAATGATATCTTAGAAGCAAAAAATGCATGATCTCATCAAAAAAACCATAAGGTAGGTTAAATTAGGTTGTAAATCTATGAACCCAAGTAGATGATACTGATTGGGAAAAATATCAACCGAACTAATAGTCATAATGGGCAAGATGGGGATGTGATACAACTTCGTGCACCCAAATCAAATGATACTAGCCAGGAAAAATGTCAATTAAACCAACAATTATATGGGTAGGATGAGGATGAAAGGTACTATGTGGGAAAATATATCAACTGAACTAATAGGCCTATAAGATGGTAAGGGTATCTAACATTGTCAGACTAACTATCCTATAAAAATGTAGGATCAATTAAAGGATGTAAGAGACTAGCTGGGAGACAAGGCCTCAACCTAACTATTCAGCATGTAAAAGTAAGATTTGGTGTAAGGGACCAATTGGGAGACAAGTGCTCAACCTAACTAATTGACCTATTAAAAATAAGATAATAAAACATATAAAATACTAGTTGGGAGACAAGGGTATCAACCTAACTAATTGACTTGTAAAAATAAAGATGAAGCAAAGGTGCTGAAAAGGTTAAGTATAAGATTTTATAAAAAGAAACATAAGATGTAAAGTCCATGTTAGTACATATAAACCATAATAAAACATGTGCCAAATAGAAAATCATGATAAACATATCTAACTAGGCACAACAAAAGAAGAAAAGAAATATGTGTACATGAAGGGACAAATAAATGGTGTAGTAAAATAATATAAGAGAGAGACAAGTGATAAGGGAGAGTGAAAGTAGTTATGACATGTTAGGTTGCATGCATATATAAATCTACAAAGATAACATATCCTTTGTGGGGTAAGTTCTCAAAGAGTTAGGCACGTTTGTCTTTGAATATTTCTTGGAGTTGGATTTGTTTGGATTCAATGATTATAAGATTTTTTATTGAAATATAAGATGGTGAGAGACAAGAGGAATCATAAGATACCCCCATGCGAGACGGGTGAATGAGAGAGTAGACATTGTAATATGCCCCAAAGGTAAGAGGATGATACAATTAGGAAGTGCTTAATGTTACGGAAAAGTGAATGTAAGCATCAAGGAATGCCAATGAGGCATGAAATGAGGGAATGGATAGGCATTGATAGGTGCCCCAAAAGAGGAGGTTGGGCATTAGAACTTCATGCCCTAAAATGGGCATCGGGAGATAATTAAATTGTGAGGTATTGGATTATTGTAGGTCGTGTTAGGTTTGAGATCAATGCACATTTGATCAAAATGATGATTTGATGTGGAATTTTGATTAAAATAGGATTTAAAAATATTAGGGATGTTGTAGGATGACGTTAAGTCATCAACATCAGACTTATGGGACAACATTAGAAAAATCATCCATGATAGAAAAATTAGGGTGGTCGATGGTGTCAATTGAGGAAGAATGAGATAAAACAACATCGACCATGATGTAATCAGGGTGATTCATGCATTCAATAAAGACTATGAAGTAAAACAACATGGGCCGTGATGTAATCAAGATGGTCGATGCAATGGGTGGGTTTGAATTTATTTGGAACATCATCAATATTTTCTGCTAAGTGGATGACACCGTCAGATGGATCTCATGAATTATTTTAGAACAACATTGGGATTTTCTATTGAGTGTCTGATACTGTCAGATATGATTTTGTAAGGTGAGAAAAATTTGGAAAATTGTTGTAGCACGCAATTGGTGTTTTCTAAAATAGGGTAATCGAGATGTTGAAAATATGAGATATCATCACTAATATAAATGTTAAATTTGGTATATTCAAATGGATCATAATTAGGAATATTTCCTAGTGGATCTTCATCCATGACATGATGAGAAGAGAAGGGAAGATCAACATGTGGATCTTCTTTTAGATATATGCCAAAAATTGAAAGATAGTCTTGTGGATCATCATTTATGTTAAATTGAATGGTTGGTTGTGGTTGAGATTGTGAAAAATTATGCCATGAATGACTAGAAGAAATGGTGGACATGGGAGGGAGAACTATCTCCCTTTAAATCTTTCTAGAAAAATTTGGTAGAAGGATAAGTTATGCTATGGGCCAACCCGCTAGAAAACCCCTAAAATATGATGACATGATTATAGTATGTTTTTGAAAGGTTTCAAAAGATTTATAAAAGAATATGAAATATTTAAGAAACTTGGGAACTTTGAATGTGACTCAATCATAAGAGAGAGTAAGATTCATGTCTAGTTCACCATAGTATATGCGAATAAAGAATGACCAATAAAAGATCATCCTTATCTCTCTATAAGGGTCACTCTAGACTAAGATATTGAAGGGTTCCATGTTAAAGTTGCACATCTTGATGTGTTAAGATGATGGAGATGAAAAGCTAGGAACACAAATACTCCACACTTTATCATAGATACATGTTTTCAAATCATAGATCTAGAATATGATAGTGGTGTCTAACTAGCTACCAATAATAAATTGATGATAGTAGGGTCCTAAATTATATGATGACAAATGGATCCAATAGGTAGAAAAGTAATATTCACAAGAGTTATTTCCGAGCTACTATTAAATATCTTAAAGGATTAAAGGTTCAAATTAGCTTATATGTAGAAGTATACTTTGGAACATTGGGTTACAATTTGATTAGTAATAATATGATTTATACCAGAAAGGTTTTCCAATTCTGTAAAGTCCCCAAATTCAGTCTATTAAGGTCTTCTACCTATTTCTCTTGGGATATCCTCCTACAACAACTCTCTCAAAAGGTGTTACTAACCTTGGGGGGTGGTAAATGCACCATAGTGTCTTCAAAAGTTAAGTATCCCTAACTTTTCCTTGTCTCTTACTCTTGGTTTTATTTATTATGATTGATGTATCAGTGTATTAAACTACGATAGAGTAACATATACTCTTTTTGTTCATTATTTTTATTATTCATGTTTGCTTTACATACATCATTTTTCATAGACAATCCTACTCTAGATAGATTGTATACAATTTCTTATTACCTTCATCCTTAAAACCTAGGATCCTTTTAAGTCCCCTATCCTATCTTAGTTAAAATATTCATTACCCTACTCCTTTGATAGAGTATGGATTACACTCTTCTAGATCCATGACTCACACACCCCTTGGTTTCTATCTTGGCTTATATATAGGTTGTAGAATGGTATTCTATCTATATACTAATCTATATTGGTGATAAGAGAAAGAGGGATAATCATAACAACCTTCTTAGACAACATATATTATTTTCAACATGACGTGAATCTTACTCCACTACTAAGTGAGCCATCTTAACATTTTCTTTTATCTCCTTCATATCATCTTTATATATTTTGTATCATTCTCATTTTTTCAGCCTATCTTCCTAGTCTTATCTCCTATTAGCTCCTAATAATTGCCATCAATCCCTTTTTCTTCATGTAATCCTATTAAGAACCTTTCACATCCACTCATATCTTCTCTTATATCTACCTATGATAACCCTTACATTATTAAAGGTTTAGATAATAACATAGATTATATTCTTATTGAGGATGAATCACTAAAATTATTCCTAAACCATCTATCACTACTAAAGGTACCATAAGGGGATCTTCCTATTTCTTACCACTTTACCATGACTAATAAACCAAATTATGTTCTTCAAAACGAAGATCTAAATGATGAATTCCAATATGAACCTACCAATTTTCACTTTGACATTAGCCACACTCTTTCATTCTTGAACCTTCCCTCCCGTCCTTTAGTGAAAAAAAAAATTGATTGAATCAAACAATTTAAATCTCACAATTCATAAAATTGGACTTTTTTAAATGCATCAAAAACTTAGCTAAAAAATACAATGTAATTTATAACAACCTAGACCAACCCAACTACATTTTCCATTACCTAAAAAATCCATAGTGGTTCAAAAATATCTCAATCCATTATTCTGCATCGTCGATTATCTGGAAAACTCAATGCAATTTTAATTCAATCTATTGTATGTAACTGCATTGGCCACCATAATTTCTACATCATGGTTAATGTCATAGAAAATTATATTGTTCCTAACTCTACATCATTCTACATCATCCACGATTGTCAAGTATTTGATTTTAGCCAAATGTCTACCGTAAATCACCATGCTAATCAGAAATGCATTAATCTTGCACTTGACACCACTTATAATTGTGCATTATCGCATATGTTCTCAAAATTTGGGGCATATCTCAATGACCATCCTCCTCTTTCACTATATTTATACCAATTTTTATGCGTTTTCATTGTTCACATTTTGTAGAATCTATTGATTCTTATCCTTTCCTCATTTCAAACTTTTAGGAATATTTCAATGGTTACGTTCACTTTCTCATAATATTAATAACTCCCTAATTTTCTCATCTTATTATATTTGAGACATCCTAAAATTCATATTCTCACCCATCCTCTAGCTTGGAGGCATCATATGATATGTTCCATATTTCAGCACCTTACATTCCAACCAAAAACCTTGCAATCAATGAATACAACTAAATTAACCTAATAAATATTCAAATAATACTACCACTTTAAGAGAATAATCCACAAATGGTATGTTCTCCTTGTGCATTTAGATATGCATGTCAGTTGACATGTCATAAATACTACCACTAACCTCTTATCACATCTCTCCCTCTCTCTGATATGATCTTTGTAGTTAGTTTTTATACCCTTAGACAATAGTCTAATCCCATGCGCATTGGCCTAGCTCACCCAGCTGACGTTGGGCGCTCATCTTGTGAGAATACATCATCTATGATAGATACATAAGTGCAAAAGAATGGAAAGGAACCATGCGTTCATTTTGAGAACCTAGGATGAGTTATCATATTAATGCATCCATAAAAGAGAAATAACAAACAACATATAGAAATGATTCATAACACAAAGGAAATGCATTAGGATATTAAGCTCATGAACACATATATGCTTTAGAACAGAACCTTCCATTGATATTAATGAGTTTAGTAACCACATTACATTCCTTGAGGCCATAACAGACCCATATAACAATGCAGAGCAAGGTCATGCATCAGAAACTAACTACTATGTCCTTCATATTACAAGGATAAACATAGACCCATCCCTCTAATATGTCATCACTCCTATATTTTCACTAATCCCAAACCCATATGAAAATCCTCCATGATATTTTTTCAAAGCTTCACCTCTATTCCACCACCTCTTCTCTCTTAGGATGGATCCTATGTATGTCTGTAACCCCTTTCTACTATCCGCACACCTCTATTTATATAGCTTTCATCCTTCACTGCCATGCCTTCTGAGGTAACAGATTGCTGCCAAGTGTCCAAGTGGTCCTCCAATGGACACATGCCTCCTTTGATCTATAGAGCTCTCCACTCTATGCAATGATATCTCCTTCTAGAACCTTCCACGCATGCATGGAATATTCCCTTTTTGATCCTATAGTGTGCCAAGCTGAGCACCTTATCCACTCTGCATGCTAGATGGGTCACACTTTTCCTCATGTGCTATCCTGGAACTCCAAATATGGCACCTTAAGTCCCAAAACTTGTCTTGCCTTTTGCGTGCACGCCGTGTGTTCTACAAAACCCTGCTAGAACCCTTCCCTGTGCGCCTTCAACCCGTGCCCTTCTTCAAATAGGTCTCACGCATGCCCACGTGCCTTCTTGTACTTAGCCAATATTATAGGGCCCAACATCACCCCACACTACACCTATTCTCCATCCTCAGAAACACTCTTCAATAAATAAAGAATGGTAGGCTCTTAAAATGGTTGGAAAGAAAGAATAAAGGAATGAAGAATTGGGAGAAAGAATGAAAGAATGGGGAACTTGTTTATTGTTGGAGGAGGAGAGGGAAATCCTTCCCTATTTCTACCTCTAACTTCTCCCAAGTGTCGACCTCATTCTGAGCTTGCTGACAGAGGTCACCCACCAAGGGTGCTCACCTCCTCAAAACTCAGCTCCTCCCCTTTGGCACTCATGGTCTCAACAATAATTTCCAACTGCTTTCCCAAGTCCTCAAGCGCATCCATCCCATGGGTGATCTGGGGGTATAGTTCCTTTAGCCAGCTCTTGATCGAGCCTTGCAGGGTCTCGATTGCTTTTGAATTCTTCTCCACCTCGGCTAGGATCTTATCTCTTTCCACTCTATTCCCCTTATTTTTCTCTTGGAACTCCTTGAGTTCCATTTCATGGGTGGAAACCAAGATGCTTGCCACTCTATCCCTATCAGCATAGTTGTCATAAGCAGCTTCAGCGACTTGTGTGGTGGCCTTCACCTCTGCAAGAAGTTTAGTGTATCAAGCCACAATCTCGACAACCTTCATCTTTTCCTCTTTCTCTTGGTGCCTGCACCTCTTCTACAGACTCTAAAGTGAGTGGTCACCTCTCCATCGTGAGAATGCAAGTCAAATCCTCCAGACATTGCAAGGCTGATTCATACTTCTGCTCGGGTGGCACTAAGTTGGGGTGCTTCAGGACAATGGCATCTGTAATCATCTCCACCTTCTTGGAGACTTCATGCACCTTTGCTTTTTCTTCTTTCAGCTCATGCCTCAACTGAGCACTGATCATCTCCTCTTGCTTTAGGTCCTTTCTCTTTTCCATGAGCTCCTTCTTTTTCTTCTCCAATTCCTCCTCCAGGAATCTCACTCTATCATTTCTCCCAAACAGTCTGGCCTCAACTTTGACTGAAACCTTGTTGAGCACATTACAGACCTGTTCATCTGATATTGTTGAGCGTTCACCAAGGGATTTACTCCTTTTATTTTTGGCACCTTCATTAGCACTCTCTGGCTTACTTCAAACTCAGGTTCATCTACGTGAGACTCGAATGCCCAAGATAACATCTTCCTGGTTCAGGGATATGCACCTTCTTCATCAAACGATGACATAGCCAGGAGTTTCTCTGTTGGTACAGTGCTTTGGAAGCACAGCTTGCGTAGCACTTGCTAGGATCATTAATGTATCCCATTCCCTACTCTTGTGCCACCACTACACCTTTCCCACCTATTCACGTAGCTTTTGGGAAGCTTACTACCAAATTGGGATTCCCACCCATGCTGCCATACTCCTTCCCAACGCTTTCTTCTTCCATCTCCTTCAAAATTTCATCTGTGCTCCACTCCAACTCCTGTTCCACCAAATCCTTCATGATTCCTGCCACTTCTCTCTCTGCATGGATTTCTCCACTTGCTCCTTGGTGAGGCTTGGGGTTCCTTGGTTTTTGGTGCTTACTTCTTTGCTCACCCCCTTGCCTTGATCCTCTACTTCTTCCTCGTCAGTTCTTCTCCTCATCTTCCTTATTATACTTCTCTTCATCTCCCTCCTCCTCAGAATCATGTATATCATACACTAGATGGTCTTCACCTCCTTCAGGCTCATCATCATCCTTATCACCAATGTAGGCATCTAGGCTTTCTGTCTCCTCTGAGTCTTCCTCTTCTGTCACCTTCTGCTTCTTCCTTACTGGGGATTCCAATACAGGAGATTCTTCCTTTTCTTTTTCTTCACTAGGTGACGTCTTCCTTGGTGACTCCTCATGTGTGAGGGGCTCTTCCTGCTCTGGTGCTTCTTCTTCTTGGGTCTTTTCCTTGATAGGGAGACTTCTTCCTGAGTGTGTAAGTGCTAGGCTTAGCGCTTGCTTCCGGCGTGCCCACAGATTGTTTTGTCTACACACTTGGTGCCTTCTTCTCATGTCCCTCTTCTCTTTCTCTCTTCTTTGGTGTGGCCTTTTTTCTCCCTATGGGGTCTTCTAGAATGGAGACATCACTCTCTAGATAGGAACCTTTCTCAAACTTAGGCCTTATGCGCAGATACACCCTTGTTGTGGTCCTTCCAGCGATCAGTAGCGTCATGGGCTTCATCATTTGCACTTCATGGGAGACATACTTCTCCACGTATGTGCACTTTTTAGGGTACACGAGATTTCAGTGCAGCTTGTGGTGGTCTTGGTCCACCTCACTAAGGTTGAACCTTAGTCTTTTGGCTTCTTTGAACCGGTTGACTCCAGCTTGGAAGTATTGCGTGGTGAAGGAGAAGGGTAGCTTGCACCATGGACCCTTAGTCCCATTTGTTAAAGTGAACCTACCAATGCAGAAATGTTGGTATACTACAAAATTCTACTTCTCCATCCATGAGCATAGGAAACTACTCTGGGATCCTCCACTCTGCCCCAAATGTCATGCATTCATTTATACCACTTCTCCAGGCATGCCTTGTGAGTGACCATCATGGTTTCACAAGTGTACTTTTCAAACCTTTTTGCAGGTGAGGGATTTCTCTTCTGGATACTCCCAAACATGAATTTTTCTGGCCCATCTGGTACACTCCAATCTCTGAAAGATAAAATGGTGAGGAGGACGTTACTGAATAATATCTTCTCTCCTTCCTGCATGCTACTTATGATTTCATCCGCAATGAAAGCAGAAAGTTATAGATGGTTCCCTCTGATATCTTCCAGCATACATTTAGCCATGCCTTGTTCACTTGCATCCATCATTCTTGATCATTAAGCTTGGTCACCAAGCACGTGGCCATCCTCATAACAAGGTCTATGGAATCTCTGCAATGTCAAAGTATCATGAACCCTTCTTGTATTCATACGTTGCTACTGTCTCCTTGATAGCCTCCTTGTCACTTAGATCATCATCTATACTTTCTCCTTCACAAATAAAGCCCTGTGAACTTGGATATCAACTGTGGTGTTATGTGCATCTTGTGCCCTACAAAATAGAAGTGATCCTCATGTATGTGACATCAACCACTGATATAGTGCACTCGGGCTTACCAAAGTAAGGCAACTCATATAGTTGTAATAACCCTGCCTTCTCCAATTTGACTTTCACCTCGTCGTTGTATATAGGCATCCCATCTGGTGTCCTTTTGTTAGTTGGATGGACCAACTCTAATGCCATTTCCTTCTCAGTTGTGCTTGTGTAATGGTTATAATCACTCATAGCCATTTGTCTTAAGTGCGACACCCACTCCTTTCCTAGCAATACTCCATCTGGGTATTACATTTCTGCATACCATTCCTCATTGGAGCTTGCGATGGTAGTGGTTTGTTTTCCCTTTCCCTTGCCCTTTTGTTTCTTTGGTGAAACAGTCACCTTCTTAGGTGTCATGCTTTCTGTCAGGATAACCTAAGAACTCCTTACTCTTCTCTACTACTCTTCTTAACTCCAAACTCAACTCCAAAGCTCAACTCCTGGAATAAATCCTTCTATCTTCATGCCCTAGCTACCAAACCCTAACTAGGAAAAACCTTCCACAAGATGGTGCACAGTACAAACTAACCTTTTCTCACGCCCATGTACTCCTTCCTCCTAGTTTGCAGATCCACTCTAGTCACACACTTAGATTTCTAGGATTCTTCTTCCTTCACAAAAATCTCTTTGGATGCCCTAGTTCGCAAGAGTGCTTCAACTTCGTAATAGCAAGGTAAAATAATGACTTGCCTGACCTCATATTTATAGTTTTTTCTTCCCTCCAGTAATAAATGCTATACCACCTACCAACATACTTAACATTAAATGTGATCTTTTTCCACTAGGTCGAATTTAAGTGCCCTTACCCATGCACCCAATCCTGCATGAAAAAACCTTCTACAACCTTCTAGTGCACGTAAAAATCCAATCTGATCGAAGAATCTTACGTGCGCGTCTACAACACCAAAGGCACTTCTTCTTGTCCTTTACCTAATTTTTTTCCTCACCTACCTCATGTTGTTCCTGATGCTCTTCATCCTTTGTACGTGGTCTTTGTTACAGCCTTCTTGACACCATAATTTATTATCCACCATTTCCCATGCGCTTTCTCAATCTTATGTGTTTCCTTCTACTGGGCCACTCAACTTGTATTACTAGCCTATACTTTTCTTTGCATTACTCCACCCCACACTAAAACAGATGTGTGGTCCTCTGCACATACACAACCTTGGAAAAATAATGTGGTTACCGGCGCACAAGGTGCAAAATGAAACAAAAATAAAGGAACAAGCAATGAGAAAGGGAAACACAAGAAAATAAAAAGCAATAAAGGGAAATTCTAAGCTAACTGGAAATACTGCCTTATTTACAAACACCAAGAAGACTTATTTATAGTAGGGCTTCATCCTACTCCCATTGAAATGACCTGGTAATCTCATCCCATCTAGCACTTGTAACTGGAAAGTTCCTGAATCAAGGATGTATGAGATGATGTAGGGTCCTAACCAATGGAATTTCAACTTCCCAGGATGGCGCAGATACTTGGAATCATACAACAACACCATCTTCCCAACCTCAAACTACTTGTTCTTGATATGATGATCATGCCATGATTTTTGTCTTTCTTTCTCTGTCTTCTGACTCCATCTAGCAAGTGATCGTCTCTCGTCTAACTACATCAACTTATCAATCCTCTCTTCCAGCTCTTGTTCATCATCCAACCCTCCTGCACACACTATATACACAGTGATGGTAACATGAATTCAACTAGGAAAATAGCCTCCATGCCAAACACCAATTGAAATGGTGTGGCCTTGTTCAACCTCTTGTAGGTTGTCATGTATGCCCATAGAATAGACTGATACTTTGTCATCCCAATCTTGTCTTCCAAGTCACAGATCTTAGTCAATGTGTGACTTAGTATTTTGTTAAATGCCTCAGCAGTTCCATTCACCTGTGGGTGATAAGGGGTAGTCTTGTGATGGGCCACCATAAATTTTGCTACATAGAATCCTGACCATTTCATTGAGGAAATGTGTACCTCTATCACTTGTTAAGCTTAAAGGACAACCATACCTGTTGATTATGTTTTCCCATAAAAATATAGTAGTTGTTGTAGTGTAATCCTTCGTAGGCACTGCCTCTGCCCATCATGTCAAGTAATCAGTGCAAGTAATGATATACCACGTGAACCAGTCCTTCGTGTGGCTGGAGAAATTGGCCCTACAAAGTTGATTGCCCATTTTTCAAATGGTTCAGTGCTAGCTATTGGTCGTAAGGGCATTTCATCCCTCTTCCCAAGGTTTTCTAAGGCACTGGAAATGGTCACAGGCCTTGCAAAACTCAATACAATCCTGGTAGATGGTTTCCCACCAAAGCCCTGCAAGTAGAATCTTCCGCGTGGTAGCATTTCCTGCATAGTGTCCTCCTATAATCCCACCATGCGCTTCCTCCATAATTTCCATTCGCTCATGTTCTAATATGCATCGGTGCAGAACCTCATCACACCTAACTTATACAGGTCTCCACTAATCAACATGTAGGGTGTGACACGTATTGCTAACTACTTCCTCTTCAGAGCCTTCATCCCTTCCAGCACCACACCTGTTTTTAAGAATATTGTAATATCTTCCAAGTCTGAGGTGCACGTGCCACAACCTAAATAGTTGCGCGTCTACATGGTATCCTCAATGCTTTACGCGTCCTCCCCTGAGTTAATCCTTGATAAGTGGTCAGGTCCTGAATTTCTCTTCCCTGGTTTTACAACCACTGTGAACTCAAACTCTTGGAATAATAGGACCCAATGGCATATGTGCCCTTGTAAAATAGGCTTGTTGACTAAGTATTTCAATGCCATGTGGTCTATGTAGAATATAAATGGTGTTGCCAATAGATACTACCTGAACTTGTGTAGCATATAGATCATAGACAATGCCTTGCGCTCAGTAGTTGTGTAATTTTTTCATTTGGTGTCAACTTTCTACTGGCAAAACACAAGGGATGATCAACAAGCCCCTCACCAGGTTGTGCTAGTACTACTCCCATAGTTGTCCCTGAGGCATCAACATGCACATGGAAAAGGCTTATCCCAAGAAGGAAAACATAGTATGGGCACCGTGACAAGCCTATCCTTCAAAGTGTCAAATGCCCTCTATTGCGCCTCTCCCCAATGAAAGGCACTCTTGTGTTTTAGTAATTCCTCCAAGGGAACGGTGATCTTGGCATACCCCTTGATGAATTTCCTATAGTACCTTGTATGCCCAAGGAATATCACACACTGCACTTTGACTAGTAGGCTCCCCTAATCCCATAATAACTACAACTTTGGCGGGATCCACTAGTAAGCCTTCTTTACATATAATATGTCCTAACAGGGTTCTAAATGGAGTAGCAAAGACACATTTCTTAATGTTGAGGGATATTCTTAATTTCCAACATCTCTCAAACATCAGCCTCAAATTGTCACAATGGTCTTTCAGTAACCCATACACAGTCCAGTCATCCAGGTAAACTTGAAGAAATTTATGGATGAAGTCCTGAAATGCTTGTACCACGATGCGTGAGAACACAACAGGCACATTATTCAATCCAAAAGGCATAACAGTGTAGGAAAAACTTCCCCATTCAGTGGAAAAAGTTGTCTTTCTCTGGTCTTCCTTTGCAATCCTGACTTGGTGATACCCTAAGAACCCATCTGTGAAAGAGTAGGACCTCACGCCTTGACTACTCCCTCCAAAATTTCTTCAGTAAAGGGGGTTAGAAAAGGATTGATGACACATACTACATTTAGGTCCCTATAGTCCACACAGATCCTTATCCTTCCATCCTTCTTGATACTGATGACCATTGGGCTTATCCATTCTGATTCTTCCACTACCTCAATGATACTATATGTTATCATCTTGTTCTATTTCTTCCTTGACCGGTACGTGCATATTTCGATTCATCCGATAAGGCCTCTTCCTGAATCGGGTGTGCACTTTCCTTCAACTTGATCTTCATCTCCCCCAAGGAATGGTGGATGCATTTGAGTTCATGATACCCATGAGGGAATAAATCATGGAACTCCTGTAATAGATCAATGACCTTTGAAACCTCTTTTTCCAACCAAGAGTCCCCAATGATAGCTTCCTTAGTTTTGTTTCTGTCTCAATGTTAACATTCTTTGTTTTCAATGGCTCATGGTAGGCACATGCTCGCTCATCAACAATGTCTATGACTTCCATGCATACCTTCAGAATGGTTAACATCCAAACTTTCCATCTCTTCACTGTCTACTACATAGACCATTTTTTCTTTTTCTTTTTCTTTTTCCATGCACGCGCGCTCAAGCTATACTTCCTCTGATTCTTCTCCATTGAGGCATGTTTCCAAATAAGGTGATGGATTGTTGTATTCTCCAATCATTTAACTAACATTCTCTTCTATTAGTGTCATTATACACAAGGGTTGTGTCTTAGGCTATATGCAATGGAGCTTTATGTAACCAATTTTCCTATTGGGTCTTATGTTGGGGGTTTGTTGTGAGATCTTTCTAAGTTGGTTACTAATCTAGGAAAAATCAATGTAAATCTATGGAATTAAGTTAAGTGACATTATAAACCGTGGTTGTGTCCTAGGATATATGCAATGGAGCTTTATGTAACTAGTTTTCCTATTGGGTCTTCTGTTGGGGGGTTGTTGTGAGATCTTTCAAATTTGGTTACTAATCTACAGAAACTCAATGTAAATCTACATAATTAAGTTATTGTGATGAAATGAAGTCTAAAAGCTATAATTCTAATTTAAATGGACATTTACACACAAAATTTGAAAGAACGGAATTGAAATTGCACACTTGTAACTAAAACTCAGTAGAAGTAAAACCACGTGCTAACTAGACTATGCATAAAGGGAAACACACATTCTAAATAGAAATTTCAATAGGGAAAACAAATACGTTCAAATAGAGATTTGCATGAAACATGTTGAAACAGAGATTGCAGTAAAACTTATCAGAAAATGATATGCGTATGTGAATGTAAACAACCTCATGTCTCTTGGTCGAGTGGGGCCTTGCTCTCCCTTGGGACAAAGGAAATCTCAACAGATCTAGATCCTCAAAATGATGCTCACTTATATTAATTCAAATAAGTTCCATGACATATCTAGTACATGAAAAGAAGAGTGCTAAATACAACAGGCTATATATTTTAGATTATATCTAAAATAACAGCTACTACAGTGTTCTTAAGAAGGTGTCTTTATATAGACACAAGTAGTTACATAATATGCCATAATAGTCAGCCCTAATGTCTCCCACTAATCAACATTAATCAAGACTCATAAATTCCTATAGGAATCCTAAAAAATTCCCATACTTATAGGTCAATAGGTGGAAAAAGTCTTCCGCTTCCACATTCCAGCTCCAAAATCAAACTTCTTAATTACATTGGCAATAAATGTTCATTATTTCCCTCTACACATCAACACATTTCTCTCATGAAGGCAGTTAGTAGGAAGTTATACGGTAATTAGGTTACATGAGAAAAAGCAAGGAAAATGCATTAAACTCACTAAGATATAACTATAAAAAGCATCCCCATGCATCAACAAATCATATCTAAATGAAAGCTTATTAATCATAGGAATGATATAAATGAGCCAAATAATGCACTCTTCATTTCTCCCACACTTTACCTATTACATGTCCCAATGCAACTTATGTACACCCTTCATTGTGACCAAGCTATTCGGCCATGTCATACTCTTCAAATTGGTCAGCATATTGCTTCCTAGTAGCTTTAGATCCCTAAGTGTTGGAAGTTACTTCGACCCAAGCTGTGAAACTCTCATTTGATTGTGCAACATTGTTTTTCTAGGTGGTAGTAGGACTCAAGAGGAGAGGTGGTCACACCTGAATTCCTTCCCATTCATCATTGTACTGCTTGCTAGTTTTTTCTAACAACTGCCTTATGATTTTGATGAGGGCATCACCTCGTCGCATACTACAACTTAAATTCTGAGGTGAAATAACCTCCCTTCTCTTTAATGGTAAGCTCAAAGTGTCCCATCTCCTACATAGGCTTTCCTTGCTTCCCGAAAGTGCTGTTAACTATAGGTTTCAAAGTCCTCCACACATTTTAGTAATATTTTTGAAATATTCTCTCCAATACCAGCTTGGTAGTAAAGAGATCTAAAGTTTTTCCCCATAGCCACATCAGTGTGATGTGTAGGCCAAATATAGAATCCTATTTTTTGAGCTGTGTGATTGAAGATATCCATTTGTTCACCCCACATGATCTGATTTCGAAGCAAGGACTGAAAGGATTTTAATTGAAAAACCCCCATAAACAAGTTAATGAAGAATTCAAGGACATTGGGAACTAACATATTATGGAGGTAGAACTCACAGAGCAGGTTTTAAATTTCGGGGGTACTGGATTTGTAAATGGATAAAAAAACATTACCATCAGGAGCTTCGTAAGGCACCTGACAACACAACTGCAATAACTGCCAAGAGTAAAACTGCTCCTAAATAAACAAGCTATAAATTAAATATGGTTTCCTACAAGACATGAGCTTACAAGCTAGAGGACAGATAGAGTCCAAAAGAGATTACAATTTTTGTTTTTCATCTTGGATGATTTCCATCTCCCCCTTTAATTTCTTTTTTTCCTTCTTTAATTTGGAATTATGAAGAGACAATTTGTGGACATCATTCAAAATACTAAGACCTCTATCTCATTGTCACTTTAGGCTACTAACTTCTATTTATAAAGTTATGATTTCTCTAACCTTTTCTACTATGCGTTGGGTAAATTCAGTTTGTAAAGACATGATTTTTTTCCTCCATACCTTTCAACTGGGTTTTAAGGAGTGAAATATCTTCCAGATAACTGTGAGGATCGGCAGCTTGACATAACCCAAGGTGATCAATTTCTATTGCAATTGATTTCAGAGCAGGATTCTATGCTTCAGGTACTAAAGTAGTTTCTAGAGCTGCAAAGCTAAATTATGAAGATGTGGGCATACCCGAGCTGTTTGAGGTAGGAATAGTTGTAGTGAATATAGTGTCTGGTGATTTTTCAGTGGGGATAGCCATGTTTTCTACCTCATCTCTTAACTCCCACACAAGGGTAGAAGCATCAGCAAAACCCTCTGATCAAGAAATTCTAGTTTTATGTAATGTACAAGACCTTTGTGGCAGTAGAAAAATAGAAGAAGAGGGAGTCAAGGTATTCCTACCTTTATAATTGGAAGGATTTGAAGATGGGCTCACTTGATCACTAGATTTGTCCACATTTTTCTGAGTGCCAGGTTCCTCCTTCTTGTGTGCAGGGAGAGAGGTTGATGTGATAGTGGGTCGAGGTGTGGAAGATGGCCCTGGTTTGAGCTGCTTCGGCTTGGAACCCTCCCCCACATTCATTCTTTCAAGCCTTCGCTTTGGCTTAAAAAACTTGATGCGAGCACAGTAAGTGCATGATCCTTGGGTGCTTTAACATTGTGTTTCCTCCTCTAGTCCTTTTATTTTTGGCCAACTTTGATAACTGCATCTTCTAAGTATTCCGGTAAATTCACCCTGAGTGCAGGTTTGACGCATCCTTTCTTTAAATGAATGAGAATTTTGAGTGAATCACCACCCAGCATAATGGCTGTCCATCACATATAAAGTATCTATTAACCATTTGGCCATCTCCATCCAAATTTCAGGCTGACTATCCCTCTTAACTCCTTTCTTAACACCCTAGGAGGTAAGTATTACCTTAGGAAATGCCTCATTCTCCTCATGAAATAGAGCATAGAAAGTCTTTGAGAGGAGCATTTGTCATGACTTTCATACCAAAATCTGGTAAACCGGATAGTTCAAAAACTACCTAGATGGTAATCTCCACTTGCTTCCCTCCAACGCATGAGCAAGTAGCTTCAAAATCTTCCAAGAATTCATCCCACTACACCTTCATCAAAACCTTCAAATTTCTAGATGAATTAAAGCCAACTGGAATCATAAAATACATGTGAAAGCACAACATTCCTGAGTTATGGGTCCGAAGAATCGAGATCTAACTTTTTCTTTTGTCTCATAATGAAGGTGAGTGGATCCAGACAGTAGAGAAACAATAACAAGAGCGTGCTTGAATTCATGGTGAGATGGCAGGTAGAATGGTGTGTTCAATATTCATGAAGCAACAACAAGAAGTGGTTAGGAACTATCAATTTAAAATGCACCTGGATCCTCATATCACATAAAATCAGAGAAAATTTGGTGGTGTAAAAAGGTTCACAAGACTAGGTATCCGTGAGTATTGTTGATATGTGAGACGGTGCACATCCCATCACTTAAAATGTAAATGCCACCTATCCCTTTCATAGAATGTGACACATGTGGTGTGCATGGAAATCATGACTTATTACACCCTCATGTCATCATGTCATAGCATTAGATTCAAAAGGATATCCATAATAAATACATTGAACATTATGTATGGATGCAATTATGATAAGTTCATGCATGGGGAGTTGCTTCATAAGGAAATATCCATAGTGAATTAGAATGCACTTACCCATGCTAGTTCAACATCTGATATCCATAGATTTCCACGTCCTACAATCTGAGATAAAATGTGATTAGTGGAATTTAAACAATGAATATTTCTGTATTTATTGAAAATAAAATAGCTAACTAAGGGAAGAATATCAAGGTCATGACCATCCTCCTTGATTTAAATTGAAAGACAAAAATTACTCCTTACCAGAGGGGTGAAGAGCTACCTCAACATGATGTCACTGGTGAAAGTTCCCTTGTCAAGAGGTCATTGATAATTCCTGAGTCTGTGTCCATTCACAAGAAGAGTCCTTTTTTCGCCATCGATTGGTAACAATCACATAGATATGTTATCAAACACTTCGTTGATCTTATATGGTCACAACCTGCATGTCTATAACTTAACTTTAAACTGTTGATATTTGGAATCAAAGAGTAAGACTCATTATCCCTCGTGAAACGTCCTGGATTTGATATGAGCATCATGTCAGGTCTTCCTTTTATGTTGGAGAATTTTCACTTGTTGTTGTGCTTCAATCCACATTTCATCCAATTCATTCAGCTGAATCACCCGTTCACGTTGTGCTTCATCCAAATTGATGCCGACTTAAAGTGTTATTCTCCAGGTGCATAACCTGAACTCTACAGGTAATAATGGCTTCTTCCCATATACCAAATCATAGGGAGAAAAACCAGTAGTGGTTTTCCAGGTTGTGTTATAGGCCCCAAACTACCTCGGGATGTTTTGGTACCTAATGTTTTGATATGAGCATCATGTCAGGTCTTCCTTTTATGTTGGAGAATTTTCACTTGTTGTTGTGCTTCAATCCAAATTTCATCCAATTCATTCAGCTACATCACCCAATCACGTTGTGTTTCATCCAAATTGATGCCGACTTCCAAAGTTATTCTCCAGGTGCATAACCCGAACTCTACAAGTAACAGTGGCTTCTTCCCATATACCAAATCATAGGGATAAAAACCAAGTAGTGGTTTTACAGGTCGTTTTATAGGCCCAAACTACCTCATGATGTTTTGGTACCTAAGGTTTCCTATCATCACTGACCACTTTAGTTAGGATGTTCTTGTTTTCAAACAAATGTGCAACAGGGAAAATGACAATTTCCAAGCACGAAAACGATACCCCAATGTTAATTTTTTTCAAGTCCCATCATTCCAAGTCACCCCGGGTCAAATCCATCAGTATGATCACCCCCTCTTTGATTTCAATTTTTTACCCTAGGTGATTTATTAAAGTTCTCTCATTCCACCTATGTGAGTTTAGGGAGTTCTAAAAAGACACTATCTTATGGCAATATAAGGAAGGGCTATCGCTAGCCTTCCCAGGACTGGAATTCAACCACTAGGAGTTGAACAGAAGGGAAAATTTCAACATGGAGGTGAATGGAATACCTTAGAACATAATTGAAATGATTTTTGAAGGTTAGTGGAAGTTTTGCAAGACTTGGAGCATTCTGAGTAAAAAACAGGGTTCACAAGCCTAGGCGGTAAACATGCCTAAAACAACTTTTGGGCTTCAGAAGAAGATTTCAGGAGATCCGGATGGAGTTAGGAGAAAAAACAAAATATAATGAGAAATAGGATTACAATACCTATGTGATGGTGAAATAATATTTTTCAAAACACTTTGGCACATTAGATATGTAGGCAGTGTTTCTTAGGTACAAGTGGAGTACAAAATAAAAAATTAGATTTTTCAGGGACCAAATGGAATAATAAAGACATAAAACCACCACCATTGGATTCAAAAGGAAATTTATAGTCAAGATCATATAAAAATTTCCCAAAAAACGTCCATCGGGAGCTCAAGTTATCACTGTTACAAGTTCAGGACTTAGCCAAATTTTTGGGAGGACACGTGTTAGCACCAGGAACCTAGCAGGATTTTGTGTCCCTCACCTCCCCCAAGGTCAGGGACACCAAGGTTGGAAAAGTTTTCCCAGCCCCCTTGAATCCCTCTCAACCCTCATATGACCTCTTGGACCCTCATGTGACCTCCAGACTTGACATTTCAGCCCCAAGGTGCTTTTTTGAAGCATTCATCCCCTGTCGTCGAATCGAGCACCACATGTCAACTCCAGGACACCCATGGAATTTTATGTCCCTTATGAAATTTAGGTGGGGGACATCAGACCTTGAAAAATTTTCCCATCCCCCATAGGGAGTCTTCTGGACACTCACGTGACCGCAGTTCAGCCCCCAAGTGCTTATTTGGAGCGTGCATTCCCTATCGTCAAATCAGGTGCCACGTGTCATGCTCTTGACCACCATGTAATTTTATGTCACTTATGCACCTGAGGTGGGGGACATTAGACCTTTAAAAAATTAACCCATCCCCCATAGGGAGTCACTTGGACACCCATGTGACCTCCTTTCAACTTCCAGTGCTTTAAATCAGCTTTTTCCTCCTTCATTCCATGTCGTTAGATCTAGTGCCACGTGTCGCCGTCTTGCTCATTGTGGAAATTGATGTCCCTCACATCCCTGAGGTCAGGTACATAAATCATGGAAAAATGTGCCCAAGCCCTACATGTGCATATCTTTTTAAACAATTTCCAAGTGCCACTTTTTTCGCTTCTAACTTCTTATAGTTGTGTGTGCACTTCATTCCTTCATACTTCCTCTACAAATTTATTCCATCACTCCACCATTGCAAGAACTCAAACCAGACCTAATAAAAATTAACTCCAGCTCCCACTCCCATGAAATCATGCAGGTCTCAGATGAAATCCTCATCAAACACAGAAGGAGAAGCACAGAGTACAGAAGGAGAAAACGGAGAAAACTCCATAGCCATGAAATGAGAAGTTGAAGAAATCTCCCAAACGGATGCATGAAACAACAAGATATATTTTTTCTACTCATTCCTATACCCAAATCCATCAAGAATACACCTTCAAACTCCCCTAATGTGTGACAGAGCATCCACAACGAAGAAATCTCCTTTCCGACTCAACGAAGAAAGAAGTGGGATTTCCTGTCAAACCAGTTGTCAGATCGAAGTGAGATTGCACATGAAGCACCAGAAGAAAAAACCCACATCAAAAATAAAATTTTCTTCCCAAACAGAGGAGAAAACTAGACCTGCAATTTTGAGGTCCATTAATGGTTGTCGTACCCAGAAGCACTGCCAGGTCAAATTTTCAAAATTTATTTCCAAGCATTCTATTGGGAAAAACTATGTGAAATTCGAAGGGTGTGATCGTAACGACAAGAAGAGTCCAAAAAATTATGTTCTGTCACAAATTGAGTACTAGAAACACCATTTCTAAAAATAGTAAGTTTTCCTACACATGCTTGCTATTTTTGGTAAGTCTTCATCAAAAGCAGCTAAGACAAAGACAACAAGTATTGAAGATCTCCAAAAGGCCAGAATGATTATCTGAAGCAGGAAATAGTGAAAATGGCCACTTACTAAAAATAGTAAGTCCCCATTTGGGCATTTACCAAAAATAATAAGCCGCGCTCAAAGAGCAGCTTTGGCACAATGGGACATTCAGAACTTCGTCGCATCAGAGCTTTCCATCTGTGAGGATCAACAGACTTTATCAGGAACGACATCTCCTCTTCTTCTTCTCCCTCTCTTTCTCTCTCCTCTTCCCCCCAACTTTCTCTTACTTTCCAATATTCTAATTTCATGTCGGGGTTTGTACTTTTTAATATGACTTAAGTGACTTTAGAAATATAATGTAAATTAAGTCACCTTACCATTATAAAAGGGACTTAAATAGTTAAAGTGGAATATGAACAGTCTTAAGTCATATTAAGGTATTCGAAAGGTCATGAGGTAGATGAAGAGTCATATTCTATTCTATAAATTGTAACGCCATTCCCATTTCAAAGGGTTGGTGATTGATCTTGTAAACTCAAGAGTATATTGTATCTTGAGAGAACAAAGGAGATAGCCAAATTCTTCCATTCCCCTCAGTCTCAAATTTCCTCTATTTCTCCATTATGTACAACTTTGGTTTGATAAATCAATACAACAAGAAGGAGTTTCTAGCTTTCTTTGACTAAGGGGTTTCTTGATACTTTGTGATCGACAAATTCTATTTGGTCTTGTTGTTATTTACAGAGTTGTTTCTTCTCATGAATGCATGTGTTGAAGTTTCTAACTAGTGTGTGTGTAGGAATTTGATTATCTACCTACAACATTAGTTCCCCTACCTCTTTTCTCACTCCCTTTCTCACTTTCAGATAAAGTCCTCTCTTGTAGGTATCTGCAAGCTTTGCCACAGGTTCAGTGGAGTGTCCCTTTTGGATCCTCGGTCGAAAGGCCACCACATAAATCCACCTTTTCGCATACATGCATATACGGCAGCTGCACCAGTTAAGTAGAGGGACTCAGACTCCCAGAGTGTTGGCAAGATAACCACCAATTTGTCCTTGAAAAATTTTCTCGCCAACAGTTCTCAAGTTCTTTGTTGGTGACTTCCACCTACCCATTGGATTGGGGGTGGTATGGTGATGGTTTCCAATGCTTGATTCGGTAGATTTACAGAAAATCCACAATCATTTTAGACACAAAATTGAGGACCTTGATCAGATATAATGGCCCTGGGGGGCCCAAATTGTAGTAATATATGATTATATAGGAAATAAAAAACAACATCCTCATTGGCAGATGCCAATGCTTGAACTTCAGCCCATTTCGTGATGTAGTCTATGCATACCAAGATGTATTCTTACCTAAAAGATGGGGGATCAAAGTTCGAACGAAATCAATTCCCCATTTCTCAAATGGTCCTAAGACCAACTGAGGATTAAGAGGCATTTCCATGGATAGCGTAGGCTTCCCCATTCTTTGACATGCATCACACTTCCATAGATACTTCTTGATAGTCTTATGGAGGGAAGGCCAATAGTACCCAGCTCCAAGGACTTTGTGAATTTTCCACTTTACTGAGTAATGTCCTCCTCTTATCTCATCATGACAAGCTCACAGTTTGTCATATACTTCATCTTCTCGAATACACCTATGAAGAACCATATCAGGACGACATTTGAATAAAACTCCATTACACCATTTATATGTTGCACTATTTTCAACCAATCTTTGTCTCTCTTTATGAGTAAAATAGGTAGGAAACTTCCCTGGGGTTAAATAATTTGTAAGATCAGTGAACCATGAAGTCTGAGTTGATATAGAAAACAAATGTTCATCTATAAATTGATCCTAAACTACCTCATCATTACCTTAAACATTCAATCTCAAAAAAAAATTAGCAACAACATTATATTTCCCAGGCTTATCAATAATGGCCATATTAAATTCATGTAACAAGAGTAACCATCTAATAATCTAACCTCCAACTACTAGTTTATTCATTAAATATCGGATGACAGAGTGGTCAGTATAAACAAAGATTTTATACCCAGTGATGTAATGTCAAAATTTATTCGAGTAAAAAATAGCTAAAAATTCCTTTTCCATAGTGGTATAGTTTCTTTCCGTAGGAGTCAGGTTCTTGCTGATAAAGTAAATGGCATACATGTGATCCTCTTCATCTTTCTACCCAATAACAACTCCCATGGCTGTATTAGAGACATCAGTGTGGATATGGAAAGGTTTCCCCCAATCGAGGCCTTGTAAGAATGGGGCGGTGGTCATTTTCTCCTTGATAATATCGAATGTCTGCTAACACTGAAGGGGCCATTCAAAAAACACAATATTTTTTTCAACAATGAAAACATATGTGCAATAATTTTACTAAATTCTTTGATGAATCACCGATATATACCCTACATGTCTAAGGAAACTTTTTATGTTAGTCTGATTTTTTGGTATAGATAGCTGAGTGATGACTATGATATTTTTGGGGTCGACCTGTATACCTTTGGCAGAAACATGGTGACCTAAGACAATTCCCTTAATCAACCATCATCATACATTTTTTCATGACTCGAGGATAGTTGGTGCTACTCATATCTGCTCAATTACGTTTTCAAGGTTATTCAGAGATTCGTCAAAAGTGGATCCATGGACAGTGAATTCATCCATATAAACTTCAACACAATTCATTTTATAAGATATGCAAAAATGTCCAATATTGCTCTCTGAAACGTAGTAGGTGCATTACAAATCCAAAAAGGTAAGACTCGATAAGAAAATGTACCCCAAGGGTAAGTAAAAAGTGGTTTTAGTCCTAGTCAACAGGTGCAATACTTATTTAGTTATACCCACTAAACCCCATCCAAGAAAGAAAAATATTTCTTACCGGACGAGATTGTCCAGAACCTGGTCAATAAAAGGCAGGGGAAAATAATATTTTTTGGTGACTTTATTAACTTCCCTATAGTCAACACAGATTCTCCATTTACCATTTTTCTTGGGAAATATAGCTAATGGTGAGACCCATTAACTATCAGATATAGGGTAAATGAATCCTACCTTTAGAAATTTTTCTATCTCATTTTTTACTATGTCTCTGAGTGCTAGGTCAATTCTATTGTTGTGGAGTGCCCTTATGGGTTTAACATCTTCAGTGTAGCTATGGTGAGTACATATGTTAGGATGAATTCCCCCTCATATCAATGTAATCCCAAGCAAAAGTGTGGGAATGTTTCCTAAAAATCTCGAGAACCCCTATCCTCTTGGTTGGCCTCCAAACTATTAGCAATGGTATCAGTTCTTTCCCTATGTTAACAAGAACTTGTTTGGTATCTTTCAAAATAATGAGCTCTGCATTGGTGATTAAAGAATTCAATGGGCAAACATGGGGCTGAAGCATGTGCAAAATGGGTACATTTTCAAGAGACATAAATCTTGGTTAAAGGACAATAGAAATCAGAGACTAGTGTATTCTGCATATTATAAGCATAGATTTCTTTACAATCTTCATTATAAGTATCACTTACGAAGGCAATAGTATCGGACGTGTCTAGAAAAAACGGGTCTACAATCAGAGTTCCAATTTCTCATAGCCACAATGTTGATTTTCATAGTCACAGAGCCCTATGCATAAGTCAGTGTGTATGACTCAACAACTTCTATCATATGGTTTTTCACTGCAATGGTGGCCAAATAAGAAGAACTCAAAGAGCTAGTATCCCAAAGAATCTACCCATACATGTTCACAAGCATACACATAAGGCTGGGCAAGAGGATATAGTGAAATATGCTTGGATTTGTACCCATTTAGAATGGTCATTTTTGCCTGACCTACAGTCAATATATGCAACAACAGTAGCCAACCAGGGTCTTCCCAAAATGACTGGATGCCCCAATTTCTGAGCTTTAGGTTGTAAGACCATAAAATCGACAAGATACTCCCTAGGATTCAACAGTGACCATTATATCCCTCAATCACACCATATGATATAGCAATGGATTGATATACTAATTGAAGAACGATATTGATAGGTTGTAGTCATGTTAAAGGACAACAAATTGAACATATATATTGTTATAAACATTGATGGCAGCACCAAGATCCACCAAAACAGTTAGATATTGATTGAATTGTTTATACAAATAGTAATGACTGGACTCCCAGGATCCCCGTATTTTGGTGAAATAAGTTTTTTCAGCAACAAGATTAGCCAAAATTTCCTTCCACCTTGACAGTTCTTTGGGTATTTTCTTCTTTCTTCCTCCCGATGTCCTTTATACACTCATTTCTAATGGTCTGGTTTGATTCTGGAATGTCCCTCAATGCTCATAGAAGTGGGGACCTCAGTGTGCAGCTTTTTCAACTCTTGAACTAGCATTGTTTCATCTGCAGTTTGAGTGTCATGTAACCGCTCAGGAAAAGGAGCTTTATGGGCATTTTGATTAGTTTCTTGACCGTTATGAGTGTTATATGTGTTTGTGGAGAAGGTGCAGTTTCTTCATTTTCCTACAAGTGTCTCTTCTTTATTAGGTTTCTACAGGCATTTATGTGATAAAAATAGGAGGATTCAATGTTTTCCCAAACCTTAGTCGCATATTACCAATAGTATTAACTTGCATTGTATTACTCAGTCATCGCTTCATCGATTGAAGTTGTCTTGTTGATTTTTAGGGTTCGCTACATGATGGCTTAGTTAGAAGTTATGTTTATGTTGTATGTCCGTGATGTTGATAGGTTTGTGGTGGGGCCATTAAATCTTGTTATGGTTACTAGAAACCTCTATTGTTGATTAATGTTCTGTTGTGGTGTCCACTGACTGGTTTTGGTTAGGATTTGTGTTGAGATACCCATTGTTGGTTGTGCCATGGACTTGTTGGGGTTGGTAGTGTCCAACATGTCTGAGTGTAGGGATTAATCTAGGGTGGTGGATGTGGGTAAGTCATCCAATTTGATGATGTCCACATTAGGTTGTCCCCAAGTAGGCTGAGGGAGCTTGAACTGGGCCATGACAACCTCCAGGGGTTTTGAGTAGGTTGAGGGGAATATACAACCTGATTATTTGGCCTCTTAAATACAAATTTTACCTTTGCATTAGCTTGAGAGATGGCAATCAATCCTCCTTTCAACTATGATAAGAAGGTGCAATGTTTAGTGTCGTGGTTAGCAACTTCACAGATCAAACACATGTCTGTGACATCCAAAGGACATTCTCTCAGGGGATGCCTCTTCCTACACTTAGGGCAATATATGTCCAGAGGTTCTCTTGGCAGCACTGGTTTTCAGCCTTAAGCCCATATATGGTTGATGTTAACCTGTAAAAAAATGTATGTTTTCATGTTAGCCATTTCCTCCAGAAAGTTCAGAGGTACCTAGGGTAATCTTGGATGTTTTTCTCTTCCTTATACCCCCCTCGTGTTCTGGAGTAAATTCTGCATAGCTCAGTGATTTGTTCCATAATAAGTTTATGCACATCTCCTCATCCCATAAGATGGAGGGAATCCTTGGTTTCCTCATCAAGTCCTTTAAGGAAAATTGTCTTAGTGATGTCCTGCATGTAACTCATAACCACTCTCATCGATGGAGAAAGAGAAATCTATCCAGACAATCCTCTAGATTTTCATCTTCTTTTTGCCGTATCTGGAAGAAATCTTCTTTCGTATCCCTTCCCCCTGCAATAGTCTTGATATTTATCTAAAAAATGTTGTCTCCATGGCTTCCCAAGAATCAATGGAGTTAGAGGACAATCCCATGAACCATCTCAATAGCAGATTCTTTGAGAGTGGAAGGAAAGAGTTTGAGTTTTTTATTGTTGATTCTATAGTCATATGTTTGGCAAAGAACTTTGAATTCAAACAAGAACTAATTGAGGATATTCCATAGACATGCCTCGAAAGATAGGGAGGATGGATGGTGAGATATTTTTCATGGGTGCATCCTTGCCCTCATCTAATACAATGGGATAAGTAAAGTTTCTATCCAAGGGTCAGTCTCCATTTATTCTCATGGTCCCCCCATTTCTATGAGATGTTGGTCATAGGATGCAGAATTATTATAAATGCTTCTATGTGAATTGTATTAGATTCAGTGTCACTCTCAGTGGTTCCCTACGTGTAATCTATTTAGAGATATTTGTTGGATTTTGCGTGGTGTAAATCTCCCTTGATCACCCTATGGCCTATGCATCAAGGTTGGTTATTGAAACAAGGCCCAAGACTTCTATTGGTTGCATATGTGATCTTCATTAACACCCATAACATATAAAGTGAGAAAAAATGATCGTGGTGTGCTTCTGGTGTTCCTCGAAAATAGTGGCACTAAAAATGATGGGTCGTTGTATTCTCCAATCATTTAACTAACAAGATCTTCTATTAGTGTCATTATAAACCAGGGTTGTGTCCTAGGCTGTATGCAATGGAGCTTTATGTAACCAGTTTTCCTATTGGGGTCTTTTGTTGTGGGGGTTGTTGTGAGATCTTTTCTAAGTTGGTTACTAATCTAACGAAAAATCAATGTAAATCTGACAAAATTAAGTTACTGTGATGAAATGAAGTCTAAAAGCTATACTTATAATTTAAATGTAAATGCACACATAGAATTTGAAAGAACAGAATTGAAATTGCACACTTGTAACTAAAACTTGGTAGAAGTAAAAAACACATGCTAACTACACTTTTCATAAAAAGGAAACTCACATTATGAATAGAAATTTCAATAGGGAAAAACACATACATTCAAATAGATATTGCATGAAACATACTAAAATAGAGATTGCAGTAAAACTTATCAATAAAACCATGTGCTCATATGAATGTAGACAGCCTCTTGTCTCCTTGGTCGAGTGGGCCCTTGCTCTCCCTTGGGACAGAGGAAAATCTCAACAACTCTATATCCTCAAAATCATGCTCACTTATATTAATTCAAATAAGTTCCATGACATATCCATAGTACATGAAAAGAAGAGTGCTAAATACAATAGGCTATATATTGCAGATTATATCTAAAATAAAAACTACTAAAGTGTTCTTAAGAAGGTGTCTTTATATAGACACAAGCAAGTTACAGAATATGCCATAATAGCCGGCACTAACGTCTCTCACTGATCACACATTGATCAAGACTCATAAATTCCTATAGGAACTGCTAGAAACAAGTCCCATACTTATAGTTCGATAGGAGGAAAAAATCTTCCGCTTCTTCCGCATTCCAACTCCAAACTCGGACTTCTTAATTACATTGGCAATAAATGTTCATTATTTCCCTACACACATCATCACATTTTTCTCATGAAGGGAAGTTGGTAGGAAGTTATACGGTAATCAGGTTTGCATGAGCAAAAGCAAGAAAAATGCATTAAACCTCACTAAGATATAACTATACAAAGCATCCCCATGCATTAGCAAATCATATCTAAATGACAATTTATTAATCATATGAATGATATAAATAAGCCAAATAATGCACTCATCATAAGGCTCACCCCAGAAACTTTAGTAGCCTATATTCTCCCATTGTAAGGCGCTTGATTACTTACAAACACCTTATCCACTGATGGTTTGGTACTCCTATACTCAAAAGCTTGAATGAGATCAACCGCCAACTCCTACTAATTACCTATTTGATGATGCATCTTTGAATGAATATACCATGCACGCGCACAACCTTGTAAGGTGGAATACAACTCATGCACCCATAATGAAGGTGGTAATGCTTCTTTTCTTCCCATCCAAGCCTTCTCACGTTCTTGGATATGGAATGAGGCAGTCTCTTTACCATGGTAGTCTTGGATCATAGTGAGTGCATTTCTCCTAGAGAACGTTATGGAGAATGTGAATCTTACCTCACACTATTCTATGAGGTTCTCCTCGATGTGTAGCCCACCCAGCGCGTTACAGTCCCAAGAAGGTTATAATTGAGCATTCCCTTTCTCTCATCCTCATTCTTCCACTGGGCCTCCATTTCTTGTAAGAAAATTTCAGGGTATGATCCTCCAGAATAACTTGGAAACTTCTTTCCTCCGAGGTGCTTGACTGAACACACCTTTATTACCCTTGTTAAGGATCCTCTCAAGTGTATCCCAATCAACTCATAAGTCCCATGTGCCCAATTGTCTAATGCCATGCTAGAGTGGTATCACTCAAGGATTGAACATCTTCAAAACTCAATAAATCCCTCCATGGGATGAATTATCTCTGGATCTCTAATGGAGCACACATAGATTTTTTCAAGCACTTCTTCTCCTAAGGGCTCAGTATAGGGTGCTGACTTACCATTTGTTAAAGGGATAATCACCCTTTCTTCCTTGTTCTCAAAGCTGATATACCCTTTGTTAAACCAAAGGTCGGCATTGTTCTTATAGCACAGTGGGTGCCCAAGTAATTCTGGAAAGTTGTCTACATCGGTGAGCGCCAAGACTTTGAAATCTCCAGTGAACTTGGCCCCTTGAATGGTGATAACTACATTCTCCATAACTCTAATGGGCATTTCCTTTTCCTTGTTTTCCAAATACAACACATTCGAAGATGGTTGTAATGTGAGTCTTCACATTTGATGTCAGGCATCCAAGGTAAGAACATTTACCTCCACTCCTGTGTCAATGAGGATATTACTCAGAAGCCATCCATCAACAACTAAATTCAATGTAATTTCCTTATCATATGCAAGGATGTGAAGAGGAAGGTTTCCATGCAAAAAAATTCTTCCACGCTCTACTCCGGTACGCAGCACCTTCTCCCTCAGTCATTCTCCTAGAAAGGGAATAATATTCTCTTGACTTAACATCCTACATACTTCCTTGACCTCATCTAGGTCCTCCTTTGGAGCCTCAGAATTCTTCCTTTGCTCTAACTACTTTGATTGCTCCTTTAGACATTGGATCTCCCCTTGCAAACTCTAAATCACATCCATAGCCTCTTGATACACCTCCTTCTGATGAGCACAATCTAGATAATTTATCTATACCATTTCATCTCTTGAAAACAAGTTTCCTTTGTCTTGGCATATCCTTGGCATAGCGGCCTCTTCTCACATCGTCACCAATATAGGTTCTATTCTTGACTCAATGCACCACTCTTGGCATCCACTGTGAATTGACTTTCTTGATGCTCACCATCCCAGTGCCTTTGTCTTTCTGGTGCTTCTAGTTCATATGCTTATAAAGCTCTAGACACTCTTTATACTTATGTTTCTTCCCGCACCATGAGAAATTGTAATAGATCATGACACTCACGTTTGTAATACTCTATAGATCCATAGTTATAATAGGTTCCTCATGGGAATTCCCTTCATCCTTCACTGTGGTTACGATGACCATCAAATCCTCCACGAAAACCTCTTCCATGCACTCTTCCATCTGTGTTCCCTTCATAGCGACGATCATCATCCTTGGAACTACTTGCAAGACTAGTTTGGCGCACACCAAGATAAATAGCATCATGGATATGATCAATCAGTCTGTAATCCTTGGTATCATGGGTCGTAGAGGTACAAATCTTGCAATAGAAAGAAACATTTTTACGGATTGTACGTTGTAGTAGAGGGCACCTACTTACATCATGATCCCCATAGAAAATATCACAGTCTACCGCGATAGTGCGTACCAAATTTTGAGGGAAACTATCCTTTGCATGCCCTTCCACTAAACATTATGTACACCAAATCCCACTACAAAACCTCATGCGCTGAGTTTGCATATAGCTTCTCCAACTATTTGGCCATTACAGCAATTTGAGCCTCCAAAAAGGGGGTAACACCAATATCAACACTCCCAACAGCCTCAGTGCACAAGGAAACTTCCAATGCCTCACGTGGATTTGTGAAAGTCTTATGTGACAGAGCCCTCCTAAAGAGTGTTATCAATCCTCTAACAAACCATTGAGCATGTTGAGAAGGGTGAATGTCATAGGATAATTTTGACAAGAGAGTGTTGAAACACATGTCAAATTCCCACACACTCCTTATTGGAAATCCTTTAGAGCATTGATGCTCTTCTGTGTAAATTATGGGACATGGAATTCTATTTGGAAGTCATTATTCAATGCAATGTAGTCTACCACTATCTGATGAGGGTCATATTTCTGATATCGACTATGCATGCGCCCTTGCAACATCATTATAAAATAACTTGCCTTCTGCTCCGGGGTAGTGATCCTTTTCACGTGACATAGTAATTCACACTTATACACATGCTCTATGCAGCATCTTCAATACCCCTATAGTCTAGTAAGTGAAAATACATCTCAAAGAATACTTGTGGAGGTGGTTGAGGCCCTTGTCCTCCTGATCTAGAGCCTTGGTTTCCTCTGGTGTTACCCTCCTCCACCAAGATCCACTTGATCAACCAGGTCTCATTCCTCTTGACCCATTCATATCCTCTAGATATGCTAGGTCCACCAGGTCCTCCAGCCCCTATACCACCAAGATCCACCTCCTATAGTCAGAAAAATGGCCTAAAAGTGGTCACACCTAGTGTTCCCCAACATCCCACTAAACTATTCAATGATGGTTTGTGATATCATCCCATTACCAGTTATGTATCCCATGTCACTCCCAGATGTGATACCCAAACCTTGTACTCATACTTAGTCCATTACTCCAAATACTAGGATGGTTTACATAACCATGGATGTTCCAAATGAGAAATTATATCTCTTGGGCATAGATCGATTACTCTCACAGATATTAACTGGGTTAACAATACTTCTCCCTTGATCTGGAAAACCAAGTGCCAGGGTTGGTCACCAGGTGGGTTCAAATGCACACCAACAACTCTCCTTTCTCCATGTGAATAAATCTCATCAGAATCTAAAGGGGTTTCTCTCCCACACTTTCCAAGATGGGGTAGCACAGACTGCTTAGGTTCCACGTCCTCTGTGTGAACCTCAATTCCTTCCCTCAACGTCTTCCTCCATATATCCATCACACTTACAAACCTCATGTTTTCTAGTCATCTCCCTTTCACAAGCTTCATTATACTTGAGTCGTATCTCCTCCCTTTCATTTTCATCCCACAATGTCTCACCATCTTCCTCCACCCTAGCTTCCTCACCCAGCGCTCAAAGAAGCTTATCCCGGCCATGGGAAATACCTTTAAACTTAGGGTAATGACCAATATCTTCATAGCCAAAGGAATAGCATGTAAAAATGATCCTCTGGGATCCCTTAGAAACTAAAACTTAACACCCTTGTTGGAAAGAATACATAGAAATGGCATATTCTAGAGTATAACCGGTCAACACTCCTTTCCACCAGTGATCAACAAAATGTGTCCAAGTCAGATCTGCATCATGCAGCCTCTAATAATCATCTTGGGTCCATACGTGTGATCTATAGTACCAGTTCAATCTAGATGCATATGCTGAAATCCATTCATATAGTTCTACTTGGAAAACAATAGAAGAATGTCTCATACAACTCATGGTACAGATTCTCTTCTACCCATCTACGTGCATCATTGAACTCAGGTCTAGTGTTGAATCTTTGAGAAAACTTGTCCATCTGTGCTTGTGAACCATGCGTCAACACTTTTCAATTTCATGCACATTCTATCATCAGGGGACCAAGACGTATGCCATTTCTCACAACAACTTCAAAAAGAGGTCTCGGCAATGAAACCAAGAAGTAGTCAGTTTTTATACCCTTAGACAACAGTCTAATCCCATGCACATCGGCCTATCACCCAACGGGCACTGGGTACTCATCCTGAGGCATGCGCGTGGCACCGAGCCTCTCCTTTATGTGATTCTTATGAGAATACATCATTTATGACAGATACATAAGTGTAAAAGAATGGAAAGGAACCATGCATTCATTCTGAGAACCTAGGATGAGTTATCATATTAATGCACCCATAAAAGATAAAATAACAGACAACATGTAGAAATGATTCATAACACAAAATAAATGAATTAGAATTAAGTTCATGAACAAATATATGCGTTTAGAATAGAACCCTCTATTTATATAAATGAGTTCAGTAACCATGTTACATTCATTGAGGCCATAACAGACCCGTATAACAATGCAGAGAAAATTCATGCATCAAAACTAAACTATGTCCTTCATATTACAAGGATAAAACATAGACCCATCCCTCTAAATATGCCATCACTCCTATATTTCCTCTAATCCCAACCCATAGAAACCTCCATGATATTTCTGCAAAGTTTTCCTCCCTATTCCACCACCCTCTACTCTCTCAGGATGGATCCTATGCATATGAGCCCCCCTTTTTCCTTTCTATCCACGCACGATTGTATTTATAACCTTAGCTACCTTCACCACCATGCCTTCTAGAAGTTACAAATCGATCTACCAAGTGTCAAAGTGGTCCTCCAATGGGAGTATGCCTTCTTAGATCCAATCTCTCCACCTTTGTACAATTACGTTATTCTAGAACCTTCCATCACATGCCTAGACTATTCCCTTTTTGATCCTACACATGTCCCCAGGATGGAATCTTATCCACTCTGCATGCTAGACGGGTCATGTTTTTCTCGTGTGCTATCTTGGGACTGTTGAGTGTGAATAAGTCCCAAAACATGTTTTTCTTTACACATGCATGTCGTGTGTTCTATACAACCTACTGTCTAGGAACCTTCCCTATGCGCCTTCAACCCATGTTCTCTTTTTCAACTAGGTCCCATGCGCCCACACACCTTCTTGTACTTAGCCAAAATTTTGGGGCCCAACAATCTTACTCTAGCTTTTTACTTCCAATCTTTACCAAGTGCACAATGTTCTCATGATTAGTTGGGTATATCCTCATCCTTTTATTTAAACTTACATGAATTTTAGTCATATCTAGTTCAATTCTCCATTAGCGCCTCACAACCTACTTCATTTTGATAACATTATTGGTCTTATCAATTAAAGGTCCCCATTTGAGCCCTTCATTTTAGCACCTACTTTATTTACATGACTATTAGATCAATGTCTTAGTGGGTCCCAAATAACACATCAAAATCTAGTTCAAGCATTATAGGAATGTTAAGTTGGTCGAATAACTCAACCGACTCAGATTACATGAAGTATGGGGCTACTTTCCTTCTCCTACAAGAAATGTAACGTTGATTCGAATGGTCCTTACTAGCACTTCACAACCTATGATAGATTTACAAGAATATTAATGCATGTTGTTGATTGAATTGAGGGGAGATAATTTGCGCTTCATAATACTATTAGTCCATTTAATTCTTTTTCTTGACACATCACAACTTAGTATATATTGTATATTGATCACTCATTTGTAAAGGTTGGATCCTATTCATTTCACAAATACACAGGGCATCGCAACAGAGTGTTTCCTAAGTGTTTTTTATTTGTTACGCCTCTACAAGGTGTTTTTTCTTTCTTCCTCCTTTGTACTTTGAAACCTATAAATTTCTACAATAATAAAATTATCCTATTTTGATGGGTCATTCTCCTGCCCTAGCATGTAAAAAACTATTTATTAATAGGAATATTTAGCTTGACCTATTGCAGTTTCATGGAAATCACTTGTGAACTGTATATTATCTCCTTTATAGGACTTTTAGTTATACTGATTAATTTCTCCATGACTAACAACTTTGAACCTGTTGTTCTAGACTATGGCACTCATGTCTACTTTGTTTGCTTAATATCATGAATTCCTCCTCATTTTCTCTAATTTATAGAGTTGAAATCCCCCTATATATGCCTCTTAGTTTTATCACCTTTGTTAGCTTAAGTTTTCTCTTTTTCATGCATTGCTCTTTTACCTACTTGTTTCCATTGGATAAATGTATAATATGCAAAATTTAATATAGTTGGTCATTTCAACTAAAGCAGCACTTGGAGTCCCCTTTAGCATTAGGAATCAGGTAGAGGAACCAACCTTCCTTTAGAGGTCAACCTGTCTCAACTCCTACAGTCCCAAAATTTAGAGAGAGTTTCAATGTTGCCTTATAAATAATAGGATCTTTCTCACATTGATCTAGGGAAGGGTGTAATTCATGTGCATGGAGATTGATACAAATAAATTTCATAGTGAGACTACTAGCTCTATGAGGTGGAATAATGCTCGTCCAGAGCAATAAATTGGCTATTTTTAACCATATTGCAGTATGAGGACATACCTTTGAAAGTTGACTGGACAAGGTATCAACCCATCTGAGATGTTGTGGAGGATTAAAATGAAATGATCCAAGGTAGTTTTAAGGGAAAATTTGTGAATGCAAATGATGTTGGGAGGACCCATTCAAGAAAAACTCATGTTATTTCGGGTACAGGGAATGAAGAGCTTCAATAGAGAAATTCACCTTGTTCTGACAAATTCTGCAGACTTCCTAGAGAGATTTAGAATCTCATTATATATTCAATGGAAATATCTTAGAGTCTGCTACGTGATGAATATATGTATTAAAATTGATCCTTGACCTCTACTAGTCTCCATGGTAGTATGGGTCACTATTGTTGCTCCTTTGATCCAAAAGGGTGACTTGGCACAAAACTCAAAATTAAAGAATAATAAAGTCTTGAAACTTATTTTTATGGAATTATAAGGTGCTTTGGATTCAAAATAGTATAAGGTTCAACCTTGGAACTCCAAGTTTTTCTCTCGGGGTGGAAAATCCATTCCTGTGTTCTATTTTTGCATTGACACGATGACATTAACACTCCATTTGAATAAGTGCCAGGATTTTTCACCTAAAATATCCCTTGTACCTTGTACCTTAGTTCAAGGGGATAATAGGGACACAAAACTATGCCCCTTATTGATGCTTTTTTGTATCACTTAAAGTACACCACTTATGTCCTAGGAATGAGCACAACTTGAAATTATGACCCCCTTTACCCATGATGAAATTTTCACAAAATATTTCCATTTTCCCTTGTACCTTGGTGCAAGGGGAAAGAGGGTACACAAAAGTACACCCCTTATTGTGAAATTATTTTCATCACTTAAGTGACTATCCTAGGTTTCTAGGAAACAATGCAGACTTACTTGTTAGATCAATCTAGCCTCTCATCATATGAAACTCCACCAATGGATCACTTTTTAATCCTTTGTGTCCCTTTCCCTTTGTCCCAACATCTAAGGGTATAATTGGGACACAAAAAATCACCCCACCTCTTTTGGAAATCCATGTTCACATGCAAAACCACTTCTCATCTCTCAGTATCTTGTATTCAGCCCCTCCATCTCCCTCACATGATCCCACATGGTGAAACTTGTCACACTATGATGTAAAGTGAAACTTAGTGTCCTCATTGTCCTTTCACCTCAATTTTCCCCTATTTCCATGGGAGAAACTCACCTTCTAACCCCCACCTAACCTGGGTTAATCCTTGTTGAGTCAAACATGAGTTAAGGTGCATAAAGAGGAGAAAAGGTTCAAATAAAAAAGTTAGCCATTTTTACATTTTCAAATGTGTTGTTTTTCCCTCCCAATATCCATTTCCATGTTATTATGCTGCTGAAAATTTCCAAAAACCTCCATTCCCAAGATTGAATTTTTTCTCATATCTCAAAAACCCCGTATCAGAAACCTCTGAATAACCCCTTCATTACAAAAATGCACTTCTTTTGATACCAATCTTTCCTCCATTAATGATATATATAATTTTTAATGGCCAAAATAAAAATGCATCCATAAAACTTTCCTTTTCAGATCTACAACAATCTGGCAATTGAAAACCTTTGAAATTTGGAGCAAAGCATCCCAAAGAAAAAAATAAACTTTTGAAACCATTCTCATCTCATTCTGACACCTAGAAGACCACTTACTAAAAATAGTAATATTCACCATGTCTTCACATACTAAAATTAGTAAATTTCAAAAACCAATCAGTTTTTGAGTCACCATCATTGCTTTGATATTATGAATACTCAAAATTGCCAATTTGAGCAACTTGCTAAAAAGAGACATCTGGGTTAGGACCTACTAAAAATAGTAAATGTTGGGATTTTGGTCAATTTTTTCATACCCATCCATATCACTAGCTTTCGTCACCATGAATTTTAAATACTCAAGTTTAGATCCAATTTCCACATTAGACACTAAGTATCCTAATGTGGGTGACAATGACGTGACAAACATAGATCTAGAGAACCTAAAAACAAGGATTCCAAGAGAACCCCACAAATTTTTGGAGGAAAATATATTCTCAAGTGGACTATTCAGAGATAGCGGACATCCATTGTATGTTCAAAACATAAAAATTTTCCTAGCTTATGCCCAACACTGTGACCTAGCTTCAAGGACAATTCAGGCAGTTGACAATTCATTGTTGGTAGTTCTCACTCCAAAGGGTATCTTTCAATTCCTATAAATTCCCACTTGTAAAAAATATAGTGATCGTCACTCGGGAATTTTCCTCTCAAGAATGGGAAAGAATAGATTCATACTTACAAGGTTTGGAACTAGAATCATGGCTCAAACAAGGAATGAAAGCTTCATGAATTCCTCAAAGTTGGCCTTGAAGTGAATTCCATGAGGCATACTCAGATGCCATAGTATTTATGAATAGGGTGATGGGAGAAGAAACTATAAAATAATTCAAATACTGTATGGCTCAATTCATCGTAGTAGTCACAGAAGGAGATCAAATGATTGATTAGGGGAAAATTATAAGTAACAACATTCACCGGAAGTTGTTACAGTTGCTTACCTCTAATAATTTCACAATGGCTTCTTATCTAGTGTATGCTCTCATGTACACGAGGCCTTTCATAGGTCTCTCTTCTACACCAAATGTGCCACAAAATTATCCAACATACAATAAATATCCCCAGCTTGCATATCGGGAGTGTAACTCTCCCTTCACAAGGGTGAATTATGCATTCGCCATGTATATCATAAGGTTACTCAAAGGAAACCTTGAGAAGAGAATTTCACCTCAAGCAGATGTGATATTTGAAAGATATGGAAGTTACTTCATTTGGTTACCCACACTCACCTATATTAGATTTCGAGGATATGATTTCACACCTCATAGGTTACCAAGGTACCCAGGTGATAATATCATCATGATTGAGTTGTGCAGGTAGTTGTCCCACGTTCACACCTAGTGAAAAAGTGTGAAGAGGAAGTGTGTATATTTTCCTATCGCCCTGGGGATGTATTCATGCAAGAGTGCAATGGATGCGACAAACATTGAAGTATCCTTTATAGCCTTAAATCTATAATCCTACACATCTCAATATAACTTTGATAGTAGAAATAACCATGATACTTTCCATTTATCGGGTTTACAAAACATTCCACATATTGAATACTATTTGGCCAACTATACTTATGATTTTGAGGTCATAAGGCGGGACTACATGAAGATGACTATAGATTAAATGAGGGATTTCAAGTTTGAATGGTTTTTATAAGGGATGAATGATGATGGATCATATATATTTTATCTTGAGTATCAATATTATCATGGTTATTCCTACTATCAAATTTATTCCTAAGTATCAAACAGTTCAATCATTCAAGAATCATATATGTTTGATACTCCATAAAACATTCAAGAATATGGAGATATCAAAGAAAGAACTGTAGTGATGATTCAAATGTCAAAGGATTTCTATAAGAGGAAGAGATTCTCCTTCATTGAATCAGGTGGTCTATTAACTCCATCCATACAGGTGTCTCTCACTTCTTCTCTTAGCACTCCTGATAAGGTTACCGAGTCTTCCCATTTAGAAGGGTTTTCTAAAAGGAAGTTTGTGGAGATAGATTGCATTGAGGCTTCAAACAAAGATATAGATTAAATGTAATCCTATTCAGCCACTTGAGCTAGGAGAAATTACTCCATCTCAATCTCCTAATCAACCTTAAAATCCAAGTATTTCTTTAGAGGTAGTTGAGTCATCCTATCTTGGTGGAGCTTTAGTTTCATATTAGGCACATGAGAGTTATTTTGTGCATGATTTCATGTCTACACCAGTTTAGACTTTCCCATGGGTGCAAGAGTTACTTGGAGGAGAAGCAAGAATAGTGCAATAAGTAATGACGCCTAACTTTGAAGCCATCACAAAGTAAAACAAACAAGAGTACCAAGAAATCTCAAAAAACTTCTTGATTCTTCATAAAGGCTTTTAGATCTTAGTATTTGGAAGATAGATGTCCTAAATTGATCAAACCCATGGGAGATATGACATCGGCCTACTACAAGATGACTAAAATTTCCTTGGGGTAGGCCACACATGGAGGAGATGTGAATTTATTCAAATATTATGCAGCACCGTTTCTCATGAGAAATGAATAGAATAAGTAGACTATGGAACAACTTGAAGAGCATATGAGAACCCTAATTGCTTATGTGTATTCATTCTTGTAGCCCAATGTAACACCACTTCCTCTAGTTGAAGATATCTCTCCTATTAGTAGCTTTAATCCTTAAGTGATCAAAATAGCTCAAGGATATGCCATGCAGGGGATAACCAATGATAAATGGGTGGAGAGGATCATCTGAAATAGGAAAGAATTATTTCCTGAGATCCCCTCTCTATAAAAATTTTCCCTCGCCATTGTTTCCAAGGTGAAGATTACAGATGTTGAGATTGAAAAAGAAATATCCCATTGGGATATTTTTCCCATTGATATCTAAGATGAGTGGTTTCGATTATGACTCCTTGGTGAGAAATAATGTGCTCACATATTTCGTTGATAATTTGTCCCCTTTGTGGTCATGCAAAATGAATGTCAGGGGTGAAATGATAAAATATTCAAGTTCAGAGCTCGATTCTTGTGAGGAGCACACATCTGTCATCTTGGAAGAAATGAGAAAGAATGTGCAAAATCTTGGATCCCCTCCACTCATAAAACATTAATCCTTGGAAGGAATCCTAAATTCCTTCCAAGAATTTTTACAAAAAGAAGCAAGAGATATTTTCTTCTTCAATGAGGATACATTGAAATCCCTCACAGAGATTAGAGGTTCCATCTCTAATATCGCGTGAGATCATAAGGTGTGGTTCACATAGTGCAAGTCCCTTTGTGGTATTCCTACGATGTGGATTAATTATTTGGGGTATGTGTATCCCATAAGCCAAGGAATTACCACTCATAGTGGCCCGATTCAGAAAATAGGTCAAATGTGAAGATTTCATCCCTGGAGCATTTCCACATAGTCCATGTAAAGCAATATCTTCATCATTGGAAGTTTCTTCATCTTCGGATTGATCATTTATCTCTTCTTTTGTCTTCTTCCTTCTCTCTCTACATTCTGACTATTCGTTGGGAATGTAATTTTTTACTATTTCATCTTTTTCACTTAAGTGACCTTTTAATTTTACATTGTAAAAGTTATTTTTCATAAGTAAGAAATGTACTTAATTTTATTCCTATAGAAATATGAAAGGTCACAAATGGTAGGAATATGAAAAGTTACCTGGGGGGATGAAGGGACATTTTGTAAGGCTATATATTAGTATGGATTCTATATTCCAATGGGTTACTTTTTGTTCTCCTACTACTATAATAAAGAACCTACTTTCTTTTATTTCCTAGTCTATGTTCTTCTACTTTTTACTTTTCAACTATGCAGGCTTTGTAATCTTGTACAACCAAGAAAGAACTTTGTATCTTTGAGTAATAAGTAAATATAACTGTGTGTCTTTGATTTGTTAATCTTGTTGTAGCTTACACATTTTTTTCTCTTCCTATTGCATATGGGACCAACTCTGGTTAACATTTTTAAAGTTTGTAAGTTCCTACTCACAACCTTAACCCTCTTCTTTTTTCATATCTCCCCTTTAACTTTTCTCAAGAAAATTCCTCCCATGCATTTCACACAAACAAGTTGCCACAAGTTTAGTGGAGTACACCTATGTGATCCCCATCCTAACAACCACCCAAAAAATTATTATTCCCTACATTCAATAAATGGGATCCTCCCCACTCCTAAGAGGAGGGACCTAGTCTCGAAGCATTGATGAAAACCACTAATTTTTCTTGAAAAAGAAAATATTTTTCCAACACTACGCAAACATCCTGTTGCATGAATATCTCATTTTATCTTAATCTCACTTTTGAAATGTCTTTTTGTCAGAATATCCTACCATATATTTATTTTCACTTCACGAATATCTTATTTTAATCATATCCTACTACTTTAATATATATCTTTTATTTTACTTTTTTAACATTACTTTGATATCTTATCACTATTGGGTTAAAATAGCCATTTCTTTCCTTACAAATCACTTTGGTATATTTACTTTACTTAATCTTTACAATCTCCCTATGATATTTTATCTTACTTGGGTTAGTACAAGCATTTCCCTCCCTATAGAGCACTTTGGAAGATTTAATTTACTAAATCTTTACAACCTACATTTGATATATCATCCCTCTTTAATTCACATGTGTCATTTACTCCTTAAAGATAACTTTGGTATATAAATTTTACATTATTTTTACAATCTTCCTTTGATAGTTTATCCATCTTGGGTTTATAAAATCATTTCCCTCCTTATAAAGCACTTTGGGTAGATTTAATTTTGCAAGTCATTTTTACACTCAAGCTTTGACATATTTCCCTCTTGGGTTTAATTTTCCATTTAATTCCTCTTTGGATATATTAGTATAACTTATCACATTTATAACACTCTTTTTCATATTGGGTTACATCTCTCTTTATGTTTGTACTAGACTTACCATCATATCTCTTGACATTAGTATCAATCTATGAATTCTACACTTCCTATTTCATTATCTCTTTCAACCATAATTCACTATGAAGAAAAAAATATCTTTGTGGTCATATCTATATTTTCCATTCACTCTTATCCTCATGGTTTTACTTTTTCCACTCCCTCTCTCGCTTTAGGTATAATTTGGTTAGAGATGAGATCAAACTCTTTCCTTAGGGTAGGTCTAGATGTACCTAAGAATCATTATTATAGGTTCTCTTTTATATTAGTTAAGTGAAAGATCTCTAGCATTATAAAAGTTCATACCCATTTGACTAGGATTTCAAATCTATATGGAGAAAAAGAGTTAAAACCCATGTTATGAAAAGAAAATTAATAGAAAGGAAATAGAAAAAGGAAATTATTACAATGATAAAATTAAATCACAACCAAAAACTACATGCTAGCATTTGGCACATTAGTATCCTATTTGAAATATCAAAATCCACAGTAGGCATCACCATATAGTTTGAAGTCCTTTGGGGTGCAGTGTTAGAACATAATATTAAGTGTTGTTATAAACCTTAGTTTATAATTAAATAAATTATAATATTTATATTCTGAATTATTTAATATAAACTATGAGTTTATTGTTAATTGATTTTTCATTAAATCGATTTATTTAAACCGAGGGGTATACCCTGTCACTTATATGCTCATAACCCTTGGGGTTATATAAATATGGTCGTGGGCCATAATCAGGTGATTGGAATTCACACCGGGTTAAAAACATGGAGCAGGAGTGAGGAAAGGAGTTATTGGACTAGTTAAAAGTTTCTCTTAATGGAAAATTCTTAGTTGTGGTTTTTTACCCCATTGGGGTTTTCCACGTTAAATCTAGTGTCACTATGTTATTTCATTTATCTACTTTGTTAAATGTTTATCTATTAATGTTTGGATTAGTATATATTTTATATCGTTATTTATAACCTCGGTCCTAATATGGTATCAGAGCGGTATGGTAATGTTTGTAATTTAATTAATTAATCAGTATGATGGTTAGGTGGTTTGATGGTTGGTTGGTTATTAATATCTATTTAACCCCCATCCCTTCGGGACATGTTTTTTGATATTGGTGTGTGCACAAGTGATTTCATTCTTACTGGCGCGTAAAAACCGTTTATGAGACCAAGTATGGATTATAACTATTTCAGTCCGCCTGTGGGTAATGCCAAGCCTATGGTGAATTGTGTGATTAACTTTCCACAGTTGGTTGATAGTAACATGAAATAAATTTTCATTGGTAATATATATGAAGAGTTGGTTATAAATCTTGAAGGCTTAATTGACTTAGCTCACTGATTTAGGTGACCCAAATCAGCCGATCCAATCTCATACATAGGAGAAATGATCCACCAAATTTTTTGTTTGCTAAACCTATTTTCTATCATTTCGTAATTTAATTAAATTAAATTAAACTTATTCTTTGTTATTATTAAAAATGTGAGAAAATTATTGTAATTAGATAGTTTTTTTTTCCAAAAATAGTATATTTTTTATGACATGACAACAAAGTCATCATCTTCATCATTTATATGTAAATTATAAAAAAACATCACTCACATTTCGATTGAATATTATTATTTTCAAACTATTACATTCTTGTGTAAATTATATGTTTGATAGGACCTTCTTTTTGACGTAAATTCATCAAATTTTGATTGCAAGGATTAAACAATGGCATGAGGATTTCTATTAACCTTAATTGTTTTTAATCCTCATTATTCTTAATTTATTGACACAAAAATGGGGTCTAATCAGTTTATGATTGATAAATATTATATATTGAATGGGAATAACTACAACATTTGGAAAATTTGGTTGAAGGAAGATGTCATGGCTCACAAACTATGGGAAGTTGTGAACAGAACTGAGAAGGCTCCAACTAGAATACAAATAACTTTGGACAACATTTATTTATTTAAACAAAAAGTGCAGGAAGCGATGTCCATTATTTTTTGAAGCGTGTAGGATGATTTTCCACTTCATATCTGGAATCAAGTAAGTTTGAGTGAGGCTTGGAATCAATTGTAATCGATGCATTAAGGTATACATTTATCACAAATCATTAAACTTGTTTTAGAACTAATGACAACTCCCATGAAGGGAGATAAAAAAAAGTAATTAATTATTTGGCAAAAATTAAAAATATTAAGTCTAGGTTAGATGGATGCAACTACAACTTAATTCAAGAAAAATTAATTTACTTTATTATTCAGTTGAAAATTCATGAAAGGTTTAGAAATTTCATTTCAATTCTAAATTCTAAATATCAAATTGAGCAGGATATCCCTGATTTGCAAACCCTTAGTTCTCTCCTAGTTCAGGTTGAGCAAGTTATGACAAATTTTGATTCTAAATAGAATGCCACTTAGTCACTTCTTGCTCAAAAATAAAAAAAATTAAACCTTCTAGATTCAACAAAAATCAAAAAACAACTTTTAAACCTCCTAGTAAAGACAAGAAACCAAGAAATTTAAGAGTTAGCTTTGATGGTAAATGTCATAATTGTGGAAAATTTAGTCATAAGAAAGAAGATTGTAAATAAATAAAAAATTAAATCAAATTTTAAAAATAAAAAATGGAAGAAATCATATCAAAATCAAGATGAAGATGATGAGAATAATCATAGAGCTAATATAGTAACTTTATAAACTACTTCTATTACTTCTAAATGAAAAGTATATGACTTATTTGAATATATTGTTGAAAAAGGAGTTGTTTTTCATTCATAATTAACTCAAATGGGTTAGTGAAAATGAACTAGAAGTAAATATAACTGAAAACATACACAAAATGGCTTATATGTGCTTAAATTTTTTGTTTTTGTTGGCAGTTTATTCAAAAATAGAACTATTGTTCATTTTTGGCATGAAAAACTGATCATATATGACATGTCTAGGCTTAAATTTTCCACCTATGAAATATATTGAAGGGTGCTTACATGATCATTTTTTGAAGCAAACTCTACTTAAATCCATGGAAGTTTCCACTAGTGGATCATGTTTTCAGTGAATTTTGTTATTAATCTTGTATGATTTGATTATCTATTCAGATCTGTTATCTATCAAGTCTTATCTCTTATTTAAAGGCTTTGAAATAAGATATATCTGAATGTCACCTGTGTATGTGTGTGTCCCTCTTTTGTACTTTCTTGTCAGGAAGTTAGCATGCATGTTCATATAACCCATATGTCAAAGCATACATTCCAGTATAAACGTAAAATCCGTGAGCTCAAGTGGAAATACAGTTAATAAAGAAACGTATAGATCAAACTATTATTAGAATTAGATTCACCATACAAATACCATCATTAGATACATCAATTACCATAATCCATCAACAGTACTCCATTAATAATCGGGAAGATTACATATCAGAAGTTTAATACATAATAATAATGGTATGGAGTCATGTGTGCAAGTACATCTAGGCAGTATCATAACTCTAATACAGTTCAGATCCTCAAAAAAATACAGATCAACTAACATATATAGGGGTAGATACTTGCCCTTCACCACCCATGCATCTCATAAATAGATTGTATGCTCATATGTAGCCATGTGCTAGTATGTTGCATGCTTGTACAAAGTGGCTAACAATATATTAATACATAAGTAAACTATATCTTAATCCTATTATTATACACAAACTATGCATGACCTTTTCTCTCCCATTTTTTTCCCAAACTAGAACTTATTAGCCGCGAAGTCTTCATACTATTATCTTTGTGTGATCTACACTCCATCTGCTTTTCCTATTTTTATCATGTCCCATACAAAATCGGATAAGTCCCAAAATTATCTTCTTCCTAGGCACACCCTTCTTAACTGACACTATACGCGTACCTACTCACCCCATTTGGGTGTGTGTGTGTTTGATAAAATATTTCTAATATTTCTTAGTATGTGACTACTAAAATATTATTATATGCATATCAAATGACACTTAGGGACTCCTTTGTGTTTGTATTGGAGACATCCAATACTAATTGCATTTAATATATATTTTACAAGAGTAATATGTTGAATTTTTTCAACATATTTTAGCATGGTTAGTTGTTAAGCATATTATTATATTAGTTGTTATACAACTAGTTTTTAACTTTTAAATATGGTTAAAATTAAAATCAATAATGATTTATATTATGCTTATTATGATGTCTATATGGATATTATAACTCTAACCATGTTGATGTTGTGTTGGATATAAAATATACATCTGGATTTTTGTTCAAATTTTTTGGTGCAGGTGTCATCACTTGGAACAACAAAAAAAACCAATAGTATCCATTTTTCTACTAAGGCAGAGTAGAGAAGTGTAAATGGAACAAGCCAATAAGTCATGTGGATGAAGAATTTGTTGGAAAAGATACACATGGAAGCTAAAGGAAATATTCCTCTGCTATGTGAAGGCCAAAGTGATATTACTCTTGCTGAAGAATCTAGTTCAACTTAGGAGAATGAAGCATATAAATGTTCATATGCACTTTATCGGAGAGAAGGTTCTCTGCGGTGATATAGATCTCCAGTACTTCCTGACTGAAGATCAAGTTACAAACATGTTTACAAAGCCATTGTGTGTTGTAAAGTTCATTAATTTTCATGCAATATTTTGCCTTTCAGAGTTTCCATTGAGGGGGAGTGTGCATGGCAATGTCACCTCCTAATGGCCGACTGGTTAATGATTCCATCTCATCTATACTTTTACTCTGGTATAAATCATTGTAAATAGATTTTTATGATCTTTGTAAACTGATAGAGTTTATGGTGTACAGTCCAGTGTGTTGCATCTATTTGTAAAGGAGGTCCTTGTGTTATAAAAGGTTCCTAGAGATGCGGTTTTAAGAATTTTTCCATGAGAAACTATGGGATGTAGTCTCACAAATCATGTTTATCCTAAATCATAATTTTGATTTATGGATTCCAAATCCTTTGGTACTAAAAGGTAAGTTGAGTATGATGAAGGTGTTATAATTCCTTCAAAAGTGATATGTGAGTGTAAACCTTCACTAATGGTTTATGGATTTGTAAATCCTGTTGTACAAATAGGTAATAGTGGCATATGATTCCCCACTTAATATTAAGGGGGAGTGTTAGAACATAATATTAAGTTTTGTTATAAACCTTAGTTTATAATTAAATAATTTAGAATATTTATATTCTGAATTATTTAATATAAACTATGAGTTTATAGTAATTTATTTTTAATTAAATCAATTTATTTAAACCGAGGGGTATACCCCATCACTTATATGTTCATAACCCTCGGGGTTATATAAATATAGTCGTGGGTCATAATTGGGTGATTGGAATTCACACCGGGTTAAAAACACGGAGCAGGAGTGAGGAAAGGAGTTATTGGACTAGTTAAAAGTTTCTCTTAATGTAAAATTCTTATTCATGGTTTTTTACCCCATTGGGATTTTCCACGTCAAATCTAGTGTCACTGTGTTATTTCATTTATCTTCTTTGTTAAATTTTTAGTTATTAATGTTTGGATTAATATATATTTTATATGGTTATTTATAAACTCAATTCTAATATGCAGTAGGTTTTTATAATAAGAAAAAGAGGCTAAAAAATCTATTATCAGTAGCCACGATTTTCCTTTCAAGTACCTAATCCTCGTAATAGGCTTGTAGATCCTTAATTGAGATCCTAAAGATTGGGGAAATTTTCATGAGAAGGTAGGAAACCCTTTACTATTATTTCATCTCATTCTTTACATGGGATATATCTTTATATTTTAATAGTTTTCCTAATTCAACCCTACATAATTGAGATCCTTTATACCTTGATGATGAAAACTTGTAGTAATATCCTATTTTCTGGTTCCCAATCTAACACTTAAAGGATTGAATGAAAATTACATGAACTGGTGGGAAAGGAAGAGAGATGGATCTGATAGTTTTTTATTTACATATGAGGATAGACCAATCTCTATTACTTGACCAAGCCTTTGGGAATGATAAGGAGGCACCCTAATTAGGATGTGGCTATTAGCCTGCTACTTTATGGCTTTTCCTGAACCAATGTGAGAGGACCTGAGGGGTGACTTGAAAGGGAGATGAGATAACAAGTTTTAGACCCTCGATCATGTTGTAACTTCAATATAGGGCAAAATACAACAACAAAATGTAGTACTCATTCAACAAAATTGTCACAAAGAAATGTAATCACTTGGTTTCTTAGACATAAACCACTGAAGAAAGATGAAATATGATCACAAACATCATCTCTACAGAAACTATTAATAAATTAGGGTTTGATGATGTTGACATGCTAAAATTTACAGATCATGGAAAACACACTTATAATATGTGGGATATGTGTGATTTTCAGGTAAATACATGTAGAATAAATAAGGTTAATGTGATTTTTAGGGGGTAGAATAAGGTGGTACTTAGTTAAATTAGGGTTAGTTGGATCTAATGGGGAGAAGCATCATTGCTCACCATTTCATTTTATTGCTTCCAAAATGTCAAAGAACAAAATATCAAGAGAAAATAACCTTCAAATGGGCATTTACATTAATTGATACCAAATTCATGTAAACACTACAAAATAATCTCTAAATCCTTAACACAAACACTTGTGCATAAATCTTCAATAAAATATCTATTGCATCAAATCCATAACACCCAAAATTTACTCAATGGATATAAGTAGTTGCCTCCAAATTAATATTGCAGAAAGGACTTTTATAACTAAACAAACATTGTAAAGTAACACTACAACACAATATTAATTCAATAACCAATATTATACAATAACCGAGCAAGAAAATTCTTCGTATGTCATTGATTTAACAAATACAAGATTACATCAAATATTATATTCCTTAATTATATTCCTATTTATAATCTAGAATGCCTTACTAAAGCATGGAAAACAATTATGTATACTTCAGTTTGACAAGGGAGACATGAAAATGCTCTCAATGCTCATGGATGACTATATAATTTGAAATCAAATTAGCATGAAAACCTAAAATTTATAACCCCTAAAGTGAAGACATGCCTTCACTTATATATTAAAAAATTCCCATAAGGGAATATACCTAGAAACCCCCATGAGCACTAAAAGCAAGGAATGCGGGGGCCTGGTGATCCTTGATCTGCATAATGGATGGAAGAGTTGTCCCAACTGAAAAAGAACCCATTTTTATTTTCCATGATGGAACAGTTTTGAATCATGATGGATTCTATGGATGAGTGGATAATATTAATTCATTTGCTAAAAAATCTTTTTTTCTTTCTCTGTACTATCACCATCATATGTATTCTACAAAGAAGAGTTTGTTACTCATTTCAATCAAATAATTTGATTCTTCTTTGAAAGAATAATGATTAAAAAGGAATAAAGAATGTGGAAGGGGAAAAAGAATAAATAAATTATCAAGAGGGGTCGAGATCTATTTTCTCATTCTTTTTTTCCTCTCCCAACTTATTCTTATACACATCAAAACATTCAAACATCCCCAAAATGGGGTCTTCACCCAACCCTACATGGTAGAGGAAGATTATTTCATGTTTGGATAAAACACTGTCAAATTAAGTAGAAATAATTATTTTCTCTTGGCCAATTATTAATATATCCCTCTAAATGAATGAATTTTTGAATAGAAGAACAATCAAAATCTTTTAAAGGCTATAAATCCCCTACAATATGTTGTTGAAGAATTTCTATCAACTTGTTTGCATTTTAAGAATCGTGGGGTATATGTGTCTTGGATGGGAAGAATCCTTTCAATTTTTGAATCAATATCATCTACACACTTCCCTACTTTCTCCCTCATGTCTTGGAGTTTTCTTATACAACTCCCCAATGTTTTAATTCTTAAATTGATAGCTCCCCTATATTTATGACGTCTTCCTCTACAATATGAGGGAACTATCCCTACCTTCTCCAACACTTCTTCATCCAAAATTGTGTTGGCTTCAAGCTTGGGTAGCAGTCCATCCCAATACTCAACCTTTATCTCATATTTATCTATTAATGTCCTGCTTCACTATATTTTCTCAAACACTTGGTTATAGCACTCTATAATATCCTTGATGATATTGTTGCCCCTGCTCACAAGTTCTTCCTCCCAATTTTCAGTTACTTATCCCCTACACCTCAAGTCATCAACATTTTTTATTACTTCAGGAGTGGGGGATGTAGTCTTTTTCCTTAACTTCCTTGGAGTGCTTGCACCCACTTTTGCACATAAGTTGATAAAATATCAACCTTCTCATTTAGTTTATTTTTGGTCTCTTTATCCTTGTCCATTTTCTAAAATTATACCACCCAATACCATGATAACCTCATCCTTTAGGCCCTTATGTAACAAATAAATCTTTGCAATTCAAAAAAGGCCACATAAGACTTGGAAAATCCATGGAATAATGTAGATGACTAAAATATGTAAAATATTCAAGTAAGTCACCAAACAGCTATAAAACAACTATTAAACTCTATGAATAATTTAAATAATCTTGAAAAGTCTAAAATGATTGCAAAGGACCAAGAATTTCCCGTGAAGGACCAAGAATTTGCACGAAGGACCAATAATTTTCTGTGAAGGACCAAGAATTTCCCATGAAGTCCTGATAAACTTAGAAAATGGTTATGGATGGTGAAAAACAAATGTCTATCTACACAAATGGCTATAGACACTAGAAACACATGCACAAGAAATACCTAACAAACTAATCATCCAATATTCTCATTATTTTTACAGGTATTGGATTTTTAAACTTGAAATCGGTTGTAGAATAGCTAGGTTTTGTATATTTGAAAAAATTCAAGTTTCTTCACACCTATGAATCAAAAACATCTGAATCTACACAAATGGATATGGACAATAGAAACACATGCACAAGAAATACCTGACAAACTAATCATCCAATATTCTCATTATTTTTACAGGTATTGGATTTTTAAACCTGATTAACTTGAATTCGGTTGCAGAATAGCTACGGTTTTGTAGATTTGAAAAACTTACAAGTTTCTTCACACCTATGAATCAAAAACATCCAAATCTATCATGCACATGAATAAACACTAGCTCTAATACCATGTTAGGAATTTTACGAGATAAATAATGTTACAAATTATAGATTCACAATATAAATTGCCAAATATTATAGTTTATGAAGTACACTGATGACTAACATATATTTAGATGATTATATTACATATTACAGAATGTAAATAACATGAGTAGAAATTAAATAACACACTGACACAAGATATAAGTGGGAAACCCATGGAAGGTAAAAAACCAGCCAAAAATCACTTATCTTTATTGAGAATAAAATTTTACCCAACACTCCCACTATTTTAGCATGTAGTTACGCCTTCAACAAGGGATTACAAACTACCTCATACATTTGGTCATGATTTTTTCCTCATCCACCTCATGTATTTGTAATCTGCTCACATATATAGCTCACATGCATGTTACAACTTATTTAACCAATCTCTAATGATATCACCTTGATATATACAAGGCGGGTGGTCATGATCCACTCTTAAAATTCAACCCATTAGGTCCATGTATGTTTATATTTTAAACATAAGCTATAAAAAAACACAGTATTTGGTGGGTTTCATAAATAAGAAGTTTCTTGCTTAATATTATAAACCCAACACTCCCCTTTAATGTTAAGTAGAAAAACATGCAAAAAAATTGTTAACATTTATTCTTTATGCCAAGTCACCTTTTGGTATAAAAATAATTACAATCCATAAATCAATGTGTGAGTTAAGATAACATTAAAAAAACACTTGTTCTTCGAGTTTACAATTCCACAGTACACTAAAGTAAAGTCCTACAAAGTTTTCAACTCCACAGTACACTATCACAATGTCCCACGGACTTAAACAAGCCACAAACAACTATAAATTGTGGATTTGTAGTTCTGAAGTGCACTACAATAGATTCCTATGGGTTTTTCAACTCCATAATACATTACTGTAGCATCCCGCTGACTTATACACACTACAAACGTATTGTTGGTTTTAGATAATCTAAGAGACACTATTTTTTTGGTTCAAAGCAGTGTTCCAAGGATTCCATAAAAACTGTAATACAAAGGAACATTTACAAATTATCAAGATATTAAGGATGAATACTTACATGACTATGGAGATAATAAAATCTACATATCTAATGCTTCATTGGGGATTACAAGTAAAATTTACATACATGAAAATTTATTTAAACAACATATAAATAATCTTGAGAGTATCCACTTTGACACATTCAAGCCTATAAGAGATGGCACTGCACAAGAAAAAATATGCAACATGTCATTTTCTTATTTCCTTTTCAAGGGAAGCTCTGAAAGGCCAAAACTTAGAATATTCAAAGATGAATATCAACATCATTCACATGATCATAAGATCCAAAAATCATATTCTCTACTGATTCATAGGTGGAGATCAATGTCATCCATATGATCACAAGTGTTAATATCTGAAATTCCCAACATAGCATGGAACTTGTAGAAATTTGTATCAACCAAGGGCTTCGTAAAAAAATTTGTAACCTACTCATTGGTGGAACAAAACTTGAGATCAATATCACCATTGAGAACTCTTTCCTAAATGAAGTGCACATGAATCTCAATATGCTTGGTTATTTTATGTTGGATTCAATTGTTTACAAGAGCAATACTTTGGCTGTCACATAGAAGTGGAGTTTTTCATTTGACACCTATATAAATTTATTCTAACAATATTTTGAGCCACATGGCTTCTTTTTCTGCTTCTGTAAAACTTCTATACTCTACTTCAGTAGAAGAGATAGATATTGTTGGTTCCTTCTTTTTGCTCCAAGTTATTACACTTACACCCTACTTGAAAACATATCTAGAAGTAGATATTATATCCTCAATATCACTAGCATATTCAGAATCACAATAACTAAATAATTGTGTAGTATCACAAGAAGAAGAATAGAAACCATAATTGATTGTACCTTTGATATGCCTTAGAATATTTTTTCCCATGTTCCAATGGTCCACATAAGGATCTTGGATGATTCTGGAAACAATTCCAAATTTATAGGATATAGCAGGCCTAATGATAGTTAAATAAATCAAACTACCAACCAATTTTCTATATAAAATAGGATTAAATTTATCACAAGAAGGTTTTGGATCTAATTTAATACCAACTTTTGTAGGAATAGAGAGAGACTTATAATCAATCATATTAAACCTTTTGATAATTTTAGTAACATATTGATCTTGTGATGTAAAAAAAGATTTGTGATTTTGACAAATAACCATGCCTAGAAAAGGATTCAATAGTCCTGAATCATTAATTTCAAAACGTTTTCTTAACATCTCTTTGATTCTAAGAATTAGATTCTTATCACTATTAGTAATCAAGAGATTCTCAACATATAAGACAATAACGATAACATGATTGTTTTCATACTTGAAAAATAAATTGTTATCAAGAAAATAGTTAAAGAAACCAAGCTCATGAAATAAATTATTTATCTTGGCATACCAAGCTCTAGGATCTTGCTTGAGACTGTCTAAATATTTCTTAGTTTTGCACACAAACAATTATTTTTCATGTTATTCAAATCCTTTAGGTTGATCCGTATAAATTTCTTCTTTCAAGTCACCATTTAAAAATGTATTTTTGACATCTAGTTGGTGAATCACCCAGCCATACTAAGTTGTAAAACCTAGAAGAATTCTAAGAGTGCTCATTTTGGAAACATGAGCAAAGGTTTCAAAAAAAATCCAAACCATTTTTTTGAGTAAAACCCTTTATAACTAATCTTTCATTGAATTTATCAATCTTACCAGTAGAGTTGTATTTTATTTTATACAACCATTTAGAGCCTACAATGATTATTTTAGAAGGGGGGCTGATTCCCAGGTTTGATTCTTGATTAGAACATTGTATTTAGCTTACATAGCTGCAACCCATCTTCCATATAGGCTAGATTATTCAAAAGACTGATGATCAACCTCATAAACAACTGACAAGGCATGATAAAAATGTTGAATTTAGGTCATATTTCTCAAATCATTAGGTTTAAATTTTGAAACCATATTTTTTTCCCGTTTAGGAGTCATAGATTAAGACAAGGATTGAGAAGAATTCCCCTCAATGTCTACATACATAATATTATAAGGAGACTAAAAAGATTCTTCTAGAAAAGTTTCAAATTTAGGACACTCAAAAGATGGAATAGAGGTAAATTTACAAAGAGGTTTCTCAAGAACATGCACAATATTATTTTCTATAATCACATGCTTAAATGGATCATATACTCTTAATCTTTTTTTAACTACCATATCAAAAAAATGGAAGAGTAAGAGGTAGAATCAAGCTTTTGTCTATTAAATTTAGGAATAATAACAAAAGCAGGGTTGCAAAACATCTTTTAATAAGAGATGTCAGGTCTTTGCTTAGTCCATAATTCATGAGGTGTGCTTTGATGTAATTTTTTGGTAGAAATTCTATTTAGAATATGAACAACAATGTTCATTTCTTCATCCCATAGAAATTTAGGAACATTAGAAGCATGAAGCATGGTCCTAGCCATTTCTAGGATTTTTATATTCTTTCTTTAAGATATGCCATTTTTATGAGGAGAATAGGGAGTTGTTAATTCCTTTTGAATTCTACAAGATACAAAAAACTCATCAAAATTCTTATTAGCATATTCACCTCCATTATTAATCCTGATTATTTTGATTTTCAGATTAGCCATATTTTCAAAACGGCCTTTAAATTATTTAAACTTAGATAAGACATCAAAAAATTTCCTAATGTAATAAGACCAAGTCATTTTTGAGAAATAATCAATAAAACTAACATATAAAGCACCACAAAGATAAGGTACTTCCAAAGAACCTCTAACATCACTAGGAAGTAACTCAAGCAAGTAAGAGGAATTAGACTCATGATGTCTGTGAAATGGTTGTACATGTTTCTTACCACACAAGTAACTTTCACAAGATTCATGATATGATTTTATCTTAAGAAGACCTATAATAAGGTTAAGGTGGGACATCTCATACAAAATTTTAAAATTTAAATGCCCAAGCCTTTCATGTCATAATTGAACAACAATAAAATAAGTGGAAAGACAAGATTCAACAACAAACCCATCAAAAAAGTATAGTCCATTCTTATGTAAACTAGCAGGAATTACATTACCAAGATTATTTTTAACATACCATTTATCTTGCAATAACACAACTTTACATTCATCTTTAGTTATTTGTGAACAAGATAAAATTTCCTTCCTTAAGTTAGAAACAAATAACACATTTCTAATTATTCCATTTTCAATCTTAATATTGCTACAACATTCAGACTTGATGACAAATATATCTCCTAGATAAACATTTTCATTACATTCAAAAATATATGGAGGACATCATAACATATATGTCATGTGTCTAGATGCACCACTATCTAGGATCCATTCAGTATCATTGGAGGCTGAAAGAGCGGTATAAAGGGCAATAGACTACACATCATTATTGGCTTGGTGATTAGTATGACTCTGATTTTTATTGTTCTTCTTCATTTTATTATTTTTGTTCTTATTCTTAGTGTATCCATGTATTAGTTAACTAAACTAAAGAATTGAAACTACAACAATCTACATAGTTCCAAATAAAATTAACTAAACATGAACCATCATGATAAGAGCTTAGAGAGACTAAACATTATCAACATGCATATTATAAACTTGAATAAAACCAAACTAATATACAAAAGCTTAATATATACTCTCTATTATTACTAAAATATAAAATATGAACCTATGAGGAACATAACCAATAAAAATGGAATGGTGGAGACCTCAAGAATTGAGAATGGAATCTCACCAAGACATGGCTACAAGGCCATTTTGGATCTTCCCATATTACTCAATTTTTAGCGTATGGATGCAAGATGAGAAGCTTAATCCAAATCAATGGATAATTCTCAAAGCCAAATGCCTATATTTTATGTTATATGCAAAGGATGGTGTAATAATAAAGGTAGGAGGAGGGTTGTTTATATAACCCTTTGGTTTGAAGAATCTTTGCATCCTATTACATGTAGGATAATAGCAAAGCTAGATTAGTTAGGGATAAGCATACTTTAAGTTTGCTTTAGAGGAGATTAATATATTATTAGTGATACATGGGAGTTGAGGGGGGTGTATTATTTAATCAAGGGTGACTAATTAATAGGTAGGTGTAGCTTATAAAATCCTTTTAGAGGAAAGTTACAATGATTTGAGTTATGAGGGGATTTTAATCCAATAAATGACGACTTATTGATTAAATAGAAGGGGAAGTTAATTATTTAAGAATAATTAATTAATCTAGATAGAAAGGGATACTAATTAATGGAAGGTCTTTAATTGACGTTTTTAGCAAGAGAATGGTTAACTAGTTAGTGTAATGTAACTATTTAATGGTGATAGAAGGGAAAAGGTGTGTTATTGAAGATATGTCGTCAATTTGTGGAAAAAGGTATAATTAGCGCAATTTAAGTATTTAAATTGATCAATCTAAATTATAGGTGTCTAAATTTTCCCCTCTTTGGGGTGGCATAAGCGATGCCACTTCAAAGATAGTAGACAAGTATAAACACGTGAATTTTGAAGAGATAGAGGAAAAATTAGCGAAGTGAGGAATTCTCCCTCAAATGTCAATGGGGTGATGAAAGAGGTCGATCAATGATCGAAAAAATGAAGGAAATGGAAAGAAGAGGGATAGGATTCCCCAAGAGAATTATATAGAATAAAAATTAAGATGAAAAGAAAAGAGCTAGCTTTCATCCAGTGTATTGAAACAACTTTTGTGTCATCATATTGCTAGTGATCTAAGTCATCGGTCCTTATTAAAAATATAAGTATACAAAAAAAGTGTAGAATGACATGAAAAACCATAATACAAACAATTTTCTATTGCAGAAAACACCAACCCAATGTAACATATAGAATGCAATGCAATACAAGAAGTAAACAAGCTCATATAACAGGGAAACAAGTACAAACACACATACCCAAACCAACAATGGTCAAGATGGTTACACAAATGTTTTGTTATCAAGTTGAAGATCCCAAATGTTCATGATTAATGAAAAGGGTTAAAAATTATTCCCTAAGAAAGGATACATGTGAGGGAAATTTATTAAGGACGCGGGATCCAATGATAAAGCTTTATGTATGACAAAATATTAACAGGCAACTAGATGTGCCACAGAGTACAAACGAAGCAAGCAGGCTAGCTTTGTAAATCGTTGTAGATAAAAGTGATCCACAAGTCATTTGGTTTGAGAACACATGAAAATTTCATTAAAATATGAGATGAATACCATGCGTGTGACACAAATTTCAGCTGTGTACAAGATTTTTACCAATTTTTGTAAATTTTTGAATTTTTACAATTTTTTAGGATTTTTGGCAATTTCTTGAAATTGTTTTTAAAAGTCTACTTTTTTATTTTGAGTTTTAATTTTTTTTGAGAAGAATTATGATAGATAAGATCTCCCAAAAGTAGAAAATATGCCCTAAGGAGAAGAAAGGAGTGTTAGGCGGAAAACAATTCCCCCGACGTAGAGAAAAACTAGTTAAAAATAATTATTTAATAGAAATAATTATTACAGCGGGTGTTAGAATGACCATGACGGTCAAAAAATTCCCCAGGGCATCACGGAGGGTGAAAAAATCTAAATATACCCCTCCAAGGGGGGTTAAATCATTGCGAATAGTTCATTTGTTACCACACCCTTACCATTTTTTTTACCGTGAGTTATCATGAGTTGCGAGTGAGATGACGAGAGTGCAGACCCATAGGAGGCATGCTGACACCATTCGAGAGTACACCCGAGAGGAGGAAGATGGACCATTTGTGAGTACTTCACCCCTCTTAGTCAATTTTTGCACTTAATCACATTTATTAGGCTATTTACATAGTCAAAAATGTGTGTGCACACAGGTTTCCACGGGCGCGCACGAGCATCCAAAAGGCATGTGCATGCACATGCATATATCAAAAAATGTGTGCATACATGCACAGGTACAAAAAATGTACATGCATGCACCTAGGGGAAAGTGTGTACATGTAGGTGCACATGCTAGAATGTCCGGGCAGGCATCCTAAAGGACGCATATGCGCAAGTTGGGGGAATAGATATGTTACACGTGAAAATGGAAATATGGGTGCGGTAAGCACCATAGAGGGCATGTACATGTGCTAGGTGAACATACACCAGAAAATGTGTGCACTTTCCTAAAAGGGCGCGTAGGTACAGAGGAAGGAAAAATATGAGATTTTAGAAGAAAAACTAGGAGTTTCTCAAAATAAAGTTAGCTATATGAGATAGAATAGATGAAATATGAGTTATTACTTAGAATAATAGAAGAAGATGGAAGAATGGAAAGTTCCAACATGTTAGATGCTATTTTCCAGAGATGATTGTCATCATTATAGGAGAGGGAACAAAATGGCTGCCTCGCCACCTTTGAGGTGAGCTTCCGTCAGTGATATGGTGGATGATGGACATTTTGTTAGAGATTACAGGGTTATCCCACATAGCACAGATGCCACAAATCACCTTGGACCATGGCCTACTCACAGCCTTAGCTGAGAGGTGGTACAGTGAGAGCCAGTGCTTTCGGCTCCCCATAAGAGAGATGACTATGGACTCTCGAGGACATCTAGCATATTCTATGTGTTCCCATTCAGGGGAAACTGGTTGACTATGTCAGTGCTAATGCTAAGCTTCTAGAATGCCTTATTGAGGTTTTTGGATGTGATGATATATTGCACCGAGGTATGATGGTGCACTTACACCGATGCATTGTTGATCCCAGGTTTCATCGTATGCTTGTATATTTGATGGCTCTTGTTAGTGGATTTTTTTCTTATTGACAAGATAAGTACTTCATTCCCATTTGGCCGAATTGGTGTTATACAAGGCTTATTTTGAGGTGAGAGATATTTTTGGGGCCAGTGCATATTGACTCATTTATACTGGGATTTACACCTTATCACATACCATGGTCAGAAGACCATGGGCCCTGCCACATTGCTACAAATATGGGCATGGGATCACATATCCATTGGTCACCCTACATGTTTTCTATGATTTTGGGATCCAGAGGAACCCTCAGTGATGGTATGGGTCCCAGCTGGGGATGACATGCATGGGCACCAGGGGGACACCTATCATTATCGTAGAGTGTACAATGATATTCAACAACATATGGTAGTGTGGAGGCCCTAATACCACTATCAGTGGGTCAAGGATGTAGTGGAGCTCAGCATAGCTATGGTAGAGCACTTTTTGATAGGCATCCGAGGATATATTGTTGAGTTTTATAGAGTAGATCGGTGCCAGAGACAGTTTAGAGTAGTTCAGGATGTACCAAATCAGCTAAGAGATTTGACATGGGGCCATAGATTTAGCCAGATCGAGCTTGAGCTAGTTTTAATCAGATGGTACCATAGGCATGGGTTCCACTGAGACATTTTAGGTATCCTGTATTTACAATCGAGTATGCACCCTGGTATTTGATTGTTCTTCATCGGCATCTCACCATTCCGCATGCCACATGGGATGCAGGTGTTAGGCCACATCTTGAGGAGTATAGTGATGATGATGATGGTGATGGTGATGGTGATGATAATGATGGGTTTTATGGACAAGGCCATGATGACGGTGGTAGACAGGGTCCCCCACCATTACATCAGTGGGCATAGGGCCAAGGATAGATATAGAGGAAGATACTAGTTTTGAGACAGAAAAAAATACCCCAAGTGGCGGCCTACCAGTTGGAGTACATGTTCCTTTACAGTACGTGCTAGTGTAAATAGCAACACCACAGGGTCTTCCTCCAGAAGGAGTACCACATTAGGGTTCTCCACAGAGAGAAGCACCATAGAAAGGGTGGGTTCCCAACCCACCACACAGTCCTCTAAGAGGTGGAGGGGTGGAGATGATGGAGATGGGGGGTGGAGGTGAATGAGATGGATCTATTTGGTTCTAGTAGATCCAGCAAATGGTTTCCTAGATGTCACATATTACTAGCCTATTACATCAATGTATAGTCTATGTTCAACAATTCACTGTAAAGAGGGACCAAGCTAGGGTACAACTTTAGGCAGTTACTTCAGAGAGGGACCAGTTGAGTGAGGAAGGGTCTCAGGTATAGGATATCATTGCAGAGTGAGATCAGCTCAAGGATAAGTGACCAATAGGCCAGGTTGAGATCGTGATAGTTTCTACTAAGATAGCCTCATTCATACATACTAATGGATTCGTAGTGACACCGCACGTTCACAGGGATTTGGAAACAGCTATGGGGAGAGAATATTATTATAGATCCTTATATTATGAGGTTGTTCTAGAGGGCTAGATGAACAGGCAAGTAGATTTGGGAGGTCACAAAGGCCATTTGTATCAAGAAGATCAGTGGAGCAGCCACAAGGACATCTAATGAGGAAACATGGTTCAAAGGTCATGGGCCCCCCACCAGATTATAGGCCACCAAGTCCCCATGAAGTATCGATTTAGACATGACTCCTTTTTCGATTGTATACACATATGTATATACTTGTGATGCACGCCTCTTATGAAGGCTTAGTTTTTATGATGTATCATTTTTTTATTATGCCTCCTGATGAAGGCTTATTTTGACTCATTCCCATGATGGCATTCTTTTTGTACCCAAATGATGTATATTTTGAGACACACATGTACATGGACATTTGATTTTGATATGATATGATGATCATTATGATTGGAATCTATATTATGATGTTGTTGTATATGTATCACATGTTTTTAATTTATGACATATCCTTAGATGATATCATTTGTATTGTTCATGAGATGTTTTTAGATTATTCCACAAGATGATATTGATGATATTGGTGTGGGGGGGATAGATTTTGATATTTGTGACCCCTCTTGCCCTCATTGATTATACAATATGTGAGGATTAGCTTAGCATACATGTATGATGTAGACTTTACATTTTATTTATATATGATGTTAGATGTGATGATATGGATGATAGATGATAGATGATAGACATGATAAAAAACAATTTACAAGTAACGAACATGCAAGCACAAAAAAAGTTAACAAAACAACCAAATATACACCCTAAACAACTTAACAATGCAACTATGCACAATTATAAACAAATATGCAAAAACAAACCCATATGTACAAATAAGAATGAATCTAATCTAAGAAAGAAAATATCAATACAAAAGGTATGTTTAAGCAACACACTAGACAAATGTACAAGCAAGAAAAAATATACAAACAATGTACACACAAATAAACAAAGCAAGGAACAAACAAAACAACAAAAACAAGTAAACTACTACTATGTTTTTGTAAGAATGTTTTCAATGTGTTTTGTGTTGTTTTTGGGAGTTTTGTGAAACAATTTTCTATTGTTTTTTGTATTTTCCGATTTTCTAATTTTTTTGTTTTTTTGAACCTATTTAAATGTTTTTTGTGATTTTCAACATATTTGAATGTTTTTTGTGTTTTCTAACAGTTTTCTGAAGCTATGTACACAAAACCAAGAAATGTAGATGCCCCTAGTGTTAGATGGGGATATACAAAGGCAGGTGCCACTGTGTTATAAACAAGAAGGTGAAGTTGTGAAGATGCCCCCAACATTAGGTGGGAATATATAAAGGCAATCTTTTCACATAAAAATAAGAGGAGAACTAGCCAGATCAAGGCTTTGACAGTATAGGCTCACAAAGAATCTCATATGCAGGTTTGGAACTAGCTCAAAGCTAAGAAAAGGTACCCCCTAGACGTAAGATGCTTTTGAACAATGAATCCTCTCAAGGCTCTAAAAACTAGTTTTCACCAAGGGACCTATCCAAAGGACCAAAATTGCATGGTTTTCACATTTGGATGACCTACTTTCTCTTTTTATTTTTCTCTTTTGTTGATTTTTTGTAGTTTTCATAGTTTTTTACTTTTTTATTTGTTTTCTAATTTTTGCACCATGTTCAAGCATAAAACTGCTTGAGGTTCATGGCATTCATGGGCTTGTGCAAATCATCTCCATCAAGATGGGCAATTTTGTATGCTCTTGACCCAAATTTGGCCACAATGACATAAGGACCTAACCAATGAGGTTCAAACTTTCCTTTCTTTTCTCTCTCTTTCACTGTGTTGAATTGGTTTTCCTTCAACACAAAATCTCTAACCTTGAACTAATGAGATATGATTATCTTGTTGTATCTCTATGACACTCTATTTTTATACACTTGAAGATGGTTGAGTGCATGCAAACGCACCTTTCATCTAGGAGTTCTATTTCTGCCAGTCTAGCCACTCTGTAATCCTCATCTTTATCTAGATATTCCCTAAGATATATTCTCAGGGAGGGAAAGCTCTATATCTAGGGGGATGATGGATTTAGTTCTAACTACTAGGGAATATGGTGTCACACCAGTAGGGGTGCGAATGGAGGTCCTATAATCCCATAGGGCACAGTGAATTTGAAAATGCCAATTCGCAACCTATTTTACTCACCATCTTCTCCATGATTCAAACAAGTGTTTTATTAGTGGCCTCTACTTTCCCTTTACCTTAAGGGTAATATGTTGCATGGACCACTTTAATATTATTTGAAAGCACTGACATAGAGCTTTCACCATCTTGTTCTTGAAAATATTTTCCATTATTAGGTGACAGTGGCAGCAGGAATGCCATAACGATAGATGAGGTGGTTCATGATGAACTTTGATATTTGGGAACTTGTAACATACATTAATGGAACTACCTCCACCCACTTGGTAAAGTATTTTGTGGCCATTATGATGTGTGTATGACCATAAGATGAGGTAGGGGTAAGTTTCTCCCTATCAAGTCCAATCCTCATTTAGTAGAATGGACATGGTGATGTGACTAGTTATAATGGTTTTGACGGCGCATGGATGAAGTTTCCATATTTCTAGCATAACACGCACTTTTTTATGTAATTACAGCAATTTGTCTCCATGGTAGGCCATTAATAGCAATCAATGGAAGAAAAATTAATAGAATGAAGGATGCCCCCTCGATTGTCAATGGGGTGATGAAAGAGGTCGATCGATGATCGAAAAGATGAAATAACGCAAGAGAAAAAATAAAGAAATTGATCCCTATTACCCCAAGTTACTTGGGAAGAAGGAATGTTGATAGAAGGAGAGTGATATGGAAGAAAAATGAAGATGAAGGAAGATGGAAATAGCTACCATCTTGTTGATGTAAAAACTAATTGTATTTCACCATTTTTCTTATGATCGATGTCATCTGTCCTTATTAATAATATAATCATATGACAAAAGTGTAGAATGACATGAAAATCCAAAGTACAAAATAATTTTCTATTGCTGAAAACACCAACTCCATGCAACATACAAAATGTAATTCAATATGAGAAATTAAAAATGCCTAACTCCACAAGTATACATAATGCAATGCAATAAAAGAAAGCAAACAAGTTAACCTGACATGAAAATAAGTACAAACACACATGCTCAAACAAGTGATGTTTAAGAAAATGTACCAATATTTTTGTTATCATTGCTTTCACCACTGAAATCTGTTCAAAATTTATACGCATAAGGCTTAAGAGTTTGATGCCCCAAGACAAGGATACACACAAGGGAATGTATGAAGGACACTAGAAGTCTATGATTAGAAGCAAACACACACTATGATTATAGCCCCAAGCAAATGATATAAGTTGCCCTAGAGTATAGACATAGTACACGCATGTAGCTATTGTTGGTGGAAGAAGATCCATAAGATGATCCATACAGTTGTGCACATGTACAGGTAATAACTAATGAGTGACATTGAAGTTGTGATGTTTTTGAAGTATAGCTTCCGATTTTTAGTGTTTTTCATTAGACAACATTTGTTGGATGTTTGTGCTATATTTTGCGATGTTTTCTGGATTTTCTAAGTTTTGTGAATGTTTTTTTAGATTTTTAGGTTTTACCTAGATATAGATGGGATTTTCTAGGGAAAAATACCACATGTTTTTGAGATTTTCTAGGTTTGAAACCTCCGTAGTGATTAGGTTGGAGTTTTCCAGGTTTTACCAACTGTTCACATTTGGATTTTCTAGGACAATTTACCATACGTTCAATCATGTATTTTCTATGTTTTACCCCCAGTGTAAGTGTTTTTGAAACATTTCATAGAAATGAAGTTTACGATTTTTATTAAAAGGGTTTTTAGGTCCTTTACACAATGTTTTTGGATTTTCTAGGTTCACATGAATGTTTTGGATTTTCGAGGTTTTACAAATAGTGTGAATGGATTTTCTAGGATATTTACTATTGTAGCTTGAATTTTCCATGTGTTACAATTATTTTTTTTTCTAGGTTTTACAAATCATGAGACAATGCATGGATTTTAGTAAGAGTTTGAACTAGTGTTTTAGGATTTTACTAGGTAACATACTAATCATGTTTTCTCATGGATATTCCAGGTGTTTGTTCCCATTTTGATCTTGTTATATCCTATTGGCACCATCTTTGCAAGAGTTAGCCAATAGACTTCTTGAGTGCGGTCACTATCCCTTTCCTCAGTGTTCCTTAGGACTTGCATGTTATTTATTGACATGTTTAACTAACCTTGTTATTGTCCTCTTGTGTTCCTTGGTTACATCCTGTAGAACTATTGCTTTGGTCACCATCTAGGTGTCCATATCCTCCTTCAGAGAAGCATTTGATTCGAAAAAACAACGTTTCACGTCTACTGAATCAGTAGGTATTCATGAGCCCTTGAAGAGAATGTAGTCTTGGGAAAGTTTTGAATAGAGAAATAAAGAAGCCGCAATTCAATTTTGAGGTTAGATGTTCCATGGGTTGTAGGAATTTGCAAAGGAAGTCTTGCGGAATAAACTTATTGGAGGAACTTTGTGCTTCACGAAGGGGTTAATGAATTACAAGTGGCTTCCATGGAAGGATATGGAAGTTATTTTCATGAGGACAAAGCGCTTGTGTCCACTCATCAAAAGTTGCAAAGTAGAAAGAGGGAAATTAGAATCGCAACCAAGTTTATTAGATGTCCATTGAAATAGGATAACTTAAGAGGTCATATGGTCTTTAATTTACCAAGGTCTATTGTTCTGACCAGAGTTGCAAAACCCTTGGATACCATAGAGATAACATGGTTGCACAGGGAGAGCAATGTCAATGACTAACCCAAAGGAGACCTCGTGGAATAAGAAAAATCCAAAAAAATACTTGTAGAAGAATCAAGGACCAGGGAAGCTGCAAGAACATCCAGGTGGATGTATCCTAATAATCTATAGCAATAAGTTTAGTCTTTGTACCATGGATTTTATTGTATTTATCATGTTTTCCCATAACTTCTCAACTCAAGCATCCATTTCACCCTCAATTTTTTGACTATAGTGCATTGGGATGAAAATGGTCACTCTTTGATAGGGATTTCCAACAATGATGTTCAAGATTTTGCATGAAAATGAGTGAAGAAACACATGAGGTTGCTTATCAAGTGTACATAATTATCCCCGGTCTGTTGATCGTCATGAGTTCAAGAATCAACAAGAAGATTAGAGATGCTTAATTTTGATCCTGGATCTTCATCCATGAGGGATGTTTCTAGTTCCCTAAAAATATGTCTCTCTTACACTTTTTTCCATACTTGAAGACTGGATGATGTAGCAGTATCAAGAATCAAACACTTGGCAATTTCCCATTTGTATAATCATCTTGAGTTGCATGGGAGCTTTAGAGCTTTATTGAGTTGGGCATGCCTTGGCACATGGATCATCAATTAACACGTTCTCATCCCTTGGATATAATCATAATGTAGAGGATATTATCTTAGGTATCAAGAAGTGGGAAAAGTAGTGAAAATGTTTAAGGAATTGACGTGAGGAATAACTTATAGGAATGAGGGCTGACAAAATCATTGATTGAGGTAAGATTTCATGATGGATTAACATCTATAGAGGGAGAATTGAATCTTAGGGGCTACCAAGAGGTAGTAGCCAAAAATAGAAGATTAAGGGATACTAGGAAATGTGAATCTTGCCCCAAAATATAAGGTGATGGGCTACTAAGATGTGGCCCAAGAATATAAGATGAGGGAATCTTACAAAAATGGCTATTGTGATTATCATTTTTTTTGAAGAAAATCATAATGGATGTGTCCCCCAGATGTAGAAGGAGAATGGGCTACTCAGATTTTTCTAATTCCAAGATAAATGATTTTTAGGGTGAATTTCAATTGTCCTCATATATAGAATTAGACTATGGGCTACTTATCGATAATCTAAATTTTGATTGCGTATTGAAGTGCATTATATGTATATCCTTAACCAAGAAAAATTTGGTGATGAGAAGATGGGCCAAATGGCTCAATACTAGACCCCAGTAGTTCATTGGCCAGAATCAAAGAATGTGAGGTTTGAAGAATAAGAGGATGATCAAGTTGCGTGATCTAGGGCTCTTCCTCTATTTCTAGATAAAAGGAATCACCTTTTCCCCACAATATGTGAACGCATTGAGGTCTAAAGAGAATCCTTTCTCGTAATTTTTTAGAGGGATATCTTCGTGTACCCTATACGCACCCAAAATTACATGTGCTACATTGTCAGAAAAATAGTTACAAAAGTCCCCAATGATGATTCAGGTCCTTTCAAGAAGGTGTTCGAGCTCCAATTTCCATTCACAGTGTATATTTTTTCCTAGACATCTTTACTTATAATTCCTGTACTTTTTCCAACTTCTTGCCTCTTTCTGTGCATGTTTTGGCCTTTAGTGCCAGGACCGCCACCCTGCCTGGGTGGCGGTTCTGAAACTGCCACCCAAAACAGGATAGTGGTCCTGAAATTTCTGCCCTGCGCAGGGGTGTCAGTCCTTCCCACTTTTTCCAGAATCCCTCACGCATGTTTTAACATGTGATGGTTCACTTAATTTCACTTTTTGCATGCATCCGTGAGCCAAATTGTCTAAAATTAGCTTTGATTGCTTGGTTCTCCTTCCTCCTATTTTAAATAGATTTAATTAGTTGGAACTGCTCCTTCTTGCCTTGTTCATGAAGTCACCTCCCATCCTCCATTCCTATATATTCCATGTTTGTATTCAAGCAAAAGTCCTAAGAATTTTTGTGTATCTTGCATTGTATTGCTGATACGATCTTGCTAGGAATTGCATAGCCAAGCTCTGATCTCTTGTGCTATCTCTCTTCTACCTACATTGCATCTAGACTACCATCAAGTTGCCATTGCTCAAGTGCCATCCTCCTACTGTTGTTCTTGCATTCCCAATCCCTTGGACTCACATGAACACTCAGAGAAAGAAAGGAACATACTGAGGGGACATATACAGACACAACCAGATTTGCCAAAATCTCTTGCTTGTCCAGGTTGGAATTTTGTGTTTGTTTGCCTTGTTTGTTGAATTGTCAATTTCAAATCACTAGTTTCAATCACATATCGAATAGAGTAGAAAAATTCATTCATATCAAATAGAGTAGAAAATCATTCATATCAAATAGAGTAGAAAATCATTCATTTCAATAAAATTAGTCAATCACAAGTAGATCAAGTCATTAGTAAGCTTGCATCTTAAACATTACCAGGGAAGTTGTGAGGAACAATAGCCCCTTTCAGGGTCATGATTTGTTCTTCACCTCTGAGGTAGGGTTTGAAGGGTTTTGATTAGATTAGGTTATTTGCTTTAGATTAGATTCATACATTTTCACAAGTAACCAACTACATCTGGATTGATTACTTGTCTTTAGTTTATTTATTAGATTAGAACGCATTGCGTAAAAATTAGAAAAGAACAAAAAGATTTCCTTTGATAGATTAGTTTGATTTTATTTCTTTGATCTGACTTATTGTAAAAACTCCTAAAAACATATATTAGATTTCCTTCAGTAATTAGTTTTCTTATCAAAAATCATTTTATTTCATTTGCATGACCATCAATGGTCCACAATAGGAAAAGACATACAGTTGTGATCCCTTGGTCCCATAACCCAACAGACCAGAATTGATAACTGACATTGATACCAATTTACATTTGACATTCTTACACACACCTGTAACTTTTTCTGAGAAAATAGAACAACTCAATACGCTAAATATCGATGTTAATCAAGCCTACGACTATTGGAATGCTCCTGACAACATGTTTTGATTATGTTCATGACCATTCAAGGGCCACAGCCTCCACAAGTCTTTGGTTGTGATCCTCAGGTCCCACAACCCAATGGGACTACTAATCAGTTAGACATTGACACTAGTTTGTGTACATTAGTATTCAGATCTTCACCACTTCCACCAGATATTATTGCACAACTTTCCTTACTGAATATAGCAGCCGATCAGGCTAAGACTTTCTGGACCAGACTAGAAAATCACCCATAAACACATGTGGCTCCATTGTGCCTCTCATTCTTACTTCCATGACCTTATCTCGAAATCTATACAAGGCACCCACAAGTCATTTTCCGCATGTTCAGCATCCAAAAAATAGGATCTCGGTAAAGCTCGACATTGATTAGATTCTACGAGCGGCTATTATTTCAGACCAAGCCATCACACCACTTCAAGTTAGGAGAGCATTATTTGCCTTAGACTCGCAAATCCTGACATTACATGTTGAAGATATAAGATTTCCCAATAAGCTTGATCCTCGTAACCACACTCACATTCACACTCATTCTACACCGACTGTCTTGGCATGACCTTGAGCAGTCGGGTGCAAAAAAGGTCACGTGTTGATTTCCTATTGTACAAATTGGTGAACCCGACGTGAAGAGCTAGCCTCTAAATGTTTCCACTTTCTTCATCCATCCTTTATTCTATGGGTATTCTTATACCCCCCGAATATGTCAGGATACGATGAGTATGGTTAGCCCATCTCGAGTTTTGACATGTACCACCACCAATCAAGTATACCACAACAATCACCTTCACTTTCAACATGGGCGGACAACCACTCATCCACTCAAAACCCTCTGCTTTAGGGAACCAAAGTTGGTTCCTCTGTATGTATTGAGGAACTTGACCAGGTCACTTAGACCTATCCTCGTGAACAATCAAGTTCAAACAACATGAATTTCACTGGTGAAGCAAGTTCATCGCGTATTGTCTTGACATCCCATTAGCATGCAAGCAGATCAACTCCCATATCTAGATGAGGAATATTTAGCATGATATGTTAGGAGTGAACAACACTTCCAAAACATGAACCAAGCTTTTGATAGGTTACAAGGACAAGGTGATGTCCTTGATTTAAAACAATAATACTACCCCTCCACCAACCAACAATACTACCAATGAGGGGTGGCAACATAGTGAACAATTCATAGCAGGATACCATACTCCTCAACAACCTTTAAGGGTTAAACAAAAGTACCTAAGAAAATCACTTCCCCGTCAACGGGCTATGTCATTTCATCTTTGGTAGACAAATTCAAGTAGCTAGACCTTTCCCAAAATACTCATATTTCATTCGTAGGGCAAATAAAAACTTCTCCCCACCTGCAAAACTATGGATAGATACCTACTGCATTAGAATCCTCTAGTTTATATGAATATTCAAAACCCTGGAGATCTGATTACGGGGACAGGAATGTTGGGTATGCCCCCCCAGGACACATATGGATATCTACAATAGGGACTAGCCAAAAGTGCATTCTCAAACTTAAATGAAATGTTACATGGCTTCGTGCCTTCAATTCCATATCAAGGTAATCAACCCCCTATGTACACGTGTATTCTAAATCTCCGCAGGGGGACATGTATACCTACCCGCGTCCATATGGACAACCGCAGGGAATGCCATACGCCCCAATAAATGTCTATGTTGTCCCATTTCAGCAACCGATGCATCCCCCACCTCCTTAACAAGTATCTTCAATGGTGGAAACATACGCAATGGAGACCTATTCTAAATATCTCAAGGAACCCTTATACTTCTCCATTCAGACAATCATGCTCCTGATACCCTTGCCTGATCTTCTAAAATTCAAAATGGAGGGTAATCCTAATGCCCACATCAAGGCTTATGTAATGGCCATTCAAGAGCTACTCCCATGGGACACCGTCGTTGTTAAGATGCTAGAAGGTATTTCTCTTGACTGGTACTATAGGATACCGGAGGCTTTAATGCACTCATTCAAGCAACTCGTATCAGAATTTATTAAAGCTTTTGATATTAAAAAAAATTGAGAACAGGAATCCAAGAAAGAACACAATGAGTATGCAGCCCACTTTATTCAAAGGTGGTGACAAGTTCTCTACTCCTCTGCAAGCGCTCCAAATATGGATCAAACAGAACTTTGTGATTTGTTCCTCCACTCTCTCAACATATAGAGACAAAGGAAGAGTTTCAAAAGTTCTCGCTAAGGATCTTTGAATAGGTGCTAGAGGGTGCTCTTTGGATTGACCAAGTGGCCATTGACAGTGGTCACAAGACTTATGGAGCTAATGGAAGTTTAGTCACCCCTAATCAAAATAATCCCAGTTACTCCAACAACACAAATAGTAATCAAGGACCAAAAATCCTTAATAAGAATCTTGGAGTCATGATGGATGGAGTGATAGAAAAACCTAAGAATCATAATGTTGTTAACACTTGTTGATCAGAGAAAACTTGATAGAAAGCACATAAAACATCTACACGGGAAAGCGGGTCATATTCAAAGGCCCAAACAGATAGCGGGAACACACGCGTGGAGTAAAAGTTTAGTTTTCGGGACTTAGCCATTTTTCACTCATGAAGGTCTATTTTTAGAGATGGCATGCAGATCACACAAATGAGGCAGAGACGTGTGCACCATGCATTGGCTATTTTTGAAGGATTATATATAAAGAACTTTACATGGACATAGTCTGGAAATAGATCTACTACTGTTAGATAACTACCAATAGTCTATTATTAGTTCACTTGCATGTGTGGCTAGTTTTGTAGCAGCGTGTGGCTATTAGTAGCATGCAACCTATTCTTGGAATGGATAAGCAGTGAAGGGAAAGTCCCCACCCTTATATATGTAGTTAACCGCACAGTAGAGAGAGGTATGATGGTGAATATATATACATAGATCGACATATATAGATATATGCATACATAGTGAGATTATGCTGCTAAATCTATTACGCACATACTACTGTTATTGTAATGAAGCTTTTGTATACTTATTGCATTGAATATAATGGAGGATATTGGCTGAATCTAAGTGTTAGTTCTATGTGTATTTGAATCTAGTATGTTTTTTATCTCATCATGGTTAATATTTAGTTCTATTCTCCATTAGAGATAGATCTGGTATGCTCTGTAGAATGATGTGTTAGTAATGGAACTATATGTGTTTAGTATTCATCATGCTAACATCCTGCAACAACAACCCTAAAGAGGGACCCGATACCTTTGTGTGCTTCGGGTGAGCACTCAGTCCAGGCTGAGTGATGTGTTAGCACGTTTAGGGTCTTATTGGATTTGTATCACTGAATTATAGGCTGCTCATTGGTTCTATATCCAGGACCTCTTTTTTAGTTGTTTTCAGGATGGTTTGGGATGAAGACATACCGGTTGACCTTAGCAAGTGTTGAAGAATGAATACGCGGTCTGGACAAATAATATGCATGGCGATTCAACACTGGATCTAATTTTAACGCATGCATGTGGGTGGAACAGAATCTGTATGATAGTTTATATGAGAGCTTTTTGGTTATCTTTCTAGTATAATTATATGAGTGGTTGATTACTTATGCATATAAGCAGAATTAGAGGTACCGTGTACTTGTCTGGACATGGGAAGAATTTCAAGGCCCTTTATGATGCTGATCTGATTTAAACTCGAGCTGTGGATACATGGTTCCATGGTGTCTTGAACAGTTATATCTTGGAATACTCAATTTCTACTTATTCGTGTCTAGAGGTAGCTGAATTCTAGTTTTTATGATATCCAAGGGGAGCTTACCTACAAGGCATTCCACTGGAAATCAAGATCCTGATGGTAACTTTGAATCTGGAGATTAAACCAATGGCTAACAAAACCCCACCACACATGGGGGCAAGAGCAAGTTTGGTGAAATATGGCAGACCTAGTGGTAGAAAGACAGAGAGAGGAAATGTGGCTTAAGTATAATGAGGCACGCGAGAGGGAGATAGAGAATCAACGTAATGTTATAGAAATTATGGCATTTAGGAGAGAGATAGCTCGTGAAGGATTTGAAGCCCACGTAGAAGATGTGGAGCTAGAGCATCAAGAACTCCCCCATATTGGAAAGCATAACATGGATCCCCCTTCAACCTCATGTAGAAGTGTGCCAGCAGAGACTACCTAGGCCATGGGTGCACATCTGAATCCACCTGGTAACCTTGCCCTTGCATTTGGTTTTTCAGTATCTAGTACAACAAGTAGTCAACAAGCTAGTTCAAGCAGTGGGATAGTAGGAGCGAGTCTTATAAGAGGCACAACAATGGCAGCACAAATGGACTTCATTGTTATATGGGAGTATCTTTTTGGGTGTATCATTAGCACAGAATACAAGTACGTCAATTTTTGGATTAACTTCTGGGAGTAGTAACGCTTCGCAGACTGTCAAGGTATAGTTTAGTTCTATTGTTAGGACACAGGGAAGTACATCTTCTAGTTCAACCCCATCTATAGGTTCGGGATTAGGAGGCATAGGTAGCTTTGGTTCAGGTGGATCTGGAGGTTCTGGAGGTAGGGTAAACAAAGGAGGTTCTAGATTAGGTGGGCAAGGTCTGCACCAACCCCATAATATTTACATGGAAATGTCTCTTCGTCTTCCAGAGTATATGGGGCATAGAAGATGTTGTTGCACATGTGTGAAATATTGTGGTGCATAAAATGGAATCATGTCTTCTAAGCGTAGGGAAAGCCAATTTGCTACTACATTATAAGGGCGCACACACAGTTGGTACAGAAATTTTGACCCTGATCAGAACTTGCGTAGATTATATATCTTTAAAGGATGCATTCCTTAAATAGTTTCATATACCTGAGTTTGATCAGAAGAGTATAAGTGCGCTCAAGGATATTAAGTGAGGCACTACTGAAAGTGTTAGGAGAGTATGATGCATGGTTTAAAAGTTTTTATCAAAGCTTTCTTATGACATACACGCAAGCCAACATGCACAATGGTTTGTTGGGGGCTTGATTACCCCTTTTAGGAGGGCATTATCACATAATACATACACTGATCCACACAAAGCACTTGAAGTAGCCTTGAACACTAAGGTAGTGGGAAGCATAGATACTGGGGTGAGCCCATTTTTAGAAGCACAAATAACAGCTATGGAAAAACAGTTGGAGAAACTATCAGTAAATCCAGCACATGAGATGTGCACAGGGATTTGGTGCACAGATTATGAAGTAGAAGGTCACACAAAGGATAGATTTCCTCACAGAACAGTACACTCATTGCTGATGGATTATGAAATATGCCACTTAAACCATGATGCTAGTCATCACCCATTATTACAACATGCAATAAGGAAGAACATTTCAAGCTACTGTAAAATCTGTAGGTCCATGACTCATGACATGAAAGACTGTCAGGTGATTGGACCGATCCATGATGTTATAGATATTGGTGTACGACAGACAGGAGTTTTAGATAACTCTAAGGGCAAGAATGAGCATCAGGACCGGGAGCACAATCACGTGCACTATGATCGGAATGAATGGCATTTTGAAGGCAGTCGTGGCAGAGGTCGAGGATACCACGATGGATTCAGAGGATGAGGCCGTGGTAGTGGAAGAAGTGAGTTTCCTCACGGAACATGTTATACATGTGGATCTTCTGACCACTATAGGCACGAATTTCCTCATAATATTACATGTTACTTTCTACGGAAAGAACCATAGCTATGAAGAGTGCTCGGACTTATATGAGCATCTAAGTAAGCAACATAAACAAGAAAACAAAGGTGTAGGGATGGTTAGGATACAGCGCGTTGCTGACAATCAATGGATGCCTAAGATGGAAGTAGAATCTGAGGCACTACAAGTGAAGATCATGACCCACGTTGAGGTAGCACGTGCCAGGGAAGCATTGAAATACAAGCATACCATCACTAAATAGGAGGTTCTTCATGCACAGGTACCCAAATCCTGCCTATCAGAAGGAGGTTTAATAGAAACCATGGAAGTTCTAAGGAATCTTTAGGGTGAGATACAGTACTTAAAGGAGAAAAAGAAAGCATCAGAGATGGTCCAAACTGATATAGATGACTTGAGGGAAGTGTGTAAAATTGTGAAGGAAAACATCATTCCATTATTAGGGAGTTGGTTAAAAGGAAACACTCTGCGTGCACACGTACTAAGACTGTACAACAGATCCTGTATGCAAATATCCCTCCTAGTAGCCTAGATTATGACAAGGAAATCACTCTAAATGTTGTTGTGGATGGGCAGCTATTGAGTAATATAATGCTTGATACATGAGTGGAAGTCAATGTTCTTACCTTGTATGCATGGGTACAAATGGGAAGACCCCCATTACAGCCATCCTCTAATGTATTATTCATGGCTAATCAGACTAAGGCCGCTCTCATAGGAGTTTTGAAAGATGCATCCATTACCATACAAGGAGCCAAGTTCACTAGATACTTTGAAGTTTTAGTGCTGGACAGAGTCAGATAGCTTCCCAACTCTATTGGGGCATCCTTGGTGCTATGCAAATAATGTTGATCTTTGGTTCAAAAAGGGTTATATCAATTTTTAAAATAAAGAGGAAAGAGTTATTATCCCTTTAACAGATGGAAAGTTCGCACCCTATGTTGAGCCCTTAAGTGAAGAAGATCTGAATAGGATTTATGTATGTGCCATCCGAGATCCAGAGATGATTGAACCAACCAAAGAAGAACTAATTTAGTGGGAGGATGCACAATCCATTAGCAATACTATGAGTGTTGCACGTGATAATTGGGCTCACAACACTTATGAGTTGGTAGGGCACAAAGTAAAGAGCATATTCCCTCGAGGCACAAAACCACGTTATGTCAAGAGGATAGGTAACAACTCAGGACCTTGTTACACAGGAGAATGGGATCCCATGGTATTCCTGTGTGCCATGGAAGAAAAATGGATAGACCCACTAGAAATAAGAAATATGCTAGCATATACACTACATGTGACAGTAGCATGCTAGTGGGTGGTCCACAGGAATAATCTTGTTGGATGGAATGAAATTGGGATTGCTCTTACTACTAGGTTCTTTAAGATAAATGCACCTACTCAAATCTTTACTTATCATGGTAATCATCCTATTCAACACCACATTTAGAAGTGTGAGAGACTCTAGATAGAAGGGCAGGAAGCTTTACCACCTTCACTATGGGTGCACCAGTTTTATTCCACTTTACAAGGTTGTGCACGTGCTTGGTATGTATATGTAAGAACTCCATAGAGAAACTGGAAATTGGTAGAATTTAATTGTAGGAATGGCCCAGACATTTGACTTCTTCTCTACAAAGCCCTGATAGAAGAATCATTGAAAGTTATCAAGTGCTTAACTATGGGGGATAGTGCCAAGGCAAAGAACTCCTTCAGGATTTATTAGATAAAGATGACTCAGGAGCGCGTCTTGATGAAGAACTCAGGGGCCGATGCAATATTACTTCAATGCACTTGCCTTGAGAAAGAGAAAGGAAAAATGGTCTACTTAGTGGATGATGAAGAAGTAGATAATCTAGATGTAAACCATTCAACAAGGGAGGCGTGAGGTATTGGATATGTGGATAAGACCACGCATGCCTATCATGAACCTATGAAGATAAAGTGGGTGAATATTGGAAAAATACTGAGCCTAAGGAAGCCATAATTAGAGACTATTGGTCAGACTCTGAAGTGGAAAAAATCATAGAGTTACTAAGGGAAGACTATTTCCTAGTGGGTACCATGAACTTAAAGGCATGCATAAATCATTAGGGGAGATGAAGATAAAGCTTAAAGAGGGTTCGTACCAAGTTAGAAAGAGACCTTACAGAATGAACCCCAATTTTCTTGAAAAGGTCAAAGAAGAGATTGATAACATGTTTAAGTCTAGGATTATCAAGCCCCTTGATGAGTCAGAATGGGTTAGTCCAATGGTGATCAATATCAAGAAGGATGGATGGATTAGAATATGCATGGACTATAGGGAGTTGAATGTTGCATGTGTAACTAACTCATTTCCTACGCCATTCACTAAGGAAATACTAGAAGGAGTTGCAGGGTGTGAAAATATATTCTTTTACAGATAGATTCTCTGGGTATCATCAGGTTTGGATTGCCCAGGAGGATCAATAAAATACTATATTTACTACTGAATGGGGTAGTTTCACCTATATTGTAATGCCCTTCGGTCTGAAAAATGCGCCTGCTGTATTTTCACGCATAGTTGTCCAAGCGTTTAAGGAATTTATTCACAATTTCTTACAAGTATATTTAGACGATTGGACGGTGTATGGATTAGTTAAGGATCACTGTGACAATCTATGCTTAATGTTTGAACGGTGTAGACAGTTGAGTATCTCTTTTAACATCAAGAATTGCATATTTACTATGCCATTTGGGATACTTTTAGGACACATAATCTGCAAGGAGGGTTTGTTGGTTGATCCAGCAAAGGTTGTAGTCATTATAGGCCTGAAGGGATCCTACCATTCAAAGTGAGGTGCGCGTGGATTCTTGGGTCATACAGGATATTAGAGAAAGTTTATCAAAGTTTATGCCAAAGTTACAACACCATTAGAAGAGTTCTTGAAGGGGAAAGGTACATTCTACTAGGGAGAACAACAGCAATGCGCATTCATTACATTAAAGGAGAAACTTACTACCACACCTATTCTTTGTTTTCCTTCATGGGACAAACCATTTCATGTACATGTTGACACCTCTGGCATGGCCATTGATGCAGTGTTGGCTCAACCTGGAGAAGGTATTGTAGATCATCCTATCTATTTTACTAGTAGAAAGCTGACTCCTGCAGGATAGAATTACACAACTATAGAGCGTGAAGATTTGTTCAATGATCTATGCGTTGCATAAATTCTGCCAATACCTACTAGCTACACCATTCATATTTTATACAGATCACATGGCATTGAAGTATTTGGTAAATAAACTTGTTTTACAAGGGTTGCATATGTTGATGGGTACTCTTATTTCAAGAATTTGATTTCACAGTTGTGGTAAAACCAAGAAAAAGTAATTCTGGACCAGACCATCTTATCAAGAATACAGTCAAGAGAAGAAGCACGAGAAATTGAGGATACCATGCCAGATGTACAAGTTATATAGGTTACAACATGTGCCATCAGAACTAGAGGACACTTTTGTCTTTCTACGAACAGGGATGGCACCAAAAGGAATGAAATCCTTGGAGAAGAAACAACTTGCTATACACGCCACACCTTATATGTTAATCAGTGGTGACTTGTACAAATTGGGCTGAGATGAAGTATTGCACCATTTTGTATTGGAACATGAGTGCATGGGTATTATGGAAGAAGCTCATGGTGGAATTACAGGTGGCCACTATGTCGGTGATGCCACATCGCATGCAAGATTCTACTCGTTGGATTATGGTGGGAGACCCTCTATAAAGATTGTAAGGAATTTTGTAAGGCATGTGATCATTGTCAACGTCTTGGAAAACCAGGTCAATGAGATGAAATGCCTCTGAGACCTATTACTAGCAGAAATTGTTTGAGAAATGGGCTATAGATTTTTGTGGGTCCTATTTCACTAGCTACATGCAGAACTAGATCATGCTACATCATAACTTGCACATACTATCTGACAAGATGGGTAGAAGAATCACCTACCAAGGACTTTACAGCTAACTACAGCAGCATGATTCCTATGGGAAAATATTATTACAAGGTATGGATGTCCTTTAAGTTTGACCAGTGATAGGGGCACACATTTTCTTAATGAGACAATCAAAATTTTATTGGATGAGTTCATGATTACACACCATAAGACTACACCCTATCATCCTCAGGAAAATGGAACTGCTGAAGCTTTCAACAAAATTTTGAGCCAGACATTGACAAAAATATGTGATGTTGGAAGAAAGGATTGGGATGATAAAGTATCTACAGTACTTTGGGCATATCGAACAAAATACAAAAGGTTGAACAAAGCCACACCATTTCAGTTAGTGTTTGGCACAGAATCCATTCTTCCTATGGAATTTATGTTACCTTCTTTATGTATTACGTGTGCTAGAGGTCTAGCTGATGAGCAAGCTTTAGAAGAATGGATTGAAAAGATAATTAAGTTGGATGAGTGATGAGCCATAGCACGTTGGATTCAAAAGCAAGAAAATGCCAGGTAGAAAGCATGGCATGACCAAAACATAAGGGACAAGAAGTTTGAGATTGGAAAAATGGTACTTCTCTATGACTCTAAGTTCTTGCGCCATCCAGGAAAACTTAAGGTACATTGGTTGGGGCCATATGTTATCACTTACATCCTTGAAATAGGTGCTTACTAGTTAGAAGCACTTGATGGAACACGGCTACCCGGTTACTTCAATGGGAGTAGGCTAAATCCCTACTATAAATAAGTCTTCTTGGTGTTTGTAATAAGGCAGTATTGCCATTTAGATTAGGTTTTCAATTTTGCATTCCCTTAATGTGTTTCCTTCTTTGTCGCTATGCTTTTTCAATTTAGTTATTGTTCTTTTGTAATAAGTGTGCTTGCGCGCATGAAGCTAATTACTATATGAAACATGTTTATGTGTAGAGGACTGCACATACTTTTAGTGTGGGGTGGTTGTTGATATCCAAGTACATGATTGTGGGAATTAAAGGTAAAAGGAATAAGCTGCTACGGGTGCTTTTCAAGTCAAAGGATTACTTCTAAAAAGTGACCAAAGATGGAGATGAATGAAGGGACAGTATAACATGAGGTAAGCAGAGGCCATAACAACTACCACTGGAAGGTGCAGTGACAAGGTACTCGGGTGCAAGGAAGTGTGCTAAAGATAAGTTTGTGACCAGAGGGTAGGAAGGTGCGCTAGAAGGTTATAGCTGGGGCATGAAGATGTACACATGGAAAGAATGGAATTGGTCAATTAATGAGAGGATATTTGGTAGGTGAAGGAGCAATGAATGCATCAAAAATTTGAAAATATATATAAGGATGGGATGCGAGTTCATTTTTACCATTGTGATTAAGAGTATTTGAAAAAGAGCTAAGTGTGAAGATCCAAGTGATCGAATTGAGGTGTGAGAGGTGTGTAGCCAGTAGTGATAAAGAGATATATTTGCAGAAAGAGCTTGCGTCCCCAGTGGTGAAGGGTTTGAGCAAAGCAAGGTGATAGAGAGGAGTGAGGGCACTGTGATTTCACCTAGGGCATGCTGAATCGAGCTAGGGTTTGATTCACACATTGTAGAATTCAAGAGGTGAGTATCTACAAAGGATTGCAAGGTAGAAATGGCACCCAAGAAAGAAATTGTAGAAGGAGTGAAGGGAAAGAAGAAGGTGGTCGTAGAAGAAGAGGAGATGGCTCCCGAAAGTAATTTTTCTGAAATATAATATCCAGAGGGGGTCATCGTAGGCCAGGAGTGGGATTCTCACATAAGGAGAAGCAAGGTGAGTGAGTACAATCACCGTACCATAGAGAATAAGAAGGAGATTTGATGCCTTGCTAAACACAAAGATGAATAAACGCATGGTAGAAGACATGCCGGTGTATGATGATGCTGGTGAGAAGCTCTTGAAGAAGATTGGATTTTACCAGCTATACGAGCTCCCTTACTTCAGGAAATATGAGCCCTTGTACCAGTGGCTCATGAGTAGAGTCCACGAAGATTTTTTCTACTTTGTAGGACGTAGAGCCAGAATTTCAGCCACACTAATCTCCACGGTAACAAGATTGAAGGGAACAGGAGAATATTTGAGAGATGATTTAATAGACAAGGCCACAATATTGGAGACCAGAAAGGAGCTAGGGTACACAAAGGGTCCATCTGACGGCATGGACATAGATAAACTGAAGAAGTATCCAGTTGTACAAGTAGCCGCACATCTTGTTACGAAGCTAAATGACCAGGAGAGGTGATCACAAGTGAATACCATGTGGCTACACATTGCTAAAAATATGTCTGAAGGGGTAGTCTACAACATTTCACGTTACATTGTAGAAACTATCATTGAGGAAGCACACACAGGAGGAAAGATCAGCTTTGGATATGTTCTATTGTCGCTGGTGTTCATGGAGATTAGAGTACCTGATGGACCAAAAGAGAAGATATGGGAGTATCCCATGGAGCACAAGTCACCTACAGAATGACTTCAAAAATTACTTATGTGAAGGATCCATGACAGAAAAGGTCAAGAAAAGGGTTGAGAAGTGGTACGATAGGCTGCACGTGGCCTTTGAAGAAGAATGGCACATCCCCAAGGACTTGCCTTTGGTGGTTGGAAAGGTAGTTTGGTTTGTTGTATACCAGCAATTTTGCATAGTGCGGTTCACCATGAAGGATGGAGCATGGATCCCTTGGTGTAAGTTACCATATGCCTTCATAGTAAGGTACTTCTAGTGCATCAGTACATAGGTTCTCAGACATGCGACACCTAACGTTCAATGCAGACAAGGTAGATTGTGACTACCACACACTAAGGAAGAAATATGTGTATCCAGGACAAGGGGTGCATATATTGAAAGGATCATTTTAGATGTATTGAGCATTAAACTAGTAAGTTTGGTTGTGGGAGATATTGGAGCATAGCATTGGTGTACCTCCAACTAAAGCCCAAGTTGGAGAATAAAAAGTATGTGGAAGATGAGTTCACACTTCCAGCACCACCAAAGGGTAAGCATACCATGGAGAACATTCCAGTGCCTAAGCCCACAAAGCCAATTGAAGTAGATGATGAGGAGGATGAGCACGAGGATAGTGGTGGTTTGGAACATAGAGGTAGAAGACATCCTATGAATAAGGATGAAGTTGATTTTGCACCACTACACCACCTCAGCCACAAGAGGGGGATGATGAGGACTTGGATGCAGTCCAAGGAGAGCACAGATTTAAGAGAGTGTTCAGGAGAACAAGGACCCAAGGTGCTACTCCACAAATAGTGCGCAAATCACCCAGACTCTCTCCACAAAAGGAGACAACCACCAAAAGGAGAAGGAAACTAAAATTGAATGAGGAAACAAAAGAGTCAGAGGAAAGTGTGCCTAATTATCCTACACCTCCAGAGAATGTAGAAGAACAAAAAAGATGAAGAAATGAAGGAAGGAGAAGAGGAGGAAAAAGGAACATATGAGACAACTACCGAGACTACTCAGGACATGGAAACACAAGTTCCAAATCTGGAAGCTCAAGTTCCTAAGTAGCCTAGGTCAAGAAGAACAAGTGGGGAACACATTCCACTAGCCATGGGTTATGCGGAGGACACAGGTAAAATTTTCCATGCCCATTTCTAGAGCACACTGACACAAAAGGAATTATATGGCTGGGAATTAATGGATGAAGATATGGCTACATGTGCACATAAGGAATCAGTTATCATGGTCAATGCACACACACATGGATGAACCAAATTTTGATGTGTGTGAGGAGTCATGCATATCGAGGAGGTTGAAAAAGACACCTCAGGCTAGACACATGACAGTAAAGCCTACTATTATGTCAGATGAACATGTGAGAAATACATTGGTAAAAGTCTCAATAGAGGTGGCGAGGTAGGAATATGGACAAGGCTGCCACAATTAGGGCACTAAGGGAAGATATCAAAACTAAGGATGGGGAAATAGCGTGCCTAACGTAGGAAAGGGACTTATCATAGAAAAATAAGAATGTTGTATTTATCAGCATCACAGAGGAAATTGGTGATAATATCATAAGGGTTAGGCCACATTTGGAGCCAAAGGTACCAAAGACGTTTCCTTCAGCAATACACTATGTAGGTACATTGGTGGACCTAGTGCTTGAAGATGAACCTCTGCACATGCTAGTGCCAAAGGATCCAACACAAGAGGTAGAGTGAGAAAAGGCTTCAGTGATGCAAAATATTACATCATATGAAGGACTGCTATAAGCACTACGGGAAGAACTAGCGAAGGAAGACCAAGCCTTGAACATCTGTACAGCTCCAGAGGCACTCATTAACATAAAAACCCTAGAGGAGAACAATGAGGTCTAGAAAGTGATGAAGGATGACACATTGGGCCACAGAGAGAGGTTAGTAATGGTTAAACAGAAGTG